>CM071612.1:23869579-23938579 GCA_036365135.1 Miichthys miiuy
GAGTGCGATCAGAGGGGGTGTAAATTAATAAATACACTCCCAACCAATCTTAGAACCCCATTTTTAATTGAAAATAGCACAAATACAACTTGTCAAATGCTGACACAGAAATTTGATTGATTTTGTAAAATTATTTGCCAATTGTTGGCAGCCCCTTTCAAAAGAAAGTTGGACATGGTCATGTTTCCCGCTCTGTTTATCAGCTCTTCTTTTAACACTCGGCACGGTAGGCGTCTGTGAACTGAGGAGACTTTGCTGTATTCTTTAAACTGAAATGTTTCCACATTCTTACTTGACGTAGGATTTCAGTTGTTGAACGGTTTAGTGTCTTCTTCGTCATATTTTGTTTCATAATGTGCCATTATGGCACAACATTTCTACAATAGGTGACTGATGTCTGAACTGCAGGCAGATCAGTTTAGCACTCGGACTCTTTGATGACAGAGCCATGCTGTGAATCCGTGCAGAATGTGGTTTGACACAGTCTTGCTAAAATAAGCAAGACCCTGAAATAGATGTATGTTGCTCCAAAACCTGTATATACTGTATATTGTTCAGTATTAATGAAGCCTTCACAAATGTGTGGGTCACCCATCATGCCATGTACATTAATGCACCCCCATACCATCGCGGATGCTGTCTTTTGAACGATCGCTCTCCTCTTTCGCCCAGAGGATACGGCGTTCATGATTTCCAAACAGAATTTCAAATTTGGACTCATCAGACCAGTGGAAAACCGTGGTTCCAACATTTGATACGTTGTCTGTTTTCAGTGAAATATGGCATTTCAACATTTTGTAGATCATCACATTTAGTTTTTATTTACATTTCACACAGCGTGCCAGCTTTTATGGAAATGGAGTTGTGCTAATATATAATGATGATAACAATAAATCATAAAAAATCCAATGCACCCTGTTTTAATTCCTTTGTATTTCATGTTGTAAATGTTTACATCATATCATAAAATGTGATAATGATGAGCCTCCTGTCTAAACAACAGAATGCCGAGTTATGACAGACCAGTGTGGTGTAAGTGAAAGTGTGTGGGGTTATTTTGCAGCAGCCCAGTCATTTTCAGGTTGTTTAATGAAGGTGAACACAGGCTGTGGGTAATGGCACTGTGTGCTCATATCAACACGTGTGTCCTGCTGCCTGCAGGGATTAAATGAACTGAAGAGGCTTTTCACACAGTCTCAATCAGCTACTGTAAGAATCACTCTTATTGATTTATCGATAAATGTAGATCGATTTACTAATGCTCCTGCTTTAACCATGTGAAATGTTAATTTTTCATGATGATTCAAATGCAGAATGTTTGCAGGGTGTTTTCACTTTATTGACATTTTAATCACTGGAATCAGACATGGTTGTTTGTTTGTTTGTTTGTTTAGATCCACATTAGCTACTGTATTAACAGTGATAGTAACAGTAGCTGTTCTTTCTGTGGTTCCCATTCATATTATTAACAATACTTCTATAACGGAAAATACAACATCCATACATTCATACCATACAACCACAGTAAAAATAAATAAATGAAAAAACAAATCTCAAAGGTCCGGTATGTAAAATTTCGTGGCATTCAGTGGTGAAGTTGTAAAATGCAACCGATTGAGTACCCCTCACCTCACCCACTTGTTTCAAGCATGAAGCAGAAACTACAGTGACGAACGCAAAAGCTCCTACGTATGGAAGAATTATCCTATCTTTATTCAAGAGCGTACATTTTCAGTTTGAGAGCATGATTTCTCCTTCTCGTGCTCAGCTTTATTGTCCTCGTGCTCAGATTTTGTGCTTGCACTCAGATTTCTGCTGCTTTCTTTCAAAATGTGTGCTTTGACTCGAAACATCACATGCTTGTGCTCACATTTCTTCTGCTTGGACACAAACATTTCGCTCGCACTGAAATATGTCCTGTGCATGCTCAAATCTAATCTGCTCGCACTCAAAACATGTCCTGTGCGCTCTCAAATTTTTTCTGCTCGCGCTCAAAACAGCATGCTGCATGTCATATTATGATTTTAACCCTCTGAGGACAGATTAGGCGGATCCGCCCAAAATGTTTAATGTTTTACATATCTGTGAATATCTCCGAAACGCTTTATGATACAGAGATGCTTTGATGATGTTTTTTGCACTGTTTTCCTGAGATTCCGCTGAAGACGGAGATGTGTGGTTTGTGTCTGTCCGACACTTTCTTGTTGTTTTATGCCACCGCGTAAAAGACCAATCAAAAAATAGATGTTCGGCCGACTTCCATACGCACTCGACGAATGGACAACCGTTACTAGGTACACTAGTTTCCCTTTCAACCAATCAGTGGCTGGTATCTATGACGTGTTCTAGCCAATCAAAGGACTCTGTGGTCTTGTGGGGGAGGGACAACAGAGAAACAGCAGGCGGTGTAGAACAGAGTGACAGAGGGCCCAAAGTGACTGCAGAGTGACAGAATAACTTCATAAATATTGATTGATAGATTGTTTTTATTGAATGACAGGTCCCCCTCAACTTTCTGGATGCTCTTTGCTTTGATAAGTGGCATGCCTGAGGAAAATGAGGCAAAAATCATCCTAGCTTATTTTTCATTAGGCTATACCTTTTTAATGACGTAGCCTAGCCTATTCACCTATCATCTCTTGTTAAACATTTCAATAAGAGAATTAGCTGGTTACACGGATTCTATTACTGTAACAGTCATCAATTAATTTAAATTTAAAATCATAATATGACATGCAGCAAGAGTGTGGTGGCCGGGATGCGAACCGGTGTCCCATGGTTCAAAATACAACAGGTAGAAGTGTACTTAACCACTCAACTACCATAACACAAATATGCTGTTGGGCATATTTATAGTATATAAAAGATCCTGCTAATATAAAATTTGAAAAAATCTACGATAAACAGAATCATACGATATCTAAACGACGATAACTCTTTTTAGGATTATTTAAGATTAATTATACATAAATAAACTGGCGTCTTAAATAGGTGACGATTCAAATAGCTGGCTAATATGGTAAATTGGTGTATTTTAAGAGAGAAACAGACCAGATACCCGCCTCTACGGAGCGCTCAAAAAAGGCGAAGGAACACACCCAAGATTGGGCCACACTCTAGCTGTCTCCCCTATTGGCTGGTGAAACACGCTAATTTAAGCGCAGGGAAATCTGAGTGCAAGCACAAAATCTGAGCACAAGGACAATAAAGCTGAGCACGAGAAGGAGAAATCATGCTCTCAAACTGAAAATGTATGCTCTTGAACAAAGATAGGATACCTACCTATACCTATGTAGAGTAGCTTCTGTAGAAACATGGCAGTTCAACAGTGGTGGACTCCGTGTCAGAGGACCCTCTCCCGATATAAAAAGATCATTATAAAGTTACATAAACATAACATTTCTTATTTTCAAATGATTATGCGCTAATGAAAGTATAGTTATGAATATTATATTCCATTTCTGACTATAGATCTCCTTAAATGTTACACACTGGACCTTTAACATTCTGTTTAAACATGTTGATTACTTTCCTTTTATCAAAAAACATCATGAGACGTGCAGTATCTTACACATTTACCATAAATACTAACAACTCTCTTTATGCCGCCTCATTTGAATGAACCCCTGTTTGTTCCTCTCCTCCCACCTGTGCACTATGCACCAAAATACCACACAGACCCGCAAATCGAATTTCACGGTCAGGAAAATACCAAACTGTTAGAGTGTCAGGATTCATCACCCTGGGAACCATGATTGTCTGCACAAAACATGGGCGCAATTAATCATGTAGATGTTGAGTGAAAACTTAACCTTGCTAGAGGAAAAGTCAGACCAAAAAAGATATTTCATGGTGAACCACACTTCATGTTGGCACACATCACAGAGGGACTCATCCTCTGGAGACCATGCAACAGTTGCTGAGATATTTCTAGGCCAACTTGGTGGGCCAACCAACTGACTGACATTACCATCCCTTTAGCCAAACCTCAACTAAGGCTAAAATACAACAGGATGAATGGCAGCTAATTAGTGAGTTGTCGGTGATGAAGCAGACACCGAGCTGGCCGACCACAGCTTTCACCCAGACCTTTGGCTCATACTAATTGACGTCCATCTGGCATTTAAACAAGTGAAGTTCAGAGGTGGAAGGTCAGTGCCGATACCTGAGCCGAGGAGACTAATGAGAGAGCAGCAGCTGCTCATATGGCTGTTACCTCTCAGCAGCCCTCCACCTGCCAAATTAGTCTCAACCTTTAGCTTAAAAAAAAACAACCAAAAAAAAAAAAACAGTGCACGGCCTCCAGTTTGACAGCAGTGGTGTCAAATAATTGCCACTGCACAGAGGGAGTAAAATGAAGTAGTAAAAGATTTGGGGCTGTCAGCCACGTGACGTAATTACATTGTGAACCTTCACCAGAGCTGAACGTAAAATAAGTGCAATGTCTCAACACTCCTGTTGATTTTCACTAAACAAAGATTTTCTGCAACAGCCTGAAGCTGGTATTACAAGCTATTATTTATGTAACATGCATAAAGAATAAGGCGAATGTTTAGTTACATTTTTTACCCTCTAGACCCCAGAGCGCCCAAGAGCACCCGTTCTATATTTCACTAAAGCACACGGCAGGAGGGCCCATCATTCCCAGAAACATCAAAAATAAAGTCCTGGGGTTTGTTTTGTAGATAGTTAGAACTGAAAATATACATCATTATGATCCATTTTTACCATCAGTAAACAACAATTGCCAAAGAGTCAGCAGGGAGGACTGACAGTCCTCATAAATTTGAAGATCTTTCTCATATAAGTTGCCAATCACACCAAAAGTCTTGTTTTACGGAAAACTGTCAGCTGTGGTTGCCAGAATTTTAACATAATAAATACTACATAACTTTCTAATATTACAGTAAAAGGATTTTATATTGTTGGTTTTATGTATAAGGTTGGTGTTTTGCTCCATATTTTAAATTGTCTGTAGATCTGAAGATCGTAAAATATGCTGTTAAATATTACGGAGTTTTACTGTATAATTAACGGTTTCTAATATATAATACTACTTTATTCTATAAATCCTTAAAATGCCCTTAAATTTCCTTAAAAAGGTTTTGAAATGTACGTTTTATTGTATACAGGAAAACACAGTCATATGTTTTACGCTCTTTACTGGCATAGTTTGGCAGTTTTTCACCATAAAAACTACAAACCAGTTCTTACTGCCGTTATCCAATTCACTGTTCGGCAAAGAGTTGGCAGGAAAGACTGACCGGTCATTTTGTGTGTTTACGCTACACATGAATTGGATGATTTTTCTTCTTTTAAGTGTTTTGTCTTTTAAAAACTACAAATGGCACATATTTGGTATCAAATTAAAGAAGAAGTTGTGTTTTATAAAATAAATAAAACCTGTCAATTCCTTTCTGTTTTTGAGACAGTGAGGAGGTGGAGCGGGTTGTCCACTAATCAGAAGATCGGCGGTCCGATCCCTGGTTCGAAACCTTCCAGTCTGCATGTTGAAATGTCCTTGGGCAAGATACTGAACCCCAAAGTGCTCCCAAAGGCTGTGCCATCGGTGTGTGAATGTGTATGAATGGTTAGCTCCTCAAACTGATGAGCAGTTGGCACCTTGCACGGCAGCCAATGCCATCAGTGTATGAATGTGTGTGAATGGGTGAATGAGATATGTACTGTAAAGCGCTTTGAGTGGTCGGAAGACTAGAAAGGCGTTATATACGTACAGTCCATTTAACACTCAAGAATTCCACTGAGGTCTAAAGGTTCAAAGACTCAGTAATTTCCTAAAACTGTAGTTTTTAGCAAACATTACTCAAACAGGAGGAAATAATGCATTTGTTAGGGACTATTTCCAGTGGTGGATTAATTCACATTTGATGCTCGAGTGAGTATTTGGGCCACCTGGATGGTGTATGTGGGATTGAGTGAAAGTAAACTACACTGTGTGTGTTCGTGGTAATGAGGGAACATGTCACCAGTGTGACGGTGTGGCTCATTGATGTGTTTTTAATAGTTTTTGGACAACAATGGCTCTGTGGCACAGGGGAAGAAGATAAATCAGGCTTTGATGCACACCAGTACTTGTTAGTGGGTTATGTTCATTTTTGCTTTGGCCCTTCATTTGAAATTTGATGACAATATAAGAAAAATATAGAATATTTCCAGCCTTATTTTTTTATTTATGTTAAGCACTTTTCACCTAAGTTAGAGACTTGTCCTGCTGTGCACAGTATTAAGATCTCTGTACTCTAAGTCTGCCATAATCATCTGAAAACCATAGGCTGCATTAAAACAATCACAAATTTGAATCATTTGATGCCTTTTTTTACATTGTGATAGTGGAAAATGAGATTCGAGACACAGATAGAATAAAGGTCCCTGGTCAGACACTAACCAGAGATGCCACAACATTGGCTGGCACCTCAAACCCCAAGCTGTGGGCCATGAAAAGTGGGTAGACTTTTAATTTATTCCCCAAATTATTCTATTTTAAAGCAGCCTGTCCAGCGAAGCATAAATGCCCTGTCTTCTAAACATGTAAGAACACCATTTTATATTTCGTTCACCCAAAAAATGGGCTAGTCATATTCACACATTGTCACTTAACTTCTGCTGCTGCCCCAGATTTCCTTGAATATATTTTCAAATATAAAATACATTTTTTACTGCGACCTGGCTAAATACTTGATGGTGGTTATTTACTGAAAGATGTACATCCATATTCCCCAGTATGGTCAACTAATCAACATTTTAAATTCAATTATTTCATTTACTGTAATCAGTAGTCAATCCATTGCTTTCCATCTTGCATTAGTCCAGAGTTATAACTTGATAAAGAGTTGAGATCGTCATTGTCTTGTGTGTCTAAGAGGAGCTCCATCATGATTACATATTAACTGGATTCATCTCCACAGAGGCTGCTGCTGCTGGAAAGCTTGACTTCTATTTTGTGCAGGACTCAGTTAGTTTTTCTGAGCTGCAGCTTATGAACAGTGTTGCCTGTTGGCGTTTATCAAACATAATAAATAGTTGCATTGCACTCTCACTTTTGTCAGGCACAAATTCACAGAACACAGCCCACGCAGACAGAACAAGAGATGAACTGCAGAGCTAACATTAGCAAGACAGACAGAGACAGAGAGACTCACTGCAAGCAGCACATCAACATGAGGTTACTGCTATTTGCTGACATCAACACAAATCCACCTGATTGCTGTTCTATTCATTCTGATTGTTTTTGTATTTCTGTTTCAGGAAACACTGACCTGCTTTGACACGAGAGGGTGTGAGCCCTTGTGTAATTTGCAGCAACCTACATAACTTGTGTAGTGAGCATAAAGGGCCTCCTCATGCCTGAACCTAATCAACCCAACCAACGAAAGGCAACTAGCCAATCTCAGAGGCAGAGTAGGGTGGGTCAAAACAAATTAGCCTTGTACCAAATCACTGAATGATGCACATCAGAGGGTATTCATGAGCAGTATGCAATGCGGACTGAAAGATAAGTAGGTATTGTATTTAAAAAAGTGTTTCAAAAGAGAAGTTTGGCATTTTTTTGGTATGTTTTGAAGAAACATATATCATCCAGACAAATTAAGAATAGTTTTTGGTACCGATTTAGGTATTGTATTGTACTGTTTGACTGACAGTCAGCATTGAACCACAGCAGATTTAAGGTGAACAAAGGTGTAGACTGACTCAAATAAAAACATTTTGCACAGGGGTTCTGTTGGTGTTTACGAGCATCACATGCACGAAAACCTGTACAGCCATCAAACCAGAGTTCCTTCCTCTCTGACCTCAAGCAGCAGCTTCATCCTTTAGGAACAAAGACGGTCTGTTGAAACATTCTGTGCAAAGCTTCAAAAGGCTCAAGCAGACATGAAAACAACAAGATGGCACCATCTGATAATGACCTAATTATCTACAGGCAGGCGAGGAGAGTGGTGGAAATGACTTGTGTCTGCACACGGCCAGCTCTGAGGTGATGAAATGTGGACTCTGGTTGAGAAATATCCTGAGAACAATAGAAGTAATGATAGTCATATATATCATATATCATATATAGGCTGAAAGATAGTTGAAGTCAACTCTTGAAAGCTGCTCCTCTCTGTAAAATATTTGCAGTCCACTCCATGTCGAGATAAATTAGCTAATGGAGCCAGTTGAAGGTCTTCCTCATAAGGGTACAGATCATCATCCTTATGCACACACATATCATCAAAAGCTGTGTGTGAAGAACTCTTCTTATCCCGAGCGGATCAAACTGTGAAGCCATTTCTTCCTTTTCTTTCTCTTAAAGGCCCAACCTGTTTCTTATAATCATGTCACAAGTTATAGATGGAAAATCAGCATTTTTGTTCAAGCATACACCACCACCACAATCCACGCCTTCAGTGTACAATAGCCACTATTCTATGAATGTATTTTGATGCACAGCAAGAATCTCATTTGAGAAGTTTGATGGAAACAAACATCCTCAGTTTTATAAAGAACTTTATCTCATGAACCAATATAAGCATATTAGTAGTGGATAGAAAGAAGCATTCGTTCATATTTTATTTTGCCGTATTCAAAATGTGGTTAAAATTTGTGATAGATTTGGATGGAAACAGCTACATATTTACTAAATGAACATCATGCTGTATGGAAGAAGACTTGAAAGTAGTGACAGAGACCATAAACCCATGAGGAGTTTAGTTTGAGAAGTAACACTACTTTCTCATTTCTCATTTTCAATCAGACTTTTCTGTTGTAGCCAATGCTACAGCTCCATGTTGGCCATTAAAAAGAATGCAGATTTCTATTGACTTCACTTTTCAGACCCATAAGCTCTGTCCACTAATTGGACTGTCAATGGTAGGCACTTGGTAGCCAAGACATTAGTAGACAGATGGCAGTGCTTGGATCAATTACAAACATTAAAAAAACATTAATAATAGATTTAGTTTTAAGTAAGTAATTTGTTGATTGTGCATTTGATAGCGAAGGGGCTGAATATTAAATAGATGAGCAAAACAAAAAAAACAAAAACAAACAAACAACAACAAAAAAAGTAAAGTAATTGAGAAGAATGTTAATATTACTGAGTCTCAACAACTTTTTTTTTAGTTTTCAGTTTTTTCAGTTGAACTGGATAATCTTAATAGTGAGTAAATACTGAAATGAAAGCAAATGCTAAATCTTCTGTCAGTTTAAAGGATCATTCCGATCTGTTCACACCTTCTATTAGTGTCAATCATTTCCTAAAGACTAATTACCATGGCAGGGTATAAGCAATTTGGGAGACTTTCAATGCTGTCCTGGTGTATGTGGAACGTCCTATCCGATCGTAACAGGGGAAAAATGCCCCTCTGGGAGGTTGTGATCCTTAATGATTCTCCTAGATTTATTTTTACAGCGTCTAGTATAGATGTCTTTTAGGCAGGGTAGAACACCACCTACTGTAAGTTCAGCCAAACGAGCCACTATTTTTAGGGTCTGGCAGTCCTGTTCCCCGAAGTTCTCTGTCAGGACGCTCTGGAAGGTACAGGAGTTAAAATTACTGATTAATGAGGGGAAACCTGGAATTAACTCAAGTGTTTGAGGTGAAACAGTCTGCTTTGCCTTTCTCACCACAGAGTCAGTACACAGCGTCCAGGTCGGGCCTTCTTTGATGTGGACAACAAAGTACTTGATGCTGTCCACATATTCCACCGAGGACCCACTGAGTCCACTATCATCTCCTTAGCCTTGTGAATGTTCTGGAGGAGGTTGTGGTCTTGAGACTAGCGGGTTGGGTCCTCTACTTCCTTTAGATAGGCCTTTTCATTGTTTTCAGTGATCAGGCTTGCAGCTGTCAGCATCATCAGCAAACTTCATGATGGTGTTGGAGTCAAAAGTGGCCCCACAGTCATGTGTGTACAGGGAGTAGAGCAGGGGACTGAAAACATTGCCCTGGGGTGCTCCGATGTTCAGCATAAGGGTAAGATGTAGGTCCACCCACCCTCAACACCTGGGGTCTGCTTATCAGGAAATCAAAGATCCACATTCACAGTGAAGTGTTTAATCCCAAGTCCTTGAACAGAACAGAAATCTAACATAGCTCCCATTCTTGTCTAGGTGGGATTTACAAATAAGTAAAACAGAAAGTGAAGGAATATTACTGAGTCTTGACAAGTAGACAAATAGTGGAACTATTCCAACGAAAGCAAATACTAAATCTTCATTCATTTTAATGGATCATTCCAGTTGTTTTGCATGTTGAGGCCAAATAACTATTACCTATCTGTTCACACAAAAGATATATTACCTGTTAACTGTTCACCATAAATGTAATCATGGCAGCTAAAGCAGGATTAACATTTCAGAAAAGATTGCTGGACGTGATTTAAAAGTCATAACCAACCAAAGTCAATTACTGCAAGCAGGAAATTACACGTTGTCTTCTTCAATATTAAACCTTTATTATAAAACTGTCCTCTCTGATCAGACTCAGGCATCACAATGACATTATCAGAGATATTTTCTCTCAGCAAATAAGAGGGAAAATAGAGAAGTGCAAAAGAAATAGACGACATCAAGACATCAGGGGGTCCCCGGTATGTTCTCTGTTTTGTTGAGGGGTCCGTGGCTGAGAAAAAACAGAGAACCTCTGTTTTGTAATACAAATTGCTTGTTGTCATGGTTGCTGCCGACTTCAAGATGGTCCATACTGATTTGATTGTGGGTAAATGAACGTAGGTGCCTGCCTTCCTCACGCAATACTGACAAAGGAAAAGTGGCACGAGGGAGCTCATCACAGGAGAGGAAGACAAAAGAGTCTTAATGAGACCGCACGTCAGTCGATACCGGAATAGAAATAATGAAGTCACGGCAAAGGGAGGACTGTTTACTCGGATGACGACCGACTTCTGGTCCACTGGGAGACTATCTGTACCCTCAGGCCTTTAACCAGAGACTCTGCTTCCTCTGCGAGTCAGTACTGATAGCATGTGCTGCTGCAAGACTTTCCATGGGGAAAACACAAACGATACGGCTCAGGAGTCCTCGGCAGCGGATCCATCTATGAAAATAAACAGTCTGAAGGGGGAATGTGTATGATTGTTAATGAATCATGCTGATGTGTTTGGCATGAATTATTAGAATGACTCAGTTCACTTCATTAGATAAATAGATGGAAATACTGGAGCACGTGTTCCATGGGGCAGACAAGGTAAATGATGTCATACAACATGATAAACAAGTGAAAGGATAAATTAGAAATTAGAATAAAGTAAAAAATTATAATAGTATTGATGGTGGAACTCTGCTGTGACTCAGTACAACATCGCTTTACTTATAACAATGCTAACGTGCTGATCTTATTGAGATTGTCAGTTGCCAGAACATGAGGAGACAAAGGCTTCTCAGGTAGTGTAGACAAGTTTATTATACAATAAAACATATGGTCCTCAAACTGTGGCACAAGTACCAGAGGTGGTACATGGAGGAATCTCTGAAATATACATTGAAAAAATAATTTAGAAACATTTAATACCATCAATATTACAAGATTATGAATGAAAATCCTTATCCTTATAAACTATGACAGCCTATAATATTTTGTTTAAGTATCATCCTGCTTCATAGTGACGGTACATTCATGCAGGTAGCACAGAGAGCAGATACATCCATAGTCACGAGCTAAAATGTGACGAGGAGATAGTAAGTGAAGGTAAAATAAATGGATCAAAAACTCTGCAATCGTGACTCCAAATGGAAACTATAAGGAAGAGAAGTGCAGATCAGGAGCACCACTTTTCCACTCAAGTAGCTCAGGTTATTGGAGTGGTTCCATTCAGGAAATTCTTCCTATTAGGAATAAACCTTCCTCCCGTGTGAACCTTCAAATCTGCCTATTGTTTTTTAACGTCTGTTATATTGGTAGTACTTGGAGAGCCGAACATATTCTGAGGTGGTACACGGTGTAAAGAGAACACTGCATTATACAATCTCACTTGTCTGATCACCAACTCAACAAGCTCTCAACACCCAACACACACTTCCTGACTTCCTCCTATATGCAATACCTGTCACATGACTAATAAGAATAGAATAGAAACTTTATTGATCCCATGAGGGGAAATTCTATTTTACACGTTTTTACATACATTTTACCCAAAATACAACCACACACACACACACACATCTGTTATGAAATTTTCTATCCTTAGGTTACACGAGGTCACGTGTAACCACAAGTATTTGTGGTGTTATCTGTAGGGATTTAAAGTCTGACCACCAGCATCAGTTGGGCAGAATGAGACCGACTCAGGCACTTCTGATGCACTTTGAGAGTGTCTCTAATTCTCCTTGGCCAAGCGTCAATAAATAATACAGCATAAGACATCAGAGGCTCCTGAACACTTTCTTCCCTCCTGATCTCACCATTGACCTTTGACTTCAGCAACTGCTCCACAACAACACCTAAATGTGGAGTGATGGGCAGCCACACAGAGCAGCGGCCTGGGAGCGGTACCTTGCTCAAGGGCACCTTGGCAGTGCCCAGAAGGTGAACTGGCACCTCTCCAGCTGTCAGTCCACCTTCCATACTTTGGTCCATACTGGACTTGAATCAGCTACCCTCCATTTCCCAAGCCAAATCCCTACAGACTTTATGTAATATATCAATCAATAAAATGTCTCATTACCATATTGCATGTGTGATTATTTTTTACCTTTTGAGCAAATATATCTGTCAAACATGAGTTTTCAGTTAGCCAATTTTGTGTCACTATATTAATTATCAAATATATATTGAGTAATGGTGATCCTGCCGTCACCATCACTACTATAATTCAGCAGGTCAACATTTTTAATTGCACTAAACACAAAGAACATTGTGACTGATGTTAGCTTTACTGATCAGAATGACTTTTTTGTTATTAAATTTCTGTTCATATTCTGAAATATCACCAAAGTTAGCAGGACTCATCCCCTCTGCACCATGAATATCTGTATTAAATGTCAATGCAATTCATTCAGTAGTTGTTGAGATAAACTGGATTCATAGAGAGCGCCATGCATTCCAACAGAAGAGAGAGAGAGAGAGAGACAGCAACAGTAACAGTATTTAACAGGTGTTCAAAGCCTCCTCTGCAGACAAGAATTACTGTGCGTGTGGAGGTGCTTAGCTTGCATCTCCTCCAAGATTCAGCCACTTAAGTGACTCGAGAGAGGGAAAGCGCTGAGCATAAATCACAATAACAGCCTCAGCAGTTACCTTGTCGGACTGTCGCCTTCATTAACTGTAGAGAAACAGCATCCTCGTGTATCTATGTCCTCTGAGAGAGATTCAGCCTCTGCTCTGCAGCCGTGGTCGGTCATTTATGCCGCTACTCGGCATGCCTACCCGTATGGCTTTGTGTTTTTTCCTACTGCTGAGGGGGAATCGCTGAATTATTGGCCTTGTTTGACTGTTGAACCATTCACAAAAGCCCAGAGCTATTCTCTCCCCAATCTATCTTTCTGATAGTTTCTAACACAAGTTGTTATTGAATTGGATTGTCACCTTTTCCTGAAACAGCTGGTGATCAGTCACGCCTGTTTCCATCCATGTCAGTTTTTTTGTGTTTTGTTTTTTTCTGTTTAGGTCAATGTGGTGTTTTTTAAATCAGCCACATTGTTGTGAGGGTGAACAGGTTCATTTCTGTTCGCTTACGCTGCAGAGTTTTTGCACCCTCAGTTTGAATCACTTATTCCAGCGTGCCTGTTGTCTTTTAGCACTGGTCGGGTCATTGACTCTTTACAAACAAACCAAAAGGTCGTAAATATATAAAAAATAAATCATGTGGATACACCTCTCTGATGAACTTGCATATTTATTGCTACAAAGACACCCATGGGGAATATTCAAGTTAATGTACTATTACTGTAAAGAAATGATCAACTCAAAGAAAAATGATGCAATACGTTATTAGATAAAAATAAAAAGTAGTCAGTTAAAATTTAGGGGTGGCAGTAGCTTAGTCCAGCATGGACCCTCAGTACAGTTGTCATGAACGGGGAAATTAGCTATAGAGGCCAAAACTGTTTTTTGTACCAGGCTGTAAACATGTTTATTTCTGCTGTGATTTATTTTTTCAACATGGGGACTTATGGAGACTGACTCAGGCTCAAGTGGTCGTTTGAAGAACTGTAGTTTTGGCGTTCTGCATTGGCTTCACAGTCACAGTCAAGGAGGTTGCTGCTTGATTTCAGGCCTGTATGTGTAAAAATTGAGTGATCAAAAAATAAATCTTTAGATTACAGAGTGAAGTCCAATAACATGTGAGCCTGTTCATTTAGAACATGCACATACAAGGGAACAACAAGTGAAGAGAAACCTAAATTTGAAGGACATTCAGTTGAATATTTTATGTTTCTGGAAGATTGGGCTGCGAATGCACTTCATACAATTTGTATTTTTAATTTTATTCCTGTGTGATGTTTCCCAAAGTAATCTGGACACAGATTGTGAGGCATCACATCCCCGTCAGTCATTTAATTATCATTTAATTAGTGAACATGTGTTCAGTCACTGCTGAAGCTACAGCAGCAGATCATAAAAGAATTCTCTCTCGTCCCTGGCCTTTTGTTAGTGCAAAAACAGTCTCCACAAAGATTATATAATATTGGCATCACGTACATGTTTTACATTGTCCAGCAGAGTGTTTCTCCTTCATCTTTTACAGAAAGTCAGCTCAGTGCCAGGTGGCTGAAAGGCACCTCACTGGACATGGAGCCAAATCAGCAGCTTCTTCTGTGCGGCAGCTCCTGATTTGGGCTCTTTGTTTTAATTCATTTTCATGTGCATAGAAGCTAATTTATCGTATAATAACTGAAGACACGTACAGGTGCACAAACAACAACAACAAGGATTTATTGCAGTAAATTTAATCAGTACTTTGTACAAACATTTTAAATTTTTTTTTTTTTTTTAAATCAGCAGATCATTGAGTTCTTTTTGAATATTTGTAATGAATTAATTAAACTTACTTTTCGTTTGAGATTGAACTTCAGCACCTCATCTCCATTTTGTCAAACAGTGCAGTATTAAAAAAAAAAAGATTAGTTCTTTAAAAAAACAAATAGACCATATTATTATCATCATATTAATGAAGTCACCTTTGTAGGTCATGGTATATTTTACAATCTAACATTTTGCTAGATTAGGGTAGAAAGTTGAGCATGAGGGTGCGATTTTTTATTTAAATACACCTGATTTAAGATTATATTTTCAAGGAAGGAAATTATAGGGCTGGAGACAAGTCTAATTATAAAGGACAAGTCTAATTATAAAGGACTAAAAATAATAAATCTAAATAAATGTAAACATAGTGATATCACGATGTTATTGGTTTCAATTGTTACATTTTCTGTGATTTGTTTTTTTTCACCCTGCTAATAATGTCATAAACAGTAATCACTAATATAAGAATTTACATTACATTATGTGCAGACACTTATTAGATTATTGGTTCCATCTGGACTCATTGACAGAAGCCAAAATGTGTGAAGGAACATTAGATTATTGGCCACTTATCACATTATCGACTGTTATTATTTAAGAATGAAACATTATTACGTTATTGGCTGCTACCAGGAAGGGATGTGGGAAATGTTAAGTTCCTAAAAGAGCTTCAGCTGAACCAAAGTTTAAACGTGAAGCTCAAGTAAAAAGCAAAAGCAAGAGAGAAAATAATATGTAAAAAAAGAAAATAAACATACAAATATGAATATTTTTTAACTATACAGAAAAAAAATTAAATTACTTTAAAAAATTCTTACGATTCTTACGACACTCTGACTGAGTCCATATTCAGTGGCTTTATTTCAACAAATAAATGTTGTTTAAACGCATTCAGGCTATAAAGAGCCGATAAAAAAAACACTCACCATACTGCTCACTATGAAACATGAACATATAATATCCAATATTAAAGGAATTATGTTCCATCAGTGTGAACACTCACATCGTGAGCGATAGTTATTCATGGGTGTTTGTCTGTGGAATTGGACAGAGCAAGAGCGTGACATTGAAGGTGATTTATGGTGCGTTCAAGTCCAATACATTACAGCCATTTCATGTACAAGTTTTATACACAGTCTAAAGCAGCTATAAACAATTTCCTCTTATAAGAAACACTGAATAGCTTTTCAAATCTGAGTGGAAACATTTTTACTCCCGAACAGCATTCCCATGTGTCCCCTCCCATTTTCACCTCTGGTAACCATAGTAACCTGTACTGTATGTGTTACCACCTGATTGTGGGGATTTTCCCTGATCAGCCAGGAAATGTGTGAGCTTGTGTCCTCCACATCAGTTCCAATAAATCATAAATGAAATGCAGTGTTCTCCCATTTCTGTCACTATTTATGATATACAAGGTCAAACTGTGGAATCAACTAATGATGATAATAATCATATTTCTTTGTGAGCTCTCTGTTAGGATAAAAACATCAGGTTCAATAAAGAGGTGCATGATCTGCTGTCAGAGTTTGATTTCCCCATGTGGGTCCATATACACTGTTACTGTATCATTTTTACAGTAAATCACTGTAAAGAGACAGCTCTATACTGTGACGTAACAGTAGTTATACCATCATATTACTGTAATTTAACAGTATGCTGCTGTAGAATTAAAGTATAAACTGTAATAGAAATGCAAGTAGCCACTTAAACACTTAAACATTGTAAAATATTGTACATTTGAATTTTTTTCTGTTAACACATCATGGTGGACCACAGGAAGATTTGCAACCACTAAATTATTCGAAATCTAAAAAAGTGAAAAATAGGTTCAATAACAATCATGAAAAAGCATGATCAGTTTATGGTTAATCAACATATTTCACAATTTCATCAACTAAACAACTCATCAGGTAGTCTAGAAAATATCAGATTAAATTAGATTTCTCTGTATTTATGATATATGAGCATGAATTGTGATATCAATAATCATGATAATAGTTATATATCAGTTATTTCTTTGTTTTGATGAATAAATAATTGACTGTACATTCAAAATAAATTTGTGGATAGTAGACACATTACTTTAACAGTAAGTTACAGTAAATCACTGTGAAATGACAGCTGTATACTGTGATCTTACGGTTGTTCTGCCATCATATTACTGTAATTTAGAGGTGCGGTAGATTTACTGTATTTAACTTCACAATTAATGTCAAATCAGATTCCTGTAATTTAGTGATATGCTGCTGTAGAACAGGAATAGAAGTGCAACTCCGTAGCCAGTAATATACCGCAAATTTACACTTATAAATAAAATATTGTACATTTGACATTTCACCATTTTTATCTGTTAATGCATAGATGTGAACCACAGGAAGATTTGCAATCGCTGTTGTAGAACTGTGGTACTGAAAAATAGTTTGAATTCAAATAAACACAATTTTTACATTACAATTATAATCAAACTAATCACTTAATCTAAAACATTGATTAGATTTCTTATTCTTTATTATATGTGAGGTTGAATCGACTAATTATGATAATTAGTCATTTCTTTGTGAGCTTTCTCTGAAGATAAAAACATCAGGATGAATAAAGTGCTGTGTGATCTGCTGTCACTCACTGGAGTTTGATTTCCCCACGAGGGTCCTCTTTCTTTATTTTAGTCCTTTTGTTTTTTCTGGTGTGAAAATGAGCGGGCCAGAACTAAAACACACCATGAATCACTTTATGATGGAAACAATGTTATCAGGCCGATCAGGTCATCAGACCAGAAAAGGTTACTTTGGAAGTCAAAGACATTTTGATGAGGTGAGGACAGTGCTGCAGGTTTGAACCGGTTCCCAGTTATCTGTGTCAGAGCTGCAGTTGTTGGAACACTGAGGTGGAAATAAATAATGACATCTTAGAGCTGTGGGTTGTTATCTCTCAGAGAGAAGACACCGTGTGAGACCCCTCACTTCCCCACTTGTTCCTCACCACGGTGGACTGGATATTCTCATATTTCTGCACCACATGATGGTTGTTATCTCTTCGCATCAAATCGTATGTTCAAGGAGGAAAAGACACTGCCCTTGGGTTTGCCCTGTCAGCATTTTCCTATTCAAAGGATTTAGATGTTTCTTCTGCTTAGATTTCAAGCGTTCAGCTTTTTCCACTCTCCAGTAGAAATATTACTGTTCAGTTTCTTCAGGTTGAGATCATTTTTTTAAAACAGAAACGTTGTTTAGATTAATGAAATGCTCACATCATGACCACGTTCTTTCCTCTGCCTGCTCCTTCAGACATTTGTGGGGAATGTGAATTCAGAGGCCGTCGTCCAGAACAAGCTGTCCCACTCTGTGAGGACCCGGATCCTGCGCTTTGTCCCTCTGGACTGGAACCCCAGCGGCTGGTTGTGCCTCCGAGTCGAGGTTTACGGCTGCTCCTACAGTGAGTGACGCACCCCGCAGTTCAAATCACACTCAGAGATTCTATATAGCAAGCCCTCACCTAACCACACTCACACACAGAATGAGAGAATGAGAAGTTGATGTGTACAGGCAGTGGGTGTAAATAAATGAAGACAATGTTCTTTGGGTCTTTCTGTAATTTGTTGCTAGGCACAAGCAGTCGCAAGGTCTCTGTCAGAGAAATGCTCTTTGTGTCTGTAACTCTATGATAAGAGGCACTAAGTGCTCTTGACCAGCCACACAGACACAACGCCACACAAGCCCTGCCACACTCTACAAATACATCTTCAAATGAACAGATTCATGAATCAAAGTAAATCAAACTTACCTTCAGAATGTACAGCAATAAATTCTCTTTACACTAATGTAATGTAACCTGACATATACAGCAAAGAACACTGGAGGTTAACAGAGAGAAGAACACGCTACCTCCCCAGGACAAGTCCAGAATGGAAAGATGACATGACGCCACGTACAATTCCTAATAGACAAAGCGTACAAATATAACAGGACTAACTATGTATAATCAATATTTCAGGCAGTGCATGTAGAAAAGCTTCATAAAGTTACATTTTTACTCATCGTTTGGCACACCTCCATTTGTATATGTGTGTGTGTGTATACTGTGTATGAATGTTCAAAGAGATTATAGTCTGACGTCTCACATAGACTGGTCCCCTGAAGATTTATTCATTTGGTGAGAGGATGCTGAATTGTCAGACTTTGTTTTCTGACACATATTGACTGTTTTTTACTCTTTGTGTGACAACAGGATATTTCAATGAATTCAAATCATTCCGTTTTTGATTGTTAATGCAATTCATTTTTTTTTTAATTTGATTATTTCTTTTTTATTTTTATCATGAATATTATTACTTCAATTTTCATAGTTATTTTTGAATTTAGGGAGGATCAAAACATTTTACACAAGGTTTTGACAGGATGGTGGTCCCCATAATGTACACACATTTTATTTTACTGAATGAACATGAATCTAGAACAGACATACACTGTAAAGTATTATCCTGTGATTTTATTTTACATTATATTATCACTGTTTGATGAAAACCACATACCTTCTTCTTTTGATTTTTTTCTATGTATGAATGTACATGTTCTCTTCAGCATTTAGAACCTCACTGACCAATGAAAAGATGTTTTGTTCCATCATGTATGTAGCATAGATAGAAGGAGGAGAGCTTTGGATAAATAATGTTTTTCAAGGATAGACGATGAGCTCTGTGATCTCTCTGAACAGTCAGACTGATGCATGCATGCCAGTGTCAGAATGGCCATTAACCTGGATTATTCTTATTTCATTCTAAAATAGAAAATGTGCTTTGTGAGACATGTAGGACAGCCTTGATATTGATAGCTGACCAACTGAGGTGGACATAAACATAAAAGGATCAGAACCTCCCGCACGTCGACCAAAAAAACCCCCCAAAAAAACATGCGCTCTCACTCACAATCCACGTAAATCCATTTCAAATATTTAATGGTTCACTGATTGCTGTGTAAACACAGCTTTTCATTTTAGGTGTTTTTGTGAACTAGTTTCAAAGAAAACAAGTTTTTTCATCCTCCTGAAAAACGTACATACGTGGTTTTCATCAGACAGAAATGATATATAAATATATATACTCTATATCCCCTCTTCTGTTTCTCTCATATCCCGATCTCTTCCGTCTGAGTTCGTCATCTTCTGTCTCTCCTCTCTTGCCCTCACTCTGCTCTCCTATTTCACCTCTCACCGTCTCTTCCTCCTGACCATCCTCAGCAGTCTCTTTGCCCTTCCTTTGAGAAGGCCGATCCATCTGCACTGACAGACAGTAGTCAAAATGTGAAATGATCTAATAAACAGTGAGGGAACATTAGATTATACTCAATAAATGCCTAGAAATTTTCCAGTCCAACAGTCTTGGATGCAGCTTCAGCATTCAGCGCTCAGATAAACAGATGGATGTTTGAGAAAAGACACTTTTAAATTTGCTAATCAGATAAACAAGTCGATCTCTGGCACAGACACAACAGGTTTAAGGCTACCAGATGAATGAATGTTTGTGTGTGAGTGTCCACCTCTTGATTTATGGTGGATGAAATATGAGCCACCCTTAGATAAATGAAATACAGTCAATGAAATAAATAATGAGTGGCTCTGAGAAGGGCCATGAAAAATGGAGCTCATATGGTAAATTTAAGTCTCATGTACATTTTCACGTCATGACTCGTGTTTTATTTATGGAATTAGCGCTGAGGAAATGTACATTATGTTGAATTCATCAAGGCATCAGGAAAGTGTAGACTTTATAGGAAGGGCAGAGAGACTTGAAAATAAAGAATTAATAGGAAATGTCTATATATTCGATGTGTGTGTGTGTGTGTGTGTGTGTGTGTGTGTGTGTGTGTGTGTGTGTGTGTGTGTGTGTGTGTGTGTGTGTGTGTGTGTTGGGGTGTAGAACACAGAATGACAGGGCGGAGTTTGAGGCAGGTATCCATGTAGCTCATCCTGCTGCATTACAGCCTTGAAATCCATAAATTCATAAATCTCTGCAGTCTCCTGGGAAGAGAATCATATAAAAGGTAAAACTGAAGGAAAAAAACAGCATCCCACAGCTATTAACTGAGCTCAGCCATGTGGTGCAGGACAAACTGTTTCATATGGAGATATAAGATGTAGGAGCGGTGTGGATGAGATTGTGTCTGATTTGATGTGGAGATGTTACAGTGTTATCTTCTTTGGTCACAGAACATTAGTTTTACTGTACAGACAGGCAGGACTGTGCTGTAATGATGAGGAATGGTTTTAAAATGAAACCATATATTACCATATTATTTTCATGAGTGGGTTTAAGAAACATGCACATCCAAACATTATTATTTTTACCCTAAATGTCACATCTTTAAATACATTTACATACATCTACATACATTTATATCTAATGTTGACATTTTTCAAAATGATATCATAAAAAGTGAAAATTAAATCAGAAGTAATCAAAATGGAATAGATAGGCTTCGTTTTGTTTTGGTTATGCTTTTTAACATTTCTCTACATTCATATGAGGCTTTGTTAGGCTTTGTTAAGCTATGTTTGTATTTATTTATTCCACCACAAGTGTTTTATTTAGTTTTTTAAAGGCAGTTATGCTCTGAGAGGTCGGTTAATACTGTAATACTGTATGTATTATAATTTTGAGGTTGTGTCTGAATATTCCACTGAGGGATGAGCCATGTAAATGATACAATTCATACAGAGTGATCTCAGCATGCTCAAATGGAAATGTCTGGTTAAAGTTCATCATTGACGACTTTAAGATGCAAATTAAAGCTATTGATGAATCAGTTGAAACTGTCTCACCAATAATGACCTTTAATGAGAATGCTAAGCACAGACCAGACCGGCACTGCGTCATCAAGCGCCACGACCGCGGCCTCTTTTAGAATCAAGCTTTCACGTAACCTGAGAAACAACTGTGAGAGGGAACTGTAATATCAATAAATATGAATTATGAATGAACATCATCACAATTCATTTTTCCATCCGATTATTTTCATGTGAATTATGAAGCGCCATTGGAATTGTAAAAAAAAAAAACTTAATGGAAACGGCAAATTTCAAAAGAAGTAACATTTGTTGTTTAAATGATGCGGCATAAGAAACTAAACAACAGTATTAATAAGCAAAGTCTGAGGTCCATCAGCTCCATAAATATTCACTGACAGCGTGGTAGAGGTAAAAAGGTGAATGATACTGGTGACAGTTACTACTGATGATTAGCTAGCATTAGTTGCTGTATAACAGCATCTGGAAACACGACTGTCGACTTCAACTAACTCTCAGTCCAGATCGAACAGTCGGTTATAAACAGATAACACTACCTGGTGATTCAGATATGATGCCTGGATAAGCAATGTTTGACCACTTGTGTTGGGTCATTGATTCACTTAGAAGACAACTGATTTATCAACTTATTGCAAATGCTGATGTTATTTGCATATATAACTATAATTATTAGAAATGTCTATAAAAAGGCTTAACAGAATACTAACTTGTTGAAAAACATGTCATTCAAGTTACATTGACATCTGTAGAATATTTGGTTTTCTATCCCCAAAAAGAGGCTGACAACATGCTGATGTTTACCAGTTAGGCTGTAATTCCAAGCAAAATAAGGGACTAGAATACAGCTATTGATTTGTAGCCTGAAGTATATAATGCTTCAACAGGTATTTAAACCCAGAAATCATTGCTTTTAAATCATAGACTTAAACTATGTAAAGCTGACTTCACCAGTTTTGAACTTGTGAACAACAAAGACATACATCTAATTAATAAATTGGAGACAATTTTAAAACTGAATCTAAATCAGTTTCTCTATTGTAAGTATACATATTCACATTATCACATATCACACTTTGAATTGTTGATGTTTATAATAAGTTTATCAGGCTTGACTGGTCACATTGTGTCTCTATAGACTGGCGATACAGCTATGAAGATTTCTGGGTAGGCCATGATCCTCATGTCATACTGTTTGTGTTCAGAAGAAGGACTTATATGGTCTCATTTGACTGACAATCAGAAACATTAATCACAATCATAAGTCAAGATAATAAGATCATTAAGATTAAGATTAAGTTAATAAGTCAGATTCAATACAAACATAAACTTAGGGTTAACCCCACCACCAAGCACATGACTGAAACTTAAAAATATGTGTGGATGTACCAAATGTATATGTTCTAAAGAAAAAGATACCAGCAGACCATCTAAAACTGGAAAACACTCAGAAAGTGTATGTCTAACTAAAGCTGTACACAAAGCGTAACTTTCAAAATGTTCAAATTGTTCTTTGCAATATTGAGAAAACTTTTAAAAACAAAAAAAGAAAAGAAAAAAATAGTCACTCAAGCCTTGGTCCATGGCCTGAGTGATTACCAAATTCCATCTTCTCGCTTACCGATATCTCACAAATAAACAAATGCGACTCTTTTGTGGAGGATAATATTAATATGAATTGTAGGACTGATGTGACTTTTCCTGGACTCAATAATCGCAACCCAAAGACTGTGTACCAAAACATTGGTGCTGGTTTCACCGGGGCTGACCCTACACTTTGGTGGTTCTAAACACTGCCAGCACAATCACCAAATCTCACACACTGCTAGTAAATGAATGAGAAACACACACACACTGGAGTTGGTGAAATTAATTATTATTAATTATTATTTGAGGGTTAGCAAGTAGCTACATCTACAAACAGAAACACTGCGTGAAAAGCATATCTACTTGTGACTAGCTAAATTAGGCTATTAACCAGTGATACTGTCTGATTAATAAGAGCTAGGATAAATACCAACGTGTGATGATGTCTGATTTTATTTTGTAATTTGCACTCTGCTAATCACATCCAGTTGTAAGCTCATCTATAGCCACTCAGACTATGTGGTGATGTTCAGACTTTGTCCTGTGTGCATAGCAAGCCTATTTCACATGCTGCGAGGGTGCTGGTAACCCTATGTACTGTTACTAAACCTCTTATTCTGTCTCTTAATTTCCTGTTAACTCTCAGTAAGGTCTCACTTCACCTCCAACATCAGTGATCACCCCATGTTACTGCACTCTCAACAGTTTGCTTTTGTACATTGTTAAGATTGTTAATTATTAATTAGTGTAAATCAGCCATACATGCTTTAACTTTGCCCATTAACATGTATCATTCAGAGTGTACAGTTTTTATTCAAATGACTTTATTTTTACTTTTAGAGTCAGATGTGGCGGACTTTGATGGCAGAAGTTCTTTGCTGTATCGTTTCAACCAGAAGTCTATGTCAACAGTGAAGGATGTGATCTCTCTGCGCTTCAAGAGCCGTCAGGCTGAGGGCGTTTTACTGCATGGGGAGGGACAGAGGGGAGACTACATAACCCTTGAGCTTCACAGAGGAAAACTGGCCCTCTACCTCAACCTAGGTACGTTTCTCAACCTCATTTTTTCAGAGTCTTTGTGTTTATTGACAGCTGTGTGTTGCTTGTACATACAGTCAATGCCTCGTCATAGATGAGGGCATCATAGACATATATACATAGACGCCTCATTGAGCAGGTTGGTCCGTTGCTGCACGTTGACGTGTCCGCCATATTGGATGTGGCAGATCTGCCCCGTAAACTAATAAAAGGAAATGGACTGAACTTCATAAAGCGCCTATCTACAAAGTGCTTTAAGATAATGCCTCTTATACACCCATTCACACACACACACACACACTAATATATCTGGGAAACAAATAGGCACCAAAAACAACGTATGCAACTTTTAAAGTGATGATTATAAATGTCCTTATGTTTAGGATAGAAGTAAGCACCAAACCAACGTATGTATTTTTCTAATGCTGAGTGTTTACAGCTAATAATGTGTGTAACACTGTTACTGTGATGATAGATATTGAAATATTTATATTTAACGTTTAATCTGTGTCTATAATAACCAGATCCTGAAATGTAGATGTGACATGAGGGTTTTCTGAATAAAGAGCACTAACGTTTACATTTAACTGATTTTGATTAATCGTTTTTATATTCACATTGATGAACATACATATCTATACAGCTATACAATTGCAGTCTGTGTGTGTGTGTGTGTGTGTGTGTGTGTGTGTAAGTTAAAGCTTTTTCCGTGTGTTGCCACTCTGCAACTTAAGGATGTTCAGTTACTTTGCCACATCCAAAATGGCGGCGACGTCGACATACGATTCAGCGCTCAATGCGCGTCTACATATATATGTCTATGGAGGGCATGGTCAGGTCGGTGCCAGTGAAGAGGAAAATAGTCCTTTACCTTAGCTGCAGTTTCTAAACTCATGTCAGAATTGTGTCGTGTTATACAGAGTTCTTGCTGTCACTTGACAAAGAATGCTACATTGAAAAAATAAATAGAATGGGATTAGATTGTTGTCCATAACTCATAAAAGACTGGACGGATGATCTAACTAAAATGAAGTGTCATTCCCAGATATCCTTTGCTATCTGGATGAATTACCTCGTGGCTGACACTATTACATTTACTATAGATATAATTGATTAAACATCCCATCATATCAGCACCCGACATCCATCAGTGCCATGATATAATGGACTAGCATGTTTAAGGGGAAATCTACTCACAGTTGCGAAGCAGCACTCTACTCAATGTCTTTTGACAGAAGTGTAACATCAGACAGGATGATTTTTTTCTTTCGCAACTTCATTTCTTAAATGGGATGGTCCAGAATCAATCAGAGACATAATAAAGAATAATGCATGCATTTTGGTTCATAATCAGGTGTGATCACCTTCCAGCTTTATGTTAGGGGAAGGGAAGTAGCTTAGCACGTTTCAGTCGCAGAGCAGTAAAAGCAAGACACTTTAGTTGCATGGATGAGCAAAATCCCCTCAACTCTGTCAAACACCATATCAAGAACCGTATACTTAATTGGCAAAGTTACACCAATGTGTTGTTGTGCTCAAGCTCTCAGGTGAGCTGAGCTAACCGGCCTGCTTTTTTCTCCTTTTCTGGGGGTTATGTCACAAAATCGGTTCCAGAATTAGTCAGGGACAGTGCCAAGAGAAATGGTCCCATTTTTCAATTTTTTTTCAACCCTCAATCTTCTGATCCGAAGTCAGACCCTTATCCATTAGGCCACATGGTGACAGGTAGATGGTTTTTTCTTAATTTCACGACTCCATTTTTCTGACAAAATGTGTTCCAGAAGTGAACTTCCAAAGAACAATTAACGCACCTTGAGAGGCGTGATCACTTTCCAGCTTAGCGTCGGGGGAAGGGAAAGGGCTTAGTGTCTAGTGTCTGTGCTGAGCAAAATCCCTTCAACTCTCTCTCACATGGTCACAGGTAGATGGTTTTTTTAATTTCACGACTCCATTTTTCTGACAAAATGTGTTCCAGAAGTGAACTTCCAAAGAACAATTAACGCACCTTGAGAGGCGTGATCACTTTCCAGCTTAGCGCCGGGGAAGGGAAAGGGCTTAGTGTCTAGTGTCTGTGCTGAGCAAAATCCCTTTAACTCTCTCACATGGTCACAGGTAGATGGTTTTTCTTAATTTCACGACTCCATTTTTCTGACAAAATGTGTTCCAGAAGTGAACTTCCAAAGAACAATTAACGCACCTTGAGAGGCGTGATCACTTTCCAGCTTAGCGCCGAGGGAAGGGAAATGGCTTAGCACGCTTCAATCGCAGAGAAGTAAACGCAAGACACTTTAGTCCCATGGATTTGTTAAATTGCTATTGCTATTGTTGGCCAGTATGGGGATTGAACCCATGATCTTGGCGTTATTAGCACCACGCCGACCAGCTGAGCTAACCGCCTGCTTTTTCTCTTCTTTGGTGGTTATGTCACAAAATCGGTTCCAGAATTAGTCAGGGACAGTGCCAAGAGAAATGGTCCCATTTTTCAATTTTCCATGGCATTCGCTCCGCTTTGTGTCGGGCAGGGAAAATGTGTAGCACGCTTTGGTCGCAGAGGAGTAAGAGCAAGACACTTTAGTCCCATGGATTTGTTAAATTGCTATTGCTATTGTTGGCCAGTATGGGGATTGAACCCATGACCTTGGCGTTATTAGCACCACGCCTGACCAGCTGAGCTAACGGCCTGTTTTTTGAGGCTTTGCCACAAAATCTTTGCCACAATTAATCAGGGACAGTATTGGGATTCAAAGCACCGACAGCAAAGGACCCATTTCAATTTTTAGTCAAGTGTGACCATCTTGTCGGTTAGCTTCTGTGAATAGGGATTAGGTTAAATGGTAGACTGCTCACATTTTATGTGAGAGATAGAGGTATTAAATCTCAAATTCCCAAAATGACGTTTCTGTGCTGAGCAAAATCCCTTCAGCTCTGTCAAACACTATATACTTACTTGGCAAAGTCACACCAATGTGTTGTTATGCTCAAGATGAGTAAATGTGCATCCAGGATGAGTCCACTTAGAAAGCCAGAGCTTTCAACAAAATCCCTTCAACTCTGTCAAACACCATATACTTAATTGGCAAAGTCACACCAATGTGTTGTTATGCTCAAGCTATGAGTAAATGTGCATCCAGAATGAGTCCACTTAGAAAGCCAGAGCTTTCAACCACAAAGGGACTTGAACCTCAATCTTCTGATCCAAGCCAGACGCCTTATCCATTAGGCCACATAGTCACAGGTAAATGTTTTTTCTCAATTTCACGACTCCATTTTTCTGACAAAATGTGTTCCAGAAGTGAACTTCCAAAGAACAATTAACGCACCTTGAGGGGCGTGATCACTTTCCAGCTTAGCGTCGGGGGAAGGGAAAGGGCTTAGCACGCTTCAATCGCAGAGAAGTAAACGTAAGACACTTTAGTCCCATGGATTTGTTAAATTGCTATTGCTATTGTTGGCCAGTATGGGGATTGAACCCATGACCTTGGCGTTATTAGCACCACGCTCTGACCAGCTGAGCTAACCGGCCTGCTTTTTCTCTTCTTTTGGGGTTATGTCACAAAATCGGTTCCAGAATTAGTCAGGAAAGTGCCAAGAGAAATGGTCCCATTTTTCAATTTTCCATGGCATTCGCTCCGGCTTTGTGTCGGGCAGGGAAAATGCGTAGCACGCTTGGCTGCAGAGGAGTAAGAGCTAGACACTTTAGTCCCATGGATTTGTTAAATTGCTACTGTTGGCCAGTATGGGGATTGAACCCATGACCTTGGCGTTATTAGCACCACGCCTGACCAGCTGAGCTAACCGCCTGCTTTTTTCTGCTTTTTGGGGTTATGTCACAAAAATCGGTTCCAGAATTAGTTAGGAGAGTGCCAAGAGAAATGGTCCCATTTTTCAATTTTCCATGGCATTCGTTCCGGCTTTGTGTCGGGGCAGGGAAAATGCGTAGCACGCTTTGGCCGCAGAGGAGTAAGAGCTAGACACTTTAGTCCCATGGATTTGTTAAATTGCTACTGTTGGCCAGTATGGGGATTGAACCCATGACCTTGGCGTTATTAGCACCACGCCTGACCAGCTGAGCTAACCGGCCTGTTTTTTGAGGCTTTGCCACAAAATCTTTGCCACAATTAATCAGGGACAGTATTGGGATTCAAAGCACCGACAGCAAAGGACCCATTTCGAATTTTTAGTCAAGTGTGACCATCTTGTCGGTTAGCTTCTGTGAATGGGGATTAGGTTAAATGGTAGACTGCTCACATTTTATGTGAGAGATACAGGTATTAAATCTCAAATTCCCCAAAATGACGTGTCTGTGCTGAGCAAAATCCTTCAGCTCTGTCAAACACCATATACTTCCTTGGCAAAGTCACACCAATGTGTTGTTATGCTCAAGCTATGAGTAAATGTGCATCCAGGATGAGTCCACTTAGAAAGCCAGAGCTTTCAACCACGAAGGACTCGAACCTCAATCTTCTGATCCGAAGTCAGACGCCTTATCCATTAGGCCACATGGTCACAGGTAGATGTTTTTTTCTTAATTTCACGACTCCATTTTTCTGACAAAATGTGTTCCAGAAGTGAACTTCCAAAGAACAATTAACGCACCTTGAGAGGCGTGATCACTTTCCAGCTTAGCCGGGGAAGGGAAAGGGCTTAGCACGCTCAATCGCAGAGAAGTAAACGCAAGACACTTTAGTCCCATGGATTTGTTAAATTGCTATTGCTATTGTTGGCCAGTATGGGGATTGAACCCATGACCTTGGCGTTATTAGCACCACGCCTGACCAGCTGAGCTAACCGGCCTGCTTTTTTCTTCTTTGGGGGTTATGTCACAAAATCGGTTCCAGAATTAGTCAGGACAGTGCCAAGAGAAATGGTCCCATTTTTCAATTTTACATGGCATCTGCTCTGGCTGTGTGTCGGGCAGGGAAAATGCGTAGCACGCTTTGGTCGCAGAGGAGTAAGAGCTAGACACTTTAGTCCCATGGATTTGTTAAATTGCTACTGTTGGCCAGTATGGGGATTGAACCCATGACCTTGGCGTTATTAGCACCACGCCTGACCAGCTGAGCTAACGGCCTGTTTTTTGAGGCTTTGCCACAAAATCTTTGCCACAATTAATCAGGGACAGTATTGGGATTCAAAGCACCGACAGCAAAGGACCCATTTCGAATTTTTAGTCAAGTGTGACCATCTTGTCGGTTAGCTTCTGTGAATGGGGATTAGGTTAAATGGTAGACTGCTCACATTTTATGAGAGATACAGGTATTAAATCTCAAATTCCCCAAAATGACGTGTCTGTGCTGAGCAAAATCCCTTCAGCTCTGTCAAACACCATATACTTACTTGGCAAAGTCACACCAATGTGTTGTTATGCTCAAGCTATGAGTAAATGTGCATCCAGGATGAGTCCACTTAGAAAGCCAGAGCTTTCAACCACGAAGGACTCGAACCTCAATCTTCTGATCCAAGTCAGACGCCTTATCCATTAGGCCACATGGTCACAGGTAGATGTTTTTCTTAATTTCACGACTCCATTTTTCTGACAAAATGTGTTCCAGAAGTGAACTTCCAAAGAACAATTAACGCACCTTGAGAGGCGTGATCACTTTCCAGCTTAGCCGGGGAAGGGAAAGGGCTTAGCACGCTCAATCGCAGAGATGTAAACGCAAGACACTTTAGTCCCATGGATTTGTTAAATTGCTATTGCTATTGTTGGCCAGTATAGGATTGAACCCATGACCTTGGCGTTATTAGCACCACGCCTGACCAGCTGAGCTAACCGCCTGTTTTTTGAGGCTTTGCCACAAAATCTTTGCCACAATTAATCAGGGACAGTATTGTGATTCAAAGCACCGACAGCAAAGGACCCATTTCAATTTTTAGTCAAGTGTGACCATCTTGTCGGTTAGCTTCTGTGAATGGGGATTAGGTTAAATGGTAGACTGCTCACATGTTATGTGAGAGATAGAGGTACTAAATTTCAAATTCCCCAAAATGACGTGTCTGTGCTGAGCAAAATCCTTCAGCTCTGTCAAACACCATATACTTACTTGGCAAAGTCACACCAATGTGTTGTTATGTTCAAGCTATGAGTAAATGTGCATACAGGATGAGTCCACTTAGAAAGCCAGAGCTTTCAAACACGAAGGACTCAACCTCAATCTTCTGATCCAAGTCAGACGCCTTATCCATTAGGCCACATGGTCACAGGTAGATGTTTTTTCTTAATTTCACGACTCCATTTTTCTGACAAATGTGTTCCAGAAGTGAACTTCCAAAGAACAATTAACGCACCTTGAGAGGCGTGATCACTTTCCAGCTTAGCCGGGGAAGGGAAAGGGCTTAGCACGCTTCAATCGCAGAGAAGTAAACGCAAGACACTTTAGTCCCATGGATTTGTTAAATTGCTATTGCTATTGTTGGCCAGTATGGGGATTGAACCCATGACCTTGGCGTTATTAGCACCACGCCTGACCAGCTGAGCTAACCGGCCTGTTTTTGAGGCTTTGTCACAAAATCTTTGCCACAATTAATCAGGGACAGTATTGGGATTCAAAGCACCGACAGCAAAGGACCCATTTCAATTTTTAGTCAAGTGTGACCATCTTGTCGGTTAGCTTCTGTGAATGGGGATTAGGTTAAATGGTAGACTGCTCACATGTTATGTGAGAGATAGAGGTACTAAATTTCAAATTCCCAAAATGACGTGTCTGTGCTGAGCAAAATCCCTTCAGCTCTGTCAAACACCATATACTTACTTGGCAAAGTCACACCAATGTGTTGTTATGCTCAAGCTATGAGCAAATGTGCATCCAGGATGAGTCCACTTAAAAGCCGGAGCTTTCAACCACGAAGGGACTCGAACCTCAATCTTCTGATCCAAGTCAGACGCCTTATCCATTAGGCCACATGGTCACAGGTAGATGGTTTTTCTTAATTTCACGACTCCATTTTTCTGACAAAATGTGTTCCAGAAGTGAACTTCCAAAGAACAATTAACGCACCTTGAGAGGCGTGATCACTTTCCAGCTTAGCCGGGGAAGGGAAAGGGCTTAGCACGCTTCAATCGCAGAGAAGTAAACGCAAGACACTTTAGTCCCATGGATTTGTTAAATTGCTATTGCTATTGTTGGCCAGTATGGGGATTGAACCCATGACCTTGGCGTTATTAGCACCACGCCTGACCAGCTGAGCTAACCGGCCTGCTTTTTCTCTTCTTTGGGGTTATGTCACAAAATCGGTTCCAGAATTAGTCAGGACAGTGCCAAGAGAAATGGTCCCATTTTTCAATTTTCCATGGCATTCGCTCTGGCTGTGTGTCGGGCAGGGAAAATGCGTAGCACGCTTTGGCCGCAGAGGAGTAAGAGCTAGACACTTTAGTCCCATGGATTTGTTAAATTGCTACTGTTGGCCAGTATGGGGATTGAACCCATGACCTTGGCGTTATTAGCACCACGCTCTGACCAGCTGAGCTAACCGGCCTGTTTTTTGAGGCTTTGCCACAAAATCTTTGCCACAATTAATCAGGGACAGTATTGGGATTCAAAGCACCGACAGCAAAGGACCCATTTCGAATTTTTAGTCAAGTGTGACCATCTTGTCGGTTAGCTTCTGTGAATGGGGATTAGGTTAAATGGTAGACTGCTCACATTTTATGTGAGAGATACAGGTATTAAATCTCAAATTCCAAAATGACGTGTCTGTGCTGAGCAAAATCCTTCAGCTCTGTCAAACACCATATACTTCCTTGGCAAAGTCACACCAATGTGTTGTTATGCTCAAGCTATGAGTAAATGTGCATCCAGGATGAGTCCACTTAGAAAGCCAGAGCTTTCAACCACGAAGGACTCGAACCTCAATCTTCTGATCCAAGTCAGACGCCTTATCCATTAGGCCACATGGTCACAGGTAGATGTTTTTTCTTAATTTCACGACTCCATTTTTCTGACAAAATGTGTTCCAGAAGTGAACTCCAAAGAACAATTAACGACCTTGAGAGGCGTGATCACTTTCCAGCTTAGCGCCGGGAAGGGAAAGGGCTTAGCACGCTCAATCGCAGAGATGTAAACGCAAGACACTTTAGTCCCATGGATTTGTTAAATTGCTATTGCTATTGTTGGCCAGTATAGGGATTGAACCCATGACCTTGGCGTTATTAGCACCACGCCTGACCAGCTGAGCTAACGGCCTGTTTTTTGAGGCTTTGCCACAAAATCTTTGCCACAATTAATCAGGGACAGTATTGTGATTCAAAGCACCGACAGCAAAGGACCCATTTCAATTTTTAGTCAAGTGTGACCATCTTGTCGGTTAGCTTCTGTGAATGGGGATTAGGTTAAATGGTAGACTGCTCACATGTTATGTGAGAGATAGAGGTACTAAATTTCAAATTCCCAAAATGACGTGTCTGTGCTGAGCAAAATCCCTTCAGCTCTGTCAAACACCATATACTTACTTGGCAAAGTCACACCAATGTGTTGTTATGTTCAAGCTATGAGTAAATGTGCATCCAGGATGAGTCCACTTAGAAAGCCAGAGCTTTCAACCACGAAGGACTCGAACCTCAATCTTCTGATCCAAGTCAGACGCCTTATCCATTAGGCCACATGGTCACAGGTAGATGTTTTTTCTTAATTTCACGACTCCATTTTTCTGACAAAATGTGTTCCAGAAGTGAACTTCCAAAGAACAATTAACGCACCTTGAGAGGCGTGATCACTTTCCAGCTTAGCCGGGGAAGGGAAAGGGCTTAGCACGCTCAATCGCAGAGAAGTAAACGCAAGACTCTTTAGTCCCATGGATTTGTTAAATTGCTATTGCTATTGTTGGCCAGTATGGGGATTGAACCCATGACCTTGGCGTTATTAGCACCACGCCTGACCAGCTGAGCTAACCGGCCTGCTTTTTCTCTTCTTTGGGGGTTATGTCACAAAATCGGTTCCAGAATTAGTCAGGACAGTGCCAAGAGAAATGGTCCCATTTTTCAATTTTCCATGGCATTCGTCCGGCTTTGTGTCGGGCAGGGAAAATGCGTAGCACGCTTTGGTCGCAGAGGAGTAAGAGCTAGACACTTTAGTCCCATGGATTTGTTAAATTGCTACTGTTGGCCAGTATGGGGATTGAACCCATGACCTTGGCGTTATTAGCGCCACGCCTGACCAGCTGAGCTAACCGCCTGCTGTTTTCTTCTTTGGGGTTATGTCACAAAATCGGTTCCAGAATTAGTCAGGACAGTGCCAAGAGAAATGGTCCCATTTTTCAATTTTCCATGGCATTCGCTCCGCTTTGTGTCGGGCAGGGAAAATGCGTAGCACGCTTTGGTCGCAGAGGAGTAAGAGCTAGACACTTTAGTCCCATGGATTTGTTAAATTGCTACTGTTGGCCAGTATGGGGATTGAACCCATGACCTTGGCGTTATTAGCACCACGCTCTGACCAGCTGAGCTAACCGGCCTGCTTTTTTCTCTTCTTTTGGGGTTATGTCACAAAATCGGTTCCAGAATTAGTCAGGACAGTGCCAAGAGAAATGGTCCCATTTTTCAATTTTCCATGGCATTCGTTCTGGCTGTGTGTCGGGCAGGGAAAATGCGTAGCACGCTTGGTCGCAGAGGAGTAAGAGCTAGACACTTTAGTCCCATGGATTTGTTAAATTGCTACTGTTGGCCAGTATGGGGATTGAACCCATGACCTTGGCGTTATTAGCACCACGCCTGACCAGCTGAGCTAACCGGCCTGCTTTTTTCTCCTTTTTGGGGTTATGTCACAAAATCGGTTCCAGAATTAGTTAGAGAGTGCCAAGAGAAATGGTCCCATTTTTCAATTTTCCATGGCATTCGCTCCGCTTTGTGTCGGGCAGGGAAAATGCGTAGCACGCTTGGTCGCAGAGGAGTAAGAGCTAGACACTTTAGTCCCATGGATTTGTTAAATTGCTACTGTTGGCCAGTATGGGGATTGAACCCATGACCTTGGCGTTATTAGCACCACGCCTGACCAGCTGAGCTAACTGGCCTGTTTTTGAGGCTTTGCCACAAAATCTTTGCCACAATTAATCAGGGACAGTATTGGGATTCAAAGCACCGACAGCAAAGCACCCATTTCGAATTTTTAGTCAAGTGTGACCATCTTGTCGGTTAGCTTCTGTGAATGGGGATTAGGTTAAATGGTAGACTGCTCACATTTTATGTGAGAGATACAGGTATTAAATTTCAAATTCCCAAAATGACGTGTCTGTGCTGAGCAAAATCCCTTCAGCTCTGTCAAACACCATATACTTACTTGGCAAAGTCACACCAATGTGTTGTTATGCTCAAGCTATGAGTAAATGTGCATCCAGGATGAGTCCACTTAGAAAGCCAGAGCTTTCAACCACGAAGGACTCGAACCTCAATCTTCTGATCCAAGTCAGACGCCTTATCCATTAGGCCACATGGTCACAGGTAGATGGTTTTTCTTAATTTCACGACTCCATTTTTCTGACAAAATGTGTTCCAGAAGTGAACTTCCAAAGAACAATTAACGCACCTTGAGAGGCGTGATCACTTTCCAGCTTAGCGCCGGGGAAGGGAAAGGGCTTAGCACGCTCAATCGCAGAGAAGTAAACGCAAGACACTTTAGTCCCATGGATTTGTTAAATTGCTATTTCTATTGTTGGCCAGTATGGGGATTGAACCCATGACCTTGGCGTTATTAGCACCACGCCTGACCAGCTGAGCTAACCGGCCTGTTTTTTGAGGCTTTGCCACAAAATCTTTGCCACAATTAATCAGGGACAGTATTGGGATTCAAAGCACCGACAGCAAAGGACCCATTTCAATTTTTAGTCAAGTGTGACCATCTTGTCGGTTAGCTTCTGTGAATGGGGATTAGGTTAAATGGTAGACTGCTCACATGTTATGTGAGAGATAGAGGTACTAAATTTCAAATTCCCAAAATGACGTGTCTGTGCTGAGCAAAATCCTTCAACTCTGTCAAACACCATATACTTACTTGGCAAAGTCACACCAATGTGTTGTTATGTTCAAGCTATGAGTAAATGTGCATCCAGGATGAGTCCACTTAGAAAGCCAGAGCTTTCAACCACGAAGGACTCGAACCTCAATCTTCTGATCCAAGTCAGACGCCTTATCCATTAGGCCACATGGTCACAGGTAGATGTTTTTTCTTAATTTCACGACTCCATTTTTCTGACAAAATGTGTTCCAGAAGTGAACTTCCAAAGAACAATTAACGCACCTTGAGAGGCGTGATCACTTTCCAGCTTAGCCGGGGAAGGGAAAGGGCTTAGCACACTTCAATCGCAGAGAAGTAAATGCAAGACACTTTAGTCCCATGGATTTGTTAAATTGCTATTGCTATTGTTGGCCAGTATGGGGATTGAACCCATGACCTTGGCGTTATTAGCACCACGCCTGACCAGCTGAGCTAACCGGCCTGCTTTTTTCTTCTTTGGGGTTATGTCACAAAATCGGTTCCAGAATCAGTCAGGACAGTGCCAAGAGAAATGGTCCCATTTTTCAATTTTCCATGGCATTCGCTCTGGCTGTGTGTCGGGCAGGGAAAATGCGAGCACGCTTTGGTCGCAGAGGAGTAAGAGCTAGACACTTTAGTCCCATGGATTTGTTAAATTGCTACTGTTGGCCAGTATGGGGATTGAACCCATGACCTTGGCGTTATTAGCACCACGCCTGACCAACTGAGCTAACTGCCTGTTTTTTGAGGCTTTGCCACAAAATCTTTGCCACAATTAATCAGGGATAGTATTGGGATTCAAAGCACCGACAGCAAAGGACCCATTTCGAATTTTTAGTCAAGTGTGACCATCTTGTCGGTTAGCTTCTGTGAATGGGGATTAGGTTAAATGGTAGACTGCTCACATGTTATGTGAGAGATAGAGGTACTAAATTTCAAATTCCCAAAATGACGTGTCTGTGCTGAGCAAAATCCCTTCAGCTCTGTCAAACACCATATACTTACTTGGCAAAGTCACACCAATGTGTTGTTATGTTCAAGCTATGAGTAAATGTGCATCCAGGATGAGTCCACTTAGAAAGCCAGAGCTTTCAACCACGAAGGACTCGAACCTCAATCTTCTGATCCAAGTCAGACGCCTTATCCATTAGGCCACATGGTCACAGGTAGATGTTTTTTCTTAATTTCACGACTCCATTTTTCTGACAAAATGTGTTCCAGAAGTGAACTTCCAAAGAACAATTAACGCACCTTGAGAGGCGTGATCACTTTCCAGCTTAGCCGGGGAAGGGAAAGGGCTTAGCACGCTCAATCGCAGAGAAGTAAATGCAAGACACTTTAGTCCCATGGATTTGTTAAATTGCTATTGCTATTGTTGGCCAGTATGGGGATTGAACCCATGACCTTGGCGTTATTAGCACCACGCCTGACCAGCTGAGCTAACCGGCCTGCTTTTTTCTCTTCTTTTGGGGTTATGTCACAAAATCGGTTCCAGAATTAGTCAGGGACAGTGCCAAGAGAAATGGTCCCATTTTTCAATTTTCCATGGCATTCGTTCTGGCTGTGTGTCGGGGCAGGGAAAATGCGTAGCACGCTTTGGTCGCAGAGGAGTAAGAGCTAGACACTTTAGTCCCATGGATTTGTTAAATTGCTACTGTTGGCCAGTATGGGGATTGAACCCATGACCTTGGCGTTATTAGCACCACGCCTGACCAGCTGAGCTAACCGCCTGCTTTTTCTCCTTTTTGGGGTTATGTCACAAAATCGGTTCCAGAATTAGTTAGGAGAGTGCCAAGAGAAATGGTCCCATTTTTCAATTTTCCATGGCATTCGCCGGCTTTGTGTCGGGGCAGGGAAAATGCGTAGCACGCTTTGGTCGCAGAGGAGTAAGAGCTAGACACTTTAGTCCCATGGATTTGTTAAATTGCTACTGTTGGCCAGTATGGGGATTGAACCCATGACCTTGGCGTTATTAGCACCACGCCTGACCAGCTGAGCTAACCGGCCTGCTGTTTTTCTTCTTTGGGGTTATGTCACAAAATCGGTTCCAGAATTAGTCAGGGACAGTGCCAAGAGAAATGGTCCCATTTTTCAATTTTCCATGGCATTCGTTCCGGCTTTGTGTCGGGGCAGGGAAAATGCGTAGCACGCTTTGGTCGCAGAGGAGTAAGAGCTAGACACTTTAGTCCCATGGATTTGTTAAATTGCTACTGTTGGCCAGTATGGGGATTGAACCCATGACCTTGGCGTTATTAGCACCACGCCTGACCAGCTGAGCTAACCGGCCTGCTTTTTCTCCTTTTTGGGGTTATGTCACAAAATCGGTTCCAGAATTAGTTAGAGAGTGCCAAGAGAAATGGTCCCATTTTTCAATTTTCCATGGCATTCGTTCCGGCTTTGTGTCGGGGCAGGGAAAATGCGTAGCACGCTTTGGTCGCAGAGGAGTAAGAGCTAGACACTTTAGTCCCATGGATTTGTTAAATTGCTACTGTTGGCCAGTATGGGGATTGAACCCATGACCTTGGCGTTATTAGCACCACGCTCTGACCAGCTGAGCTAACCGGCCTGCTTTTTTCTCTTCTTTTGGGGTTATGTCACAAAATCGGTTCCAGAATTAGTCAGGACAGTGCCAAGAGAAATGGTCCCATTTTTCAATTTTCCATGGCATTCGCTCTGGCTGTGTGTCGGGCAGGGAAAATGCGAGCACGCTTTGGTCGCAGAGGAGTAAGAGCTAGACACTTTAGTCCCATGGATTTGTTAAATTGCTACTGTTGGCCAGTATGGGGATTGAACCCATGACCTTGGCGTTATTAGCACCACGCCTGACCAGCTGAGCTAACCGGCCTGCTTTTTTCTCCTTTTTGGGGTTATGTCACAAAATCGGTTCCAGAATTAGTTAGGAGAGTGCCAAGAGAAATGGTCCCATTTTTCAATTTTCCATGGCATTCGTTCGGCTTTGTGTCGGGCAGGGAAAATGCGAGCACGCTTTGGTCGCAGAGGAGTAAGAGCTAGACACTTTAGTCCCATGGATTTGTTAAATTGCTACTGTTGGCCAGTATGGGGATTGAACCCATGACCTTGGCGTTATTAGCACCACGCCTGACCAGCTGAGCTAACCGCCTGCTGTTTTCTTCTTTTGGGGTTATGTCACAAAATCGGTTCCAGAATTAGTCAGGAGAGTGCCAAGAGAAATGGTCCCATTTTTCAATTTTCCATGGCATTCGCTCTGGTTGTGTGTCGGGCAGGGAAAATGCGTAGCACGCTTTGGTCGCAGAGGAGTAAGAGCTAGACACTTTAGTCCCATGGATTTGTTAAATTGCTACTGTTGGCCAGTATGGGGATTGAACCCATGACCTTGGCGTTATTAGCACCACGCCTGACCAGCTGAGCTAACGGCCTGCTTTTTCTCCTTTTTGGGGTTATGTCACAAAATCGGTTCCAGAATTAGTTAGGAGAGTGCCAAGAGAAATGGTCCCATTTTTCAATTTTCCATGGCATTCGCTCCGGCTTTGTGTCGGGCAGGGAAAATGCGAGCACGCTTGGTCGCAGAGGAGTAAGAGCTAGACACTTTAGTCCCATGGATTTGTTAAATTGCTACTGTTGGCCAGTATGGGGATTGAACCCATGACCTTGGCGTTATTAGCACCACGCCTGACCAACTGAGCTAACTGCCTGTTTTTTGAGGCTTTGCCACAAAATCTTTGCCACAATTAATCAGGGATAGTATTGGGATTCAAAGCACCGACAGCAAAGGACCCATTTCGAATTTTTAGTCAAGTGTGACCATCTTGTCGGTTAGCTTCTGTGAATGGGGATTAGGTTAAATGGTAGACTGCTCACATGTTATGTGAGAGATAGAGGTACTAAATTTCAAATTCCCAAAATGACGTGTCTGTGCTGAGCAAAATCCTTCAGCTCTGTCAAACACCATATACTTACTTGGCAAAGTCACACCAATGTGTTGTTATGTTCAAGCTATGAGTAAATGTGCATCCAGGATGAGTCCACTTAGAAAGCCAGAGCTTTCAACCACGAAGGACTCGAACCTCAATCTTCTGATCCAAGTCAGACGCCTTATCCATTAGGCCACATGGTCACAGGTAGATGTTTTTTCTTAATTTCACGACTCCATTTTTCTGACAAAATGTGTTCCAGAAGTGAACTTCCAAAGAACAATTAACGCACCTTGAGAGGCGTGATCACTTTCCAGCTTAGCCTCGGGGGAAGGGAAAGGGCTTAGCACGCTCAATCGCAGAGAAGTAAACGCAAGACTCTTTAGTCCCATGGATTTGTTAAATTGCTATTGCTATTGTTGGCCAGTATGGGGATTGAACCCATGACCTTGGCGTTATTAGCACCACGCTCTGACCAGCTGAGCTAACCGGCCTGCTTTTTTCTCTTCTTTTGGGGGTTATGTCACAAAATCGGTTCCAGAATTAGTCAGGGACAGTGCCAAGAGAAATGGTCCCATTTTTCAATTTTCCATGGCATTCGCCGGCTTTGTGTCGGGGCAGGGAAAATGCGTAGCACGCTTTGGTCGCAGAGGAGTAAGAGCTAGACACTTTAGTCCCATGGATTTGTTAAATTGCTACTGTTGGCCAGTATGGGGATTGAACCCATGACCTTGGCGTTATTAGCACCACGCTCTGACCAGCTGAGCTAACCGGCCTGCTTTTTTCTCCTTTTGGGGTTATGTCACAAAATCGGTTCCAGAATTAGTTAGGAGAGTGCCAAGAGAAATGGTCCCATTTTTCAATTTTCCATGGCATTCGCTCGGCTTTGTGTCGGGCAGGGAAAATGCGAGCACGCTTTGGTCGCAGAGGAGTAAGAGCTAGACACTTTAGTCCCATGGATTTGTTAAATTGCTACTGTTGGCCAGTATGGGGATTGAACCCATGACCTTGGCGTTATTAGCACCACGCCTGACCAGCTGAGCTAACTGGCCTGTTTTTTGAGGCTTTGCCACAAAATCTTTGCCACAATTAATCAGGGACAGTATTGGGATTCAAAGCACCGACAGCAAAGCACCCATTTCGAATTTTTAGTCAAGTGTGACCATCTTGTCGGTTAGCTTCTGTGAATGGGGATTAGGTTAAATGGTAGACTGCTCACATTTTATGAGAGATACAGGTATTAAATTTCAAATTCCCAAAATGACGTGTCTGTGCTGAGCAAAATCCCTTCAGCTCTGTCAAACACCATATACTTACTTGGCAAAGTCACACCAATGTGTTGTTATGCTCAAGCTATGAGTAAATGTGCATCCAGGATGAGTCCACTTAGAAAGCCAGAGCTTTCAACCACGAAGGACTCGAACCTCAATCTTCTGATCCAAGTCAGACGCCTTATCCATTAGGCCACATGGTCACAGGTAGATGGTTTTTCTTAATTTCACGACTCCATTTTTCTGACAAATGTGTTCCAGAAGTGAACTTCAAAGAACAATTAACGCACCTTGAGAGGCGTGATCACTTTCCAGCTTAGCCGGGGAAGGGAAAGGGCTTAGCACGCTTCAATCGCAGAGAAGTAAACGCAAGACACTTTAGTCCCATGGATTTGTTAAATTGCTATTTCTATTGTTGGCCAGTATGGGGATTGAACCCATGACCTTGGCGTTATTAGCACCACGCCTGACCAGCTGAGCTAACGGCCTGTTTTTGAGGCTTTGCCACAAAATCTTTGCCACAATTAATCAGGGACAGTATTGGGATTCAAAGCACCGACAGCAAAGGACCCATTTCGAATTTTTAGTCAAGTGTGACCATCTTGTCGGTTAGCTTCTGTGAATGGGGATTAGGTTAAATGGTAGACTGCTCACATGTTATGTGAGAGATAGAGGTACTAAATTTCAAATTCCCAAAATGACGTGTCTGTGCTGAGCAAAATCCCTTCAACTCTGTCAAACACCATATACTTACTTGGCAAAGTCACACCAATGTGTTGTTATGTTCAAGCTATGAGTAAATGTGCATCCAGGATGAGTCCACTTAGAAAGCCAGAGCTTTCAACCACGAAGGACTCGAACCTCAATCTTCTGATCCAAGTCAGACGCCTTATCCATTAGGCCACATGGTCACAGGTAGATGTTTTTTCTTAATTTCACGACTCCATTTTTCTGACAAAATGTGTTCCAGAAGTGAACTTCCAAAGAACAATTAACGCACCTTGAGAGGCGTGATCACTTTCCAGCTTAGCGCCGGGGAAGGGAAAGGGCTTAGCACGCTCAATCGCAGAGAAGTAAATGCAAGACACTTTAGTCCCATGGATTTGTTAAATTGCTATTGCTATTGTTGGCCAGTATGGGGATTGAACCCATGACCTTGGCGTTATTAGCACCACGCTCTGACCAGCTGAGCTAACCGGCCTGCTTTTTTCTTCTTTGGGGGTTATGTCACAAAATCGGTTCCAGAATTAGTCAGGACAGTGCCAAGAGAAATGGTCCCATTTTTCAATTTTCCATGGCATTCGTTCTGGCTGTGTGTCGGGCAGGGAAAATGCGTAGCACGCTTTGGTCGCAGAGGAGTAAGAGCTAGACACTTTAGTCCCATGGATTTGTTAAATTGCTACTGTTGGCCAGTATGGGGATTGAACCCATGACCTTGGCGTTATTAGCACCACGCCTGACCAGCTGAGCTAACCGGCCTGCTTTTTCTCCTTTTTGGGGTTATGTCACAAAATCGGTTCCAGAATTAGTTAGGAGAGTGCCAAGAGAAATGGTCCCATTTTTCAATTTTCCATGGCATTCGCTCGGCTTTGTGTCGGGCAGGGAAAATGCGTAGCACGCTTTGGTCGCAGAGGAGTAAGAGCTAGACACTTTAGTCCCATGGATTTGTTAAATTGCTACTGTTGGCCAGTATGGGGATTGAACCCATGACCTTGGCGTTATTAGCACCACGCCTGACCAGCTGAGCTAACCGCCTGCTGTTTTCTTCTTTGGGGTTATGTCACAAAATCGGTTCCAGAATTAGTCAGGACAGTGCCAAGAGAAATGGTCCCATTTTTCAATTTTCCATGGCATTCGCTCTGGCTGTGTGTCGGGCAGGGAAAATGCGTAGCACGCTTGGTCGCAGAGGAGTAAGAGCTAGACACTTTAGTCCCATGGATTTGTTAAATTGCTACTGTTGGCCAGTATGGGATTGAACCCATGACCTTGGCGTTATTAGCACCACGCCTGACCAGCTGAGCTAACCGGCCTGCTTTTTCTCCTTTTGGGGTTATGTCACAAAATCGGTTCCAGAATTAGTTAGGAGAGTGCCAAGAGAAATGGTCCCATTTTTCAATTTTCCATGGCATTCGCCCGGCTTTGTGTCGGGCAGGGAAAATGCGTAGCACGCTTTGGTCGCAGAGGAGTAAGAGCTAGACACTTTAGTCCCATGGATTTGTTAAATTGCTACTGTTGGCCAGTATGGGGATTGAACCCATGACCTTGGCATTATTAGCACCACGCCTGACCAGCTGAGCTAACCGGCCTGCTGTTTTCTCTTCTTTGGGGTTATGTCACAAAATCGGTTCCAGAATTAGTCAGGACAGTGCCAAGAGAAATGGTCCCATTTTTTAATTTTCCATGGCATTCGTTCTGGCTGTGTGTCGGGCAGGGAAAATGCGAGCACGCTTTGGTCGCAGAGGAGTAAGAGCTAGACACTTTAGTCCCATGGATTTGTTAAATTGCTACTGTTGGCCAGTATGGGGATTGAACCCATGACCTTGGCGTTATTAGCACCACGCCTGACCAGCTGAGCTAACTGGCCTGTTTTTTGAGGCTTTGCCACAAAATCTTTGCCACAATTAATCAGGGACAGTATTGGGATTCAAAGCACCGACAGCAAAGGACCCATTTCGAATTTTTAGTCAAGTGTGACCATCTTGTCGGTTAGCTTCTGTGAATGGGGATTAGGTTAAATGGTAGACTGCTCACATTTTATGTGAGAGATACAGGTATTAAATCTCAAATTCCCCAAAATGACGTGTCTGTGCTGAGCAAAATCCCTTCAGCTCTGTCAAACACCATATACTTACTTGGCAAAGTCACACCAATGTGTTGTTATGCTCAAGCTATGAGTAAATGTGCATCCAGGATGAGTCCACTTAGAAAGCCAGAGCTTTCAACCACGAAGGACTCGAACCTCAATCTTCTGATCCAAGTCAGACGCCTTATCCATTAGGCCACATGGTCACAGGTAGATGTTTTTTTCTTAATTTCACGACTCCATTTTTCTGACAAAATGTGTTCCAGAAGTGAACTTCCAAAGAACAATTAACGCACCTTGAGAGGCGTGATCACTTTCCAGCTTAGTCGGGGAAGGGAAAGGGCTTAGCACGCTCAATCGCAGAGAAGTAAACGCAAGACACTTTAGTCCCATTGATTTGTTAAATTGCTATTGCTATTGTTGGCCAGTATGGGGATTGAACCCATGACCTTGGCGTTATTAGCACCACGCCTGACCAGCTGAGCTAACTGCCTGTTTTTTGAGGCTTTGCCACAAAATCTTTGCCACAATTAATCAGGGACAGTATTGGGATTCAAAGCACCGACAGCAAAGGACCCATTTCAATTTTTAGTCAAGTGTGACCATCTTGTCGGTTAGCTTCTGTGAATGGGGATTAGGTTAAATGGTAGACTGCTCACATGTTATGTGAGAGATAGAGGTACTAAATTTCAAATTCCCAAAATGACGTGTCTGTGCTGAGCAAAATCCCTTCAGCTCTGTCAAACACCATATACTTACTTGGCAAAGTCACACCAATGTGTTGTTATGTTCAAGCTATGAGGAAATGTGCATCCAGGATGAGTCCACTTAGAAAGCCAGAGCTTTCAACCACGGGACTCAACCTCAATCTTCTGATCCAAGTCAGACGCCTTATCCATTAGGCCACATGGTCACAGGTAGATGTTTTTTCTTAATTTCACGACTCCATTTTTCTGACAAAATGTGTTCCAGAAGTGAACTTCCAAAGAACAATTAACGCACCTTGAGAGGCGTGATCACTTTCCAGCTTAGCGGGGAAGGGAAAGGGCTTAGCACGCTCAATCGCAGAGAAGTAAATGCAAGACACTTTAGTCCCATGGATTTGTTAAATTGCTATTGCTATTGTTGGCCAGTATGGGGATTGAACCCATGACCTTGGCGTTATTAGCACCACGCCTGACCAGCTGAGCTAACCGGCCTGCTTTTTCTCTTCTTTGGGGTTATGTCACAAAATCGGTTCCAGAATCAGTCAGGACAGTGCCAAGAGAAATGGTCCCATTTTTCAATTTTCCATGGCATTCGCTCTGGCTGTGTGTCGGGCAGGGAAAATGCGTAGCACGCTTTGGTCGCAGAGGAGTAAGAGCTAGACACTTTAGTCCCATGGATTTGTTAAATTGCTACTGTTGGCCAGTATGGGGATTGAACCCATGACCTTGGCGTTATTAGCACCACGCCTGACCAACTGAGCTAACTGCCTGTTTTTTGAGGCTTTGCCACAAAATCTTTGCCACAATTAATCAGGGATAGTATTGGGATTCAAAGCACCGACAGCAAAGGACCCATTTCGAATTTTTAGTCAAGTGTGACCATCTTGTCGGTTAGCTTCTGTGAATGGGGATTAGGTTAAATGGTAGACTGCTCACATGTTATGTGAGAGATAGAGGTACTAAATTTCAAATTCCCAAAATGACGTGTCTGTGCTGAGCAAAATCCCTTCAGCTCTGTCAAACACCATATACTTACTTGGCAAAGTCACACCAATGTGTTGTTATGTTCAAGCTATGAGTAAATGTGCATCCAGGATGAGTCCACTTAGAAAGCCAGAGCTTTCAACCACGAAGGACTCGAACCTCAATCTTCTGATCCAAGTCAGACGCCTTATCCATTAGGCCACATGGTCACAGGTAGATGTTTTTTCTTAATTTCACGACTCCATTTTTCTGACAAAATGTGTTCCAGAAGTGAACTTCAAAGAACAATTAACGCACCTTGAGAGGCGTGATCACTTTCCAGCTTAGCCGGGGAAGGGAAAGGGCTTAGCACGCTCAATCGCAGAGATGTAAACGCAAGACACTTTAGTCCCATGGATTTGTTAAATTGCTATTGCTATTGTTGGCCAGTATGGGGATTGAACCCATGACCTTGGCGTTATTAGCACCACGCCTGACCAGCTGAGATAACCGGCCTGCTTTTTCTCTTCTTTGGGGGTTATGTCACAAAATCGGTTCCAGAATTAGTCAGGAAAGTGCCAAGAGAAATGGTCCCATTTTTCAATTTTCCATGGCATTCGCTCTGGCTGTGTGTCGGGCAGGGAAAATGCGTAGCACGCTTTGGTCGCAGAGGAGTAAGAGCTAGACACTTTAGTCCCATGGATTTGTTAAATTGCTACTGTTGGCCAGTATGGGGATTGAACCCATGACCTTGGCGTTATTAGCACCACGCCTGACCAGCTGAGCTAACCGGCCTGCTGTTTTCTCTTCTTTGGGGTTATGTCACAAAATCGGTTCCAGAATTAGTCAGGACAGTGCCAAGAGAAATGGTCCCATTTTTCAATTTTCCATGGCATTCGCTCTGGCTGTGTGTCGGGCAGGAAAATGCGAGCACGCTTTGGTCGCAGAGGAGTAAGAGCTAGACACTTTAGTCCCATGGATTTGTTAAATTGCTACTGTTGGCCAGTATGGGGATTGAACCCATGACCTTGGCGTTATTAGCACCACGCTCTGACCAGCTGAGCTAACCGGCCTGCTTTTTCTCCTTTTTGGGGTTATGTCACAAAATCGGTTCCAGAATTAGTTAGGAGAGTGCCAAGAGAAATGGTCCCATTTTTCAATTTTCCATGGCATTCGCCGGCTTTGTGTCGGGCAGGGAAAATGCGTAGCACGCTTTGGTCGCAGAGGAGTAAGAGTTAGACACTTTAGTCCCATGGATTTGTTAAATTGCTACTGTTGGCCAGTATGGGGATTGAACCCATGACCTTGGCGTTATTAGCACCACGCCTGACCAGCTGAGCTAACCGCCTGCTGTTTTCTTCTTTGGGGTTATGTCACAAAATCGGTTCCAGAATTAGTCAGGACAGTGCCAAGAGAAATGGTCCCATTTTTCAATTTTCCATGGCATTCGCTCTGGTTGTGTGTCGGGCAGGGAAAATGCGTAGCACGCTTTGGTCGCAGAGGAGTAAGAGCTAGACACTTTAGTCCCATGGATTTGTTAAATTGCTACTGTTGGCCAGTATGGGGATTGAACCCATGACCGTGGCGTTATTAGCACCACGCCTGACCAGCTGAGCTAACCGCCTGCTTTTTTCTCCTTTTTGGGGTTATGTCACAAAATCGGTTCCAGAATTAGTTAGGAGAGTGCCAAGAGAAATGGTCCCATTTTTCAATTTTCCATGGCATTCGCTCCGGCTTTGTGTCGGGCAGGGAAAATGCGTAGCACGCTTTGGCCGCAGAGGAGTAAGAGCTAGACACTTTAGTCCCATGGATTTGTTAAATTGCTACTGTTGGCCAGTATGGGGATTGAACCCATGACCTTGGCGTTATTAGCACCACGCCTGACCAACTGAGCTAACCGGCCTGTTTTTTGAGGCTTTGCCACAAAATCTTTGCCACAATTAATCAGGGATAGTATTGGGATTCAAAGCACCGACAGCAAAGGACCCATTTCGAATTTTTAGTCAAGTGTGACCATCTTGTCGGTTAGCTTCTGTGAATGGGGATTAGGTTAAATGGTAGACTGCTCACATGTTATGTGAGAGATAGAGGTACTAAATTTCAAATTCCCAAAATGACGTGTCTGTGCTGAGCAAAATCCCTTCAGCTCTGTCAAACACCATATACTTACTTGGCAAAGTCACACCAATGTGTTGTTATGTTCAAGCTATGAGTAAATGTGCATCCAGGATGAGTCCACTTAGAAAGCCAGAGCTTTCAACCACGAAGGACTCGAACCTCAATCTTCTGATCCAAGTCAGACGCCTTATCCATTAGGCCACATGGTCACAGGTAGATGTTTTTTCTTAATTTCACGACTCCATTTTTCTGACAAAATGTGTTCCAGAAGTGAACTTCCAAAGAGCAATTAACGCACCTTGAGAGGCGTGATCACTTTCCAGCTTAGCCGGGGAAGGGAAAGGGCTTAGCACGCTCAATCGCAGAGATGTAAACGCAAGACACTTTAGTCCCATGGATTTGTTAAATTGCTATTGCTATTGTTGGCCAGTATGGGGATTGAACCCATGACCTTGGCGTTATTAGCACCACGCCTGACCAGCTGAGATAACCGGCCTGCTTTTTTCTCTTTTTGGGGGTTATGTCACAAAATCGGTTCCAGAATTAGTCAGGAAAGTGCCAAGAGAAATGGTCCCATTTTTCAATTTTCCATGGCATTCGTTGGCTGTGTGTCGGGCAGGGAAAATGCGTAGCACGCTTTGGTCGCAGAGGAGTAAGAGCTAGACACTTTAGTCCCATGGATTTGTTAAATTGCTACTGTTGGCCAGTATGGGGATTGAACCCATGACCTTGGCGTTATTAGCACCACGCCTGACCAGCTGAGCTAACCGGCCTGCTGTTTTCTTCTTTGGGGGTTATGTCACAAAATCGGTTCCAGAATTAGTCAGGACAGTGCCAAGAGAAATGGTCCCATTTTTCAATTTTCCATGGCATTCGCTCTGGCTGTGTGTCGGGCAGGGAAAATGCGTAGCACGCTTTGGTCGCAGAGGAGTAAGAGCTAGACACTTTAGTCCCATGGATTTGTTAAATTGCTACTGTTGGCCAGTATGGGGATTGAACCCATGACCTTGGCGTTATTAGCACCACGCCTGACCAGCTGAGCTAACCGGCCTGCTTTTTCTCCTTTTTGGGGTTATGTCACAAAATCGGTTCCAGAATTAGTTAGGAGAGTGCCAAGAGAAATGGTCCCATTTTTCAATTTTCCATGGCATTCGCTCCGCTTTGTGTCGGGCAGGGAAAATGCGTAGCACGCTTTGGTCGCAGAGGAGTAAGAGTTAGACACTTTAGTCCCATGGATTTGTTAAATTGCTACTGTTGGCCAGTATGGGGATTGAACCCATGACCTTGGCGTTATTAGCACCACGCCTGACCAGCTGAGCTAACCGGCCTGCTGTTTTCTTCTTTGGGGTTATGTCACAAAATCGGTTCCAGAATTAGTCAGACAGTGCCAAGAGAAATGGTCCCATTTTTCAATTTTCCATGGCATTCGCTCTGGTTGTGTGTCGGGCAGGGAAAATGCGTAGCACGCTTTGGTCGCAGAGGAGTAAGAGCTAGACACTTTAGTCCCATGGATTTGTTAAATTGCTACTGTTGGCCAGTATGGGGATTGAACCCATGACCGTGGCGTTATTAGCACCACGCCTGACCAGCTGAGCTAACCGGCCTGCTTTTTTCTCCTTTTTTGGGGTTATGTCACAAAATCGGTTCCAGAATTAGTTAGGAGAGTGCCAAGAGAAATGGTCCCATTTTTCAATTTTCCATGGCATTCGCCGGCTTTGTGTCGGGCAGGGAAAATGCGTAGCACGCTTGGTCGCAGAGGAGTAAGAGCTAGACACTTTAGTCCCATGGATTTGTTAAATTGCTACTGTTGGCCAGTATGGGGATTGAACCCATGACCTTGGCGTTATTAGCACCACGCCTGACCAACTGAGCTAACGGCCTGTTTTTTGAGGCTTTGCCACAAAATCTTGCCACAATTAATCAGGGATAGTATTGGGATTCAAAGCACCGACAGCAAAGGACCCATTTCGAATTTTTAGTCAAGTGTGACCATCTTGTCGGTTAGCTTCTGTGAATGGGGATTAGGTTAAATGGTAGACTGCTCACATGTTATGTGAGAGATAGAGGTACTAAATTTCAAATTCCCAAAATGACGTGTCTGTGCTGAGCAAAATCCCTTCAGCTCTGTCAAACACCATATACTTACTTGGCAAAGTCACACCAATGTGTTGTTATGTTCAAGCTATGAGTAAATGTGCATCCAGGATGAGTCCACTTAGAAAGCCAGAGCTTTCAACCACGAAGGGACTCGAACCTCAATCTTCTGATCCAAGTCAGACGCCTTATCCATTAGGCCACATGGTCACAGGTAGATGTTTTTTCTTAATTTCACGACTCCATTTTTCTGACAAAATGTGTTCCAGAAGTGAACTTCCAAAGAACAATTAACGCACCTTGAGAGGCGTGATCACTTTCCAGCTTAGCGGGGAAGGGAAAGGGCTTAGCACGCTCAATCGCAGAGAAGTAAATGCAAGACACTTTAGTCCCATGGATTTGTTAAATTGCTATTGCTATTGTTGGCCAGTATGGGGATTGAACCCATGACCTTGGCGTTATTAGCACCACGCCTGACCAGCTGAGCTAACCGGCCTGCTTTTTCTCTTCTTTTGGGGTTATGTCACAAAATCGGTTCCAGAATCAGTCAGGACAGTGCCAAGAGAAATGGTCCCATTTTTCAATTTTCCATGGCATTCGTTCTGGCTGTGTGTCGGGCAGGGAAAATGCGAGCACGCTTTGGTCGCAGAGGAGTAAGAGCTAGACACTTTAGTCCCATGGATTTGTTAAATTGCTACTGTTGGCCAGTATGGGGATTGAACCCATGACCTTGGCGTTATTAGCACCACGCCTGACCAACTGAGCTAACCGGCCTGTTTTTTGAGGCTTTGCCACAAAATCTTTGCCACAATTAATCAGGGATAGTATTGGGATTCAAAGCACCGACAGCAAAGGACCCATTTCAATTTTTAGTCAAGTGTGACCATCTTGTCGGTTAGCTTCTGTGAATGGGGATTAGGTTAAATGGTAGACTGCTCACATGTTATGTGAGAGATAGAGGTACTAAATTTCAAATTCCCAAAATGACGTGTCTGTGCTGAGCAAAATCCCTTCAACTCTGTCAAACACCAATATACTTACTTGGCAAAGTCACACCAATGTGTTGTTATGTTCAAGCTATGAGTAAATGTGCATCCAGGATGAGTCCACTTAGAAAGCCAGAGCTTTCAACCACGAAGGACTCGAACCTCAATCTTCTGATCCAAGTCAGACGCCTTATCCATTAGGCCACATGGTCACAGGTAGATGTTTTTTCTTAATTTCACGACTCCATTTTTCTGACAAAATGTGTTCCAGAAGTGAACTTCCAAAGAACAATTAACGCACCTTGAGAGGCGTGATCACTTTCCAGCTTAGCGCGGGGAAGGGAAAGGGCTTAGCACGCTTCAATCGCAGAGAAGTAAATGCAAGACACTTTAGTCCCATGGATTTGTTAAATTGCTATTGCTATTGTTGGCCAGTATGGGGATTGAACCCATGACCTTGGCGTTATTAGCACCACGCCTGACCAGCTGAGCTAACCGGCCTGCTTTTTTCTTCTTTGGGGTTATGTCACAAAATCGGTTCCAGAATCAGTCAGGACAGTGCCAAGAGAAATGGTCCCATTTTTCAATTTTCCATGGCATTCGTTCTGGCTGTGTGTCGGGCAGGGAAAATGCGTAGCACGCTTTGGTCGCAGAGGAGTAAGAGCTAGACACTTTAGTCCCATGGATTTGTTAAATTGCTACTGTTGGCCAGTATGGGGATTGAACCCATGACCTTGGCGTTATTAGCACCACGCCTGACCAACTGAGCTAACCGGCCTGTTTTTTGAGGCTTTGCCACAAAATCTTTGCCACAATTAATCAGGGATAGTATTGGGATTCAAAGCACCGACAGCAAAGGACCCATTTCAATTTTTAGTCAAGTGTGACCATCTTGTCGGTTAGCTTCTGTGAATGGGGATTAGGTTAAATGGTAGACTGCTCACATGTTATGTGAGAGATAGAGGTACTAAATTTCAAATTCCCAAAATGACGTGTCTGTGCTGAGCAAAATCCCTTCAGCTCTGTCAAACACCATATACTTACTTGGCAAAGTCACACCAATGTGTTGTTATGTTCAAGCTATGAGTAAATGTGCATCCAGGATGAGTCCACTTAGAAAGCCAGAGCTTTCAACCACGAAGGACTCGAACCTCAATCTTCTGATCCAAGTCAGACGCCTTATCCATTAGGCCACATGGTCACAGGTAGATGTTTTTTCTTAATTTCACGACTCCATTTTTCTGACAAAATGTGTTCCAGAAGTGAACTTCCAAAGAACAATTAACGCACCTTGAGAGGCGTGATCACTTTCCAGCTTAGCCGGGGAAGGGAAAGGGCTTAGCACGCTTCAATCGCAGAGAAGTAAATGCAAGACACTTTAGTCCCATGGATTTGTTAAATTGCTATTGCTATTGTTGGCCAGTATGGGGATTGAACCCATGACCTTGGCGTTATTAGCACCACGCCTGACCAGCTGAGCTAACCGGCCTGCTTTTTCTCTTTTTGGGGGTTATGTCACAAAATCGGTTCCAGAATTAGTCAGGACAGTGCCAAGAGAAATGGTCCCATTTTTCAATTTTCCATGGCATTCGTTCTGGCTGTGTGTCGGGCAGGGAAAATGCGTAGCACGCTTTGGTCGCAGAGGAGTAAGAGCTAGACACTTTAGTCCCATGGATTTGTTAAATTGCTACTGTTGGCCAGTATGGGGATTGAACCCATGACCTTGGCGTTATTAGCACCACGCTCTGACCAACTGAGCTAACGGCCTGTTTTTTGAGGCTTTGCCACAAAATCTTTGCCACAATTAATCAGGGACAGTATTGGGATTCAAAGCACTGACAGCAAAGGACCCATTTCGAATTTTTAGTAAAGTGTGACCATCTTGTCGGTTAGCTTCTGTGAATGGGGATTAGGTTAAATGGTAGACTGCTCACATGTTATGTGAGAGATAGAGGTACTAAATTTCAAATTCCCAAAATGACGTGTCTGTGCTGAGCAAAATCCCTTCAGCTCTGTCAAACACCATATACTTACTTGGCAAAGTCACACCAATGTGTTGTTATGTTCAAGCTATGAGTAAATGTGCATCCAGGATGAGTCCACTTAGAAAGCCAGAGCTTTCAACCACGAAGGACTCGAACCTCAATCTTCTGATCCAAGTCAGACGCCTTATCCATTAGGCCACATGGTCACAGGTAGATGTTTTTTCTTAATTTCACGACTCCATTTTTCTGACAAAATGTGTTCCAGAAGTGAACTTCCAAAGAACAATTAACGCACCTTGAGAGGCGTGATCACTTTCCAGCTTAGCGGGGAAGGGAAAGGGCTTAGCACGCTCAATCGCAGAGAAGTAAATGCAAGACACTTTAGTCCCATGGATTTGTTAAATTGCTATTGCTATTGTTGGCCAGTATGGGGATTGAACCCATGACCTTGGCGTTATTAGCACCACGCCTGACCAGCTGAGCTAACCGGCCTGCTTTTTCTCTTCTTTGGGGGTTATGTCACAAAATCGGTTCCAGAATTAGTCAGGGACAGTGCCAAGAGAAATGGTCCCATTTTTCAATTTTCCATGGCATTCGTTCCGGCTTTGTGTCGGGGCAGGGAAAATGCGTAGCACGCTTTGGTCGCAGAGGAGTAAGAGCTAGACACTTTAGTCCCATGGATTTGTTAAATTGCTACTGTTGGCCAGTATGGGGATTGAACCCATGACCTTGGCGTTATTAGCACCACGCTCTGACCAGCTGAGCTAACCGGCCTGCTTTTTTCTCCTTTTTTGGGGGTTATGTCACAAAATCGGTTCCAGAATTAGTTAGGGAAAGTGCCAAGAGAAATGGTCCCATTTTTCAATTTTCCATGGCATTCGCCCGCTTTGTGTCGGGCAGGAAAATGCGTAGCACGCTTTGGCCGCAGAGGAGTAAGAGCTAGACACTTTAGTCCCATGGATTTGTTAAATTGCTACTGTTGGCCAGTATGGGGATTGAACCCATGACCTTGGCGTTATTAGCACCACGCTCTGACCAGCTGAGCTAACCGCCTGCTGTTTTCTTCTTTGGGGGTTATGTCACAAAATCGGTTCCAGAATTAGTCAGGGACAGTGCCAAGAGAAATGGTCCCATTTTTCAATTTTCCATGGCATTCGTTCTGGCTTTGTGTCGGGGCAGGGAAAATGCGTAGCACGCTTTGGTCGCAGAGGAGTAAGAGCTAGACACTTTAGTCCCATGGATTTGTTAAATTGCTACTGTTGGCCAGTATGGGGATTGAACCCATGACCTTGGCGTTATTAGCACCACGCTCTGACCAGCTGAGCTAACCGGCCTGCTTTTTCTCCTTTTGGGGTTATGTCACAAAATCGGTTCCAGAATTAGTTAGGAGAGTGCCAAGAGAAATGGTCCCATTTTTCAATTTTCCATGGCATTCGCCGGCTTTGTGTCGGGCAGGGAAAATGCGTAGCACGCTTTGGTCGCAGAGGAGTAAGAGCTAGACACTTTAGTCCCATGGATTTGTTAAATTGCTACTGTTGGCCAGTATGGGGATTGAACCCATGACCTTGGCATTATTAGCACCACGCTCTGACCAGCTGAGCTAACCGGCCTGCTGTTTTCTTCTTTGGGGGTTATGTCACAAAATCGGTTCCAGAATTAGTCAGGACAGTGCCAAGAGAAATGGTCCCATTTTTTAATTTTCCATGGCATTCGTTCTGGCTGTGTGTCGTGGCAGGGAAAATGCGTAGCACGCTTTGGTCGCAGAGGAGTAAGAGCTAGACACTTTAGTCCCATGGATTTGTTAAATTGCTACTGTTGGCCAGTATGGGGATTGAACCCATGACCTTGGCGTTATTAGCACCACGCCTGACCAGCTGAGCTAACTGGCCTGTTTTTTGAGGCTTTGCCACAAAATCTTTGCCACAATTAATCAGGGACAGTATTGGGATTCAAAGCACCGACAGCAAAGGACCCATTTCGAATTTTTAGTCAAGTGTGACCATCTTGTCGGTTAGCTTCTGTGAATGGGGATTAGGTTAAATGGTAGACTGCTCACATTTTATGTGAGAGATACAGGTATTAAATCTCAAATTCCCCAAAATGACGTGTCTGTGCTGAGCAAAATCCCTTCAGCTCTGTCAAACACCATATACTTACTTGGCAAAGTCACACCAATGTGTTGTTATGCTCAAGCTATGAGTAAATGTGCATCCAGGATGAGTCCACTTAGAAAGCCAGAGCTTTCAACCACGAAGGACTCGAACCTCAATCTTCTGATCCAAGTCAGACGCCTTATCCATTAGGCCACATGGTCACAGGTAGATGTTTTTTTCTTAATTTCACGACTCCATTTTTCTGACAAAATGTGTTCCAGAAGTGAACTTCCAAAGAACAATTAACGCACCTTGAGAGGCGTGATCACTTTCCAGCTTAGTCGGGGAAGGGAAAGGGCTTAGCACGCTTCAATCGCAGAGAAGTAAACGCAAGACACTTTAGTCCCATGGATTTGTTAAATTGCTATTGCTATTGTTGGCCAGTATGGGGATTGAACCCATGACCTTGGCGTTATTAGCACCACGCCTGACCAGCTGAGCTAACGGCCTGTTTTTTGAGGCTTTGCCACAAAATCTTTGCCACAATTAATCAGGGACAGTATTGGGATTCAAAGCACCGACAGCAAAGGACCCATTTCGAATTTTTAGTCAAGTGTGACCATCTTGTCGGTTAGCTTCTGTGAATGGGGATTAGGTTAAATGGTAGACTGCTCACATGTTATGTGAGAGATAGAGGTACTAAATTTCAAATTCCCAAAATGACGTGTCTGTGCTGAGAAAAATCCCTTCAGCTCTGTCAAACACCATATACTTACTTGGCAAAGTCACACCAATGTGTTGTTATGTTCAAGCTATGAGGAAATGTGCATCCAGGATGAGTCCACTTAGAAAGCCAGAGCTTTCAACCACGAAGGACTCGAACCTCAATCTTCTGATCCAAGTCAGACGCCTTATCCATTAGGCCACATGGTCACAGGTAGATGTTTTTTCTTAATTTCACGACTCCATTTTTCTGACAAAATGTGTTCCAGAAGTGAACTTCCAAAGACAATTAACGCACCTTGAGAGGCGTGATCACTTTCCAGCTTAGCCGGGGAAGGGAAAGGGCTTAGCACGCTTCAATCGCAGAGATGTAAACGCAAGACACTTTAGTCCCATGGATTTGTTAAATTGCTATTGCTATTGTTGGCCAGTATGGGGATTGAACCCATGACCTTGGCGTTATTAGCACCACGCTCTGACCAGCTGAGCTAACCGGCCTGCTTTTTTCTCTTCTTTTGGGGTTATGTCACAAAATCGGTTCCAGAATTAGTCAGGAAAGTGCCAAGAGAAATGGTCCCATTTTTCAATTTTCCATGGCATTCGTTCTGGCTGTGTGTCGTGGCAGGGAAAATGCGTAGCACGCTTTGGTCGCAGAGGAGTAAGAGCTAGACACTTTAGTCCCATGGATTTGTTAAATTGCTACTGTTGGCCAGTATGGGGATTGAACCCATGACCTTGGCGTTATTAGCACCACGCTCTGACCAGCTGAGCTAACTGGCCTGTTTTTTGAGGCTTTGCCACAAAATCTTTGCCACAATTAATCAGGGACAGTATTGGGATTCAAAGCACCGACAGCAAAGGACCCATTTCGAATTTTTAGTCAAGTGTGACCATCTTGTCGGTTAGCTTCTGTGAATGGGGATTAGGTTAAATGGTAGACTGCTCACATGTTATGTGAGAGATAGAGGTACTAAATTTCAAATTCCCAAAATGACGTGTCTGTGCTGAGCAAAATCCCTTCAGCTCTGTCAAACACCATATACTTACTTGGCAAAGTCACACCAATGTGTTGTTATGTTCAAGCTATGAGTAAATGTGCATCCAGGATGAGTCCACTTAGAAAGCCAGAGCTTTCAACCACGAAGGACTCGAACCTCAATCTTCTGATCCAAGTCAGACGCCTTATCCATTTTTCTTAATTTCACGACTCCATTTTTCTGACAAAATGTGTTCCAGAAGTGAACTTCCAAAGAACAATTAACGCACCTTGAGAGGCGTGATCACTTTCCAGCTTAGCGTCGGGGGAAGGGAAAGGGCTTAGCACGCTTCAATCGCAGAGAAGTAAACGCAAGACACTTTAGTCCCATGGATTTGTTAAATTGCTATTGCTATTGTTGGCCAGTATGGGGATTGAACCCATGACCTTGGCGTTATTAGCACCACGCTCTGACCAGCTGAGCTAACCGGCCTGCTTTTTTCTCTTCTTTTGGGGGTTATGTCACAAAATCGGTTCCAGAATTAGTCAGGGACAGTGCCAAGAGAAATGGTCCCATTTTTCAATTTTCCATGGCATTCGTTCTGGCTGTGTGTCGGGGCAGGGAAAATGCGTAGCACGCTTTGGTCGCAGAGGAGTAAGAGCTAGACACTTTAGTCCCATGGATTTGTTAAATTGCTACTGTTGGCCAGTATGGGGATTGAACCCATGACCTTGGCGTTATTAGCACCACGCTCTGACCAGCTGAGCTAACCGGCCTGTTTTTTGAGGCTTTGCCACAAAATCTTTGCCACAATTAATCAGGGACAGTATTGGGATTCAAAGCACCGACAGCAAAGGACCCATTTCAATTTTTAGTCAAGTGTGACCATCTTGTCGGTTAGCTTCTGTGAATGGGGATTAGGTTAAATGGTAGACTGCTCACATGTTATGTGAGAGATAGAGGTATTAAATTTCAAATTCCCCAAAATGACGTGTCTGTGCTGAGCAAAATCCCTTCAACTCTGTCAAACACCATATACTTACTTGGCAAAGTCACACCAATGTGTTGTTATGTTCAAGCTATGAGTAAATGTGCATCCAGGATGAGTCCACTTAGAAAGCCAGAGCTTTCAATCACGAAGGACTCGAACCTCAATCTTCTGATCCAAGTCAGACGCCTTATCCATTAGGCCACATGGTCACAGGTAGACGTTTTTTTCTTAATTTCACGACTCCATTTTTCTGACAAAATGTGTTCCAGAAGTGAACTTCCAAAGAACAATTAACGCACCTTGAGAGGCGTGATCACTTTCCAGCTTAGCGTCGGGGGAAGGGAAAGGGCTTAGCACGCTTCAATCGCAGAGAAGTAAACGCAAGACACTTTAGTCCCATGGATTTGTTAAATTGCTATTGCTATTGTTGGCCAGTATGGGGATTGAACCCATGACCTTGGCGTTATTAGCACCACGCTCTGACCAGCTGAGCTAACCGGCCTGCTTTTTTCTCTTCTTTTGGGGGTTATGTCACAAAATCGGTTCCAGAATTAGTCAGGGACAGTGCCAAGAGAAATGGTCCCATTTTTCAATTTTCCATGGCATTCGTTCCGGCTTTGTGTCGGGGCAGGGAAAATGCGTAGCACGCTTTGGTCGCAGAGGAGTAAGAGCTAGACACTTTAGTCCCATGGATTTGTTAAATTGCTACTGTTGGCCAGTATGGGGATTGAACCCATGACCTTGGCGTTATTAGCACCACGCTCTGACCAGCTGAGCTAACCGGCCTGCTTTTTTCTCCTTTTTTGGGGGTTATGTCACAAAATCGGTTCCAGAATTAGTTAGGGACAGTGCCAAGAGAAATGGTCCCATTTTTCAATTTTCCATGGCATTCGTTCCGGCTTTGTGTCGGGGCAGGGAAAATGCGTAGCACGCTTTGGTCGCAGAGGAGTAAGAGCTAGACACTTTAGTCCCATGGATTTGTTAAATTGCTACTGTTGGCCAGTATGGGGATTGAACCCATGACCTTGGCGTTATTAGCACCACGCTCTGACCAGCTGAGCTAACCGGCCTGCTTTTTTCTCTTCTTTTGGGGTTATGTCACAAAATCGGTTCCAGAATTAGTCAGGGACAGTGCCAAGAGAAATGGTCCCATTTTTCAATTTTCCATGGCATTCGTTCCGGCTTTGTGTCGGGGCAGGGAAAATGCGTAGCACGCTTTGGTCGCAGAGGAGTAAGAGCTAGACACTTTAGTCCCATGGATTTGTTAAATTGCTACTGTTGGCCAGTATGGGGATTGAACCCATGACCTTGGCGTTATTAGCACCACGCTCTGACCAGCTGAGCTAACCGGCCTGCTTTTTTCTCCTTTGGGGGTTATGTCACAAAATCGGTTCCAGAATTAGTTAGGAGAGTGCCAAGAGAAATGGTCCCATTTTTCAATTTTCCATGGCATTCGCGCTTTGTGTCGGGCAGGGAAAATGCGAGCACGCTTGGTCGCAGAGGAGTAAGAGCTAGACACTTTAGTCCCATGGATTTGTTAAATTGCTACTGTTGGCCAGTATGGGGATTGAACCCATGACCTTGGCGTTATTAGCACCACGCCTGACCAGCTGAGCTAACCGGCCTGCTGTTTTCTTCTTTTGGGGTTATGTCACAAAATCGGTTCCAGAATTAGTCAGGGACAGTGCCAAGAGAAATGGTCCCATTTTTCAATTTTCCATGGCATTCGTCTGGTTGTGTGTCGGGCAGGGAAAATGCGTAGCACGCTTTGGTCGCAGAGGAGTAAGAGCTAGACACTTTAGTCCCATGGATTTGTTAAATTGCTACTGTTGGCCAGTATGGGGATTGAACCCATGACCTTGGCGTTATTAGCACCACGCCTGACCAGCTGAGCTAACCGGCCTGCTTTTTTCTCCTTTTGGGGTTATGTCACAAAATCGGTTCCAGAATTAGTTAGGAGAGTGCCAAGAGAAATGGTCCCATTTTTCAATTTTCCATGGCATTCGCTCCGGCTTTGTGTCGGGCAGGGAAAATGCGTAGCACGCTTTGGTCGCAGAGGAGTAAGAGCTAGACACTTTAGTCCCATGGATTTGTTAAATTGCTACTGTTGGCCAGTATGGGGATTGAACCCATGACCTTGGCGTTATTAGCACCACGCCTGACCAACTGAGCTAACTGCCTGTTTTTGAGGCTTTGCCACAAAATCTTTGCCACAATTAATCAGGGATAGTATTGGGATTCAAAGCACCGACAGCAAAGGACCCATTTCGAATTTTTAGTCAAGTGTGACCATCTTGTCGGTTAGCTTCTGTGAATGGGGATTAGGTTAAATGGTAGACTGCTCACATGTTATGTGAGAGATAGAGGTACTAAATTTCAAATTCCCAAAATGACGTGTCTGTGCTGAGCAAAATCCCTTCAGCTCTGTCAAACACCATATACTTACTTGGCAAAGTCACACCAATGTGTTGTTATGTTCAAGCTATGAGTAAATGTGCATCCAGGATGAGTCCACTTAGAAAGCCAGAGCTTTCAACCACGAAGGGACTCGAACCCTCAATCTTCTGATCCGAAGTCAGACGCCTTATCCATTAGGCCACATGGTCACAGGTAGACGTTTTTTTCTTAATTTCACGACTCCATTTTTCTGACAAAATGTGTTCCAGAAGTGAACTTCCAAAGAACAATTAACGCACTTGAGAGGCGTGATCACTTTCCAGCTTAGCGTCGGGGGAAGGGAAAGGGCTTAGCACGCTTCAATCGCAGAGAAGTAAACGTAAGACACTTTAGTCCCATGGATTTGTTAAATTGCTATTGCTATTGTTGGCCAGTATGGGGATTGAACCCATGACCTTGGCGTTATTAGCACCACGCCTGACCAGCTGAGCTAACCGGCCTGCTTTTTCTCTTCTTTGGGGTTATGTCACAAAATCGGTTCCAGAATCAGTCAGGACAGTGCCAAGAGAAATGGTCCCATTTTTCAATTTTCCATGGCATTCGTTCTGGCTGTGTGTCGGGGCAGGGAAAATGCGTAGCACGCTTTGGTCGCAGAGGAGTAAGAGCTAGACACTTTAGTCCCATGGATTTGTTAAATTGCTACTGTTGGCCAGTATGGGGATTGAACCCATGACCTTGGCGTTATTAGCACCACGCTCTGACCAGCTGAGCTAACGGCCTGTTTTTTGAGGCTTTGCCACAAAATCTTTGCCACAATTAATCAGGGACAGTATTGGGATTCAAAGCACTGACAGCAAAGGACCCATTTCGAATTTTTAGTAAAGTGTGACCATCTTGTCGGTTAGCTTCTGTGAATGGGGATTAGGTTAAATGGTAGACTGCTCACATGTTATGTGAGAGATAGAGGTACTAAATTTCAAATTCCCAAAATGACGTGTCTGTGCTGAGCAAAATCCCTTCAGCTCTGTCAAACACCATATACTTACTTGGCAAAGTCACACCAATGTGTTGTTATGTTCAAGCTATGAGTAAATGTGCATCCAGGATGAGTCCACTTAGAAAGCCAGAGCTTTCAACCACGAAGGACTCAACCCTCAATCTTCTGATCCAAGTCAGACGCCTTATCCATTAGGCCACATGGTCACAGGTAGATGTTTTTTTAATTTCACGACTCCATTTTTCTGACAAAATGTGTTCCAGAAGTGAACTTCCAAAGAACAATTAACGCACCTTGAGAGGCGTGATCACTTTCCAGCTTAGCATCGGGGGAAGGGAAAGGGCTTAGCACGCTTCAATCGCAGAGAAGTAAACGCAAGACACTTTAGTCCCATGGATTTGTTAAATTGCTATTGCTATTGTTGGCCAGTATGGGGATTGAACCCATGACCTTGGCGTTATTAGCACCACGCTCTGACCAGCTGAGCTAACCGGCCTGCTTTTTTCTCTTCTTTTGGGGGTTATGTCACAAAATCGGTTCCAGAATTAGTCAGGGAAAGTGCCAAGAGAAATGGTCCCATTTTTCAATTTTCCATGGCATTCGTTCCGGCTTTGTGTCGGGGCAGGGAAAATGCGTAGCACGCTTTGGTCGCAGAGGAGTAAGAGCTAGACACTTTAGTCCCATGGATTTGTTAAATTGCTACTGTTGGCCAGTATGGGGATTGAACCCATGACCTTGGCGTTATTAGCACCACGCTCTGACCAACTGAGCTAACGGCCTGTTTTTGAGGCTTTGCCACAAAATCTTTGCCACAATTAATCAGGGATAGTATTGGGATTCAAAGCACCGACAGCAAAGGACCCATTTCGAATTTTTAGTCAAGTGTGACCATCTTGTCGGTTAGCTTCTGTGAATGGGGATTAGGTTAAATGGTAGACTGCTAACATTTTATGTCAGAGATACAGGTATTAAATCTCAAATTCCCAAAATGACGTGTCTGTGCTGAGCAAATTCCTTTAACTCTGTCAAACACCATATACTTACTTGGCAAAGTCACACCAATGTGTTGTTATGCTCAAGCTATGAGTAAATGTGCATCCAGGATGAGTCCACTTAGAAAGCCAGAGCTTTCAACCACGAAGGACTCGAACCTCAATCTTCTGATCCAAGTCAGACGCCTTATCCATTAGGCCACATGGTCACAGGTAGATGTTTTTTTCTTAATTTCACGACTCCATTTTTCTGACAAAATGTGTTCCAGAAGTGAACTTCCAAAGAACAATTAACGCACCTTGAGAGGCGTGATCACTTTCCAGCTTAGCGGGGAAGGGAAAGGGCTTAGCACGCTCAATCGCAGAAAGTAAACGCAAGACACTTTAGTCCCATGGATTTGTTAAATTGCTATTGCTATTGTTGGCCAGTATGGGGATTGAACCCATGACCTTGGCGTTATTAGCACCACGCTCTGACCAGCTGAGCTAACCGGCCTGCTTTTTTCTCTTCTTTTGGGGGTTATGTCAGAAAATCGGTTCAAGAATTAGTCAGGAGAGTGCCAAGAGAAGTGGTCCCATTTTTCAATTTTCCATGGCATTTGTTCCGGCTTTGTGTCGGGGCAGGGAAAATGCGTAGCACGCTTTGGTCGCAGAGGAGTAAGAGCTAGACACTTTAGTCCCATGGATTTGTTAAATTGCTATTATTTCACAAAATCAGTTCCAGAATTAGTCAGGGATAAGAGAAACGGTCCCATTTTTCGATAACTAGGGTATTGTAAAGCTCAATTTCTCAGCAAATACAATACAGTGTAAAAGATTTGGGATGCACAAAACTGACAATTTTTTATGTTCCAGGCTAGCTCAATGCACTAACCAGCTAAGGTAACTGGCCTGCTTTCGTAGATTTTTTTAAATTGAATTTGGCTTTTGGTTTTTGTCACCATCAGACAGACCAAAGACCAGAAGACTAATTACATTCATTTTTATGTTTAAGGCCAGTGTGACCACCTTGAAGTTTCGCTTTTGTGGAGGGGAATCAGATTAAATGGTAGAATGCTTTAATTGCCATTTTATATTCATTTCTACATCTTCCATAATACTTATTTCTGCTGAGCCACTTTTGTTTGTCTTTTCAGCACATATTTATTAATAAGAGAATTCTACATTTAGTATCAAGGCTTTTTAGATCAATATAAATAGTGTTTTCTTTACTGGATATCAGTGATTCATGATTCATAAAATCTGTTTTTTATCATTTATGAAATGAGTCATTCTTCATCTTTCTGTGTTATTGTCAGATGACACGAGACTGAGGTTCAGCAGCAGTCGTGTTGCTGTCACGGTTGGCAGTCTGTTGGATGACCAGCACTGGCACTCTGTCATCATTGAACGCTTCAACAAGCAGGTGAACCTCACAGTGGACTCCCACACGCAGCACTTCCAAACCAAAGGCGAAGGAGACTCACTAGAGGTCGACTATGAGGTCAGTCCATCCTTCCAGCCATTCAGACTTGAACAACAGTTTCATTAGCATGCCATTATTGAGTGTGGTAAGGAGTGACTGACAGCTGGAGCTCTCAGGTGTTTGAAGGACATGGGACTTTAGTTGAATCATCTTTACATAAAATGAACTACATTAGAAACTGCAACTCCCACGGTGAATTTCAGTAAGTATTTCAGTTAATATATGAGTGGACAGGAGGGTGAGTGACCATACCAGCATAACAAACAATTCATTTGACTTCTGTGACAGGTGGACAATATTCATTTATTATTTGAATTCTGACATTGATAATAAAGTCATATTTTTCACCGGGTTGTCCATGTTTATATTTCTTGCATGACACAACACGGTCCTGCATGACACAACACGGTCAGAGAGCACAGGGAGTATCTAGTAAGTATCTCAGATGAGTGTTTTGTAGTCCATCTTCTGAACTACACAGATCATGCCAATAACATTCGTGCAGTCGGATAAGTACAGTCGGATTCTCTGAACACCGCGGTCGTCTTCTCCTAACTCCTTATGAATTCTCCTTCACATCTTTCCTTGACCTTGTGACGTTTTCCATCGAGGTTAAGGAAAAGTGGCTAGGAAAGGAGCAAATTTTTTAGACTATTCTACCATACCCTTTGACCACACCCCAGATTTGTTTGTGTTCTTCTCCTTGTTTGGAGTTTTATGCAGATGACATTCATTATTGTTGCATTTACTGCCACCTTCTGGTCTTCACCCCTTCACTGTTTCCAAGTCCATTCTTTAATAAATCCAGTTGTAATCAAAAACCCAGTTCGATGTTTGCCTATAGTAGAAAGTACACTATTCAAATTGCCGTGCCGTATTCTTAATTTGCTTATGTTTGTGTATTGTATTATGTTTGGTTATATTTCACATTGCAGCTTTTGTTAAAATAAATACACATACAAGTACTGTATTAGTACTTCCATACCCACCATGTGGTCCAGGGACCCTACCACTTCCTGTACTTGTACCCTGGATGGCATGATTAGTGATGTCACTGGATTAGTCCAAGTATGTGGGGGTGAAGGTAAACTAATGTAGGAATTATTTATGTTTATCAATGTAGGTCATGATAAATCAGGTAAAAGTGTTTCTATTGTCAAGTTTGTAAGAATGTAACATTGTACAGTCACTGTATCAGGAGAACCAGTGGAATGACTAATGGTACAGTCTCTATTTAGGAAGTTGCTTTGTGTCTGTTGAGGAGAGAGCATAGAACATGTCAGGTGTAGCTATGTGCATGTGATATTTATCTGATGTAATTTATGTTACTATGACTTGAGATTTGTTGAGTTCAACATAGTTAACTGTTCAATTATTCTTTTTTTCTACATATTTTCCTCATTATATGTGTAGCAGGGTTGCACTTTTTGTGAATGTTAAACAAATTGCCTCGAGTCAGCTTCCTGCTTCAGCCAATCTAGCCAGGCCTTCCCAATACTGTTACCTAATAGTGTAGTATGTAAGATTTAGGGGGATTTATTGCCAGAATATGGCATAAAATGTCTGATGTATAAAAGAATATGAATTTCAGTTTGATATGATCATTGTTGATATGCCCTTATATTAAACCTCTTCTGTTTGGTCTCTACATTAAAGCTGAGTTTTGGAGGCATCCCGCTTCCCGGCAAACCTGGAACTTTCCTCAGGAAGAACTTCCACGGTTGTATGGAGAACCTGTACTACAATGGAATCAACATTATCGACTTGGCAAAGAGACGCAAGCCACAGATTTACAGTGTGGTGAGTGTTTGCCTTTGATTTTATTTATGCTTTGTTTCCACTCCAGAGAAATGGTAAATTACTACAAATCTCCAAACCTTGATCCAGAATTTTATCACGTCATAAAAAGGGTTTATTTTTCAGCAGTGTTAACGATTTTGGAAGGCACATATAAATGATAGGGGCATTAAATCAGAAGACGATCGTGTCATTTGCCTTCAAAATAAAAGCTAGTCAATGTTTCACTGTTGTACACTTTTAATGTCTGAAATGTTTTGGTAGCATTAGCAGCAGAGAGTGAGCAGTAAACAAGTCAGATATCAAAGACATCAAATTCAAAATAACAGTCATTGTAAATTCTAAAACACATGTTAATGGTGTTTTTATCTTCAGTGCGATTATATAACATATCTCACACTGTCAAACTTTTAAAAATCTAATTAGTGTGTTAAATCCCTTTGTTTACAAGAGACAGAGAGAGGCTTAGGAAGACTAGGGTCATGATGGAAGCTGCGCTGAGTTCAATAGGAGATTCTTCCTGAGAGGGGTGTGAAGGAGTCACATTGAGAATTGGAGAGCTCTGATTGTTCCATGCTGCCCTGCAGGCTGAGTTTGATAAGACTGCACATGACATGACCTCTGAATTAAAGTTTGTTTTTGTTTGTCTTTTGTATCCAACACCAAAGTTGAATTTGAAGTTGAACCGTATGGATTTCTCTAAAGTCTAAGTATATGTTCGATCTTTTACATTTCAAGATCTTTGGCTGTACATGGTTTAATCACTACCTCCTCATGTAGTTGTAGTTTTGCATTTTTTTCCTATACATTTGGTCTAATTTGTGTCTAACTAACAAATCTATCAAGTCCTATTTTTGATTGGTTCTTGCAGCCTGTGGCTCAAATAAAGATCTTGTACTATTTGAGTTTAATGCCTGTCAGATGTTTAGAACTGAACTTTCAGTAAGTTCTCTTGTCTGATTTAATGAAAAATCACAGCTGATGTTAGAGTTAGAAGGTCAGAATTTTGTCTTTTATCGTCTCAGTTAGGGTTAGGGTTACAGTGACATCGCCACAAACAAGTTTGTATAATCTGCTGCCTGGGATAGTTGTCATGTCAAATGGTGAAAACTGTGACTATGATTGAGAAGCTTGCTACTTGCTCTCAAATTTTCCCAAATTGACCCAGATTCAAAATGCAACTGGATTTCAGAACCCAACTCTAAAAACAAGCAGTTTTCCTGTGCGATGAAGAGTTAGAACCCACAATTCAGGTGAATTCACATTCAATATGACCTCCAAAAAGTTATTAATACAGGATGAACCTGTCCAGCTGTCTGATTACTCATCTTCCTTGAACCTTTAGTGAAGTCACTTTGTTCACAGACTTCAGCTTGGTGGGTGAAATGTCATTTTCCAAATTTATTTGACTAGAGTTTAATAATCACAAATTATCTTTTAATGTTAGAGCGGGTTTTTGTCTTCCTCCAGGGAAATGTGACCTTCTCATGCTCACAGCCCAAGCTGGTGGCATGCACCTTCCTGAGCTCCAGCAACAGCTTCCTGTCGCTACCGGTTGCTGCACCATCCACCATCATGGGGGGTTTCTCCATTCTTCTACAGTTCAGGACATGGAACCCTGACGGACTGCTGTTCTCTGCATGGCTGAGCCGAGAGCCCCAGAGACTGGAGCTGCAGATCAGAAACAGCCGGCTGCTCCTGACCCTTTACAGCTCGGGGCAGCAGAAATCAGAGTCCTTGGCCGGTCAGGACACAGCACATACACACACACACACACACGCACACACACACACACTTGTATAACTGTTTTTATTTTTTGTTTTAAAATTCCTGGAGCCATTATCTAAATTAAAACATCATTCATGCCTTAAAACCACTGAAAACCCAAATCCACAACAGCCTTCTAACTGTGTAATTTGGGGTCTTATGAAAATACTTTTTAGATGCCTACTATAGGCATCTAAAAAGTATTACAAAGTAGCTTCAATCCAGATTCCAAATATTGTCTTTGTAAACTTTACTAAACAGAAAGATACAGCCAAACACATTCTGAATTGAAGTTTCTCTTTTACTGAACTGAAATCAGTTTAATTGCCTTGCAACTGTTGAAGGCTATTGTAGGCACACAGTAAAGCTTAGTTTCTCAAAGACGTTTCACCTCTCATCAAAGAGGTTTCTTCAGTTTCAACTGAGTAGCGGGGAGTTCCAGGTAGGCCTATATATCTCTCTGTGGGGTCATCGATGCCTTGAGGGGAATGTGATCATGGACGTGTCCCACCGTCCAGTGGGCCGTCAAGGTCACCTGAGTGAAGGTGTGGATGGGGGTTGTTGGGGTCACCTGTGGGTTGATGACTCACCCTGCCCTTACTTGGGTGTAGATAGTTGTTGAACTGCCTGGGAAGTTATCTTTGGACTGTATGTTAAGGTATGAACTGTCCAGGTTTCCTTTACTGCTCTTTCAAACTATTCATCGGATGTGTTCATCGGATAAAATTTGGACATTGCTGCCTTGTTAGCTCATCGTCAAACACACTTCAAACACCACAGAAACAAAATAAAGCTCACCAAATCCAACTTAGTTAGTTTTTCCACTATTCCAACAATCATATACTCTGGTTTGGTTGATAACTCCTTAAGTTAAGGTGGCATGTGTGAATCCTGGTAAAATGAATGTTTTTGTTAAAGGAGAAGGAGGAGAAGTAGGATATACATAAGGAGAAGTAGATGATGGTGTCAGTTCACTGTCAGAAAGGATGGTCTGTCTGCAAAGTAAAGTGATGAAAGGAAAGGAAGTTTTTCTTCACCACCGTTGCCAAGTGCTTGCTCATGCTGGAATTGTTGGTCTCTGTAAATAATATCATAAAGAGTATGGTCTAGACCTGCTCTGTATGCAAATGTCATGAGATAACTTTTGTTATGATTTGGTGCTATATAAATAAATTGAATTGAAAATACTCAGTAGATATTGATTTGTTTAGGTGGATAACATACATTTTGCTGCTCACCCATCCACAGCAGTATATTGTTTAGCTTGTTTAGCTTCCAGTACTCACAAGGAACATGGCAATCAAAACAGTCTGCCACATCAACACACAAATTGGGAAGTGTTGACTGTGTGAGGGGCCTCACACACAAAATCACAAGGTACATCATTTTCTGTGTGGACAACATTTTTTTCTGTCTGAACTGTTATCCTAAGCCCTGGGAACATCAAGATCCTCCTGTATGACTAAAAGAAAGTCTTCAGAACACATACAGCAGAAAGATGGGGTTCAGACTACAGCCAACTAACACCAGGGATGTATGGAGTGGGGGGGGGGGTTATAATGCTTTTAACACTATACAACCAACATTGCTGGGAGACAGCAACAGTTGTAATCCTAACTCTGTAGTGAGCAACACAGGGGTTAACTTCAGCTGCAACTCAGAGTCAGAAGTTCTCTGATGACTCTGCCATTGTGGGGTGTATCAGTGGAGGAGGAAGAATACAAAGGTGATGACTTTGTTGGTTTGTGCAGACCGAATGTACAGCAGAACATTAGTAAGATGAAAGGACTGATTGTAAATTTTTGCAGGACTAAGCTTTTGGTGACCCCTGTATCCATCTGAGGGGAGGATGTTGAGGTGGTGCACTACAAATAACTTGAAGTGTACCTAGATGACAGGCTTGAGTGGACTGGGAATACAGAGGCCCTTAACAGGTACTAGACGTTATTGCACTTGGAGGCTGCTGAGGTTCTGCTGGAATCAAATTGGACTTACACTGTCTGTAACATTTGGCAGAAAACAATGTATGTTTTCAATTTACAACTTAAATTCATTACTTCTATTTTGCACACCTTACAGCATTTTGCACATTTTTAATGGACATCCCTTTGATGAAAGCTATTCTGATGAGAGGAGGGCACTCTACTGTTTGTGCATTTGAAATTTTGATGCAGGAAATAAAACTTTGCATTTTTATCTTGTTAAAAAACTCAACATTAACTATGAAGTTGTAAGTAGTTCCAAATGTTTTTATTTAGCTGGCATTATATTCAGCTGACACAAATACAATAGTATTATATTCCCATAACTCACAGTCAGCATCACTCATTCAACTGTACAGTAAATGCCACATAATAGAAATGTGGCAAATACCTCCATAACTCCATAATTATTGACGACAGATCATGCTAACACATTATGCTGCAATTAAAATGCCCCTCTCACAGTCTTTAGGCTATATTAGCCTAGCCTCTATAAAGTTTATTAACCTTTTATTTTGTTAAATAAAGTGTGGCAAGTTCTAATACACAGTTCAGCTAAACACATTCACAGTATTGTAAAACTTTGGAATTTACATTTGAAAATTTAAATATTAATGGTATATAAAAAAAAT
>CM071612.1:23939079-24400175 GCA_036365135.1 Miichthys miiuy
TCTCTGTGATTCACAGAGTTTTCTGATGGACAGTGAAGTAAACTGCTGTGACATGTAGCTGCTGTTAGCTAATGTTAGCTCAGTTTGTTAGTCTGGCTGCCTGGACTGTTAGCTCAGAGTACCAGGGGAGTGTTAGTGTTTGTACCACAGGCATGTTGGTGGAGGCATCCGAACCATAGTAGGCAATGGTAATTGGAGTGTAGTTATAAAGTGCCCTTCTAGTCTAGCATCCACTCAAGGCACATCACATTCATTCATACACTGATGGCAGAGGCTGCCATGCAAGGTGCATCATAAAGTAACTAATCACATTCACACACACTCATACACTGATGGCACAGCCTGCGGGAGCAATTTGGTTCAGTATCTTTCCCAAGGTCACTCTGACACGAAGATTGGAGAAGCCAATCTTTTTCTTAGCGGAGGCAGATGCAAAGAGACCGAAGAGGACGACCGGGGAAGAGAAAAGGAGAGTGTGAGCGAGCAAGAAGTCGCCACACAAGAGTAAATGTGGGACTGACTTTTAGTTGTTGGTGAGAGCTTGGTGAAATAAAAGGCTTAAAGACAGACGCCGAGCTGGGCTGACTGCTGTTGGACTAGTCAGTAATATTAGCTGGCTGCTATGTCTTGTGTTGTTGCACTTGCTTGATGTTTGGCTGTTGTTGCCAAAGTTTTGTTTTTTACGTTACCTTGCACTGAGGTGATGCATGAAACAACTGCCTTCATCTCACCGTGCATCCTCCTTCATCCCCTGTGCATACTGCTTTTGCAGAGCTTAGCTATGAGTTCCCTCAGATCACCTCTGTTTATCATCTCACCCTCAACCCTAGACACTATTATTTCACCTTCCAGGTACTGTGTGTGCTTTCTGGCTCTATTTTTTTTTTTTTTTACAGTGGTGTCAGCTTGGTTTGCTCTCAGGGGGCCCCTCATCCGCTTCTCTTATCTAAAGGTGTCAGACAATGCACAGACAATTTAGTGATATTTTCACAGTTGTGGTCTTGAAAGTTTTTGAAACAAGAGCCTGATTCTTCTTTGAGACCAAGACAAGACTGAGTAAATATGCGGCCGACTCTGTGATCGGGACCTTAAAAGACCGGTCTTGACACTGAGGAAATCAAGACCATGGCTGGATTCAAACTCAGGTCTTTTCATTTGTTCTTCCATTTCCTCCCCCTTCCTCCTTATCTTTCACAGACTGTTGTTCCCCAGTTTGTGGTGAACTCACTAATAAAGGTCTGTAGCAACCGATAATGTAATAACGTCCAATAATGTAATAACATGCCAATGATGTAATAGCTTAGTAATAACTAGACTGATTAGACTTTTTCATCTAACACTGAGCAAACACATGTAGTGATCTAACATATACACTTCACAGTGATGAATGAAATAATATTCCTCCATACATGAAATTATGAATTTACACATCTAATCAAATAAACAATAGTCTAAATAAAGATTTTGTAGAACAAATCATACTCAAATTGTCTCTTACAACCATAATTAAGGAGAGAGAGTGCTGCATAGTACATGCCCTCGATGAATGAATATGACGACTATGCCATCCACTATATCTATTTTTGATGAGCAAACTGCACAAAAACTGCAAAAAAAACCTTTTATTTCCAAGAAATGCAGTCCTGTTTATGTATTATTACATTACTGGATAATGTTTTTTTTTAATGCTACGCCAATAACGTAATAACCAGCTAGTAATGTAATAACTTAATACATTATTGGCATGTTATTACATTATTTGCTTTATTACATTTAAAATGGCCAAAATGATCACGTTATTGGCAGCTATTACATTATTGGACTTTATTGCATTCTCAGTTGCTACAATGTCTTAAAAAATAAAATTAGAAAAAAAAAAAAAAAAGTTCTTTCTGTCTCTTTCTCTTCCTGCATCACTGACAAACAAGAAACAACCACAGCATAACATCAGTCTGTATTAGTAGTAATATTGTTTTTGAGCCATCCGAGTAGCATCTGGGTTCATACTCAAACAGCCCTCATGCTCTGCCACTCAACAAGCTTCCAGCTCTCTGTTTATCTCTCTGTCCTCAGCTCTCTTTAACTCCAGAGCTCTGTCCTTGCATCTCTGACAAGCACAGAGCAAAATTAGTATGTATTAGTATGGCTCTTTGTTTTACAGCAATTTAAGCGAGGCAGGTTAATCATTAAAAGGGAAGAGTGGCTCAATGAGGAAGTAAACAGAGCATGAAATTACAGCAATATTAAAACCTAAAATACATATTCACTAATAGACTAATATAGCGCATTTTACTGGAAGATGAAAAGCTTCAAACCGAGGACATGAATATCTCACATTCGTCTTCCAGTACTGAAGTGTCTCTGTTTTCAGGAAAGGAAAGTCGCTACATGATTGAGGCTTGATACATTTTGCAGTTACTCAGAAATATTGCAACCAATGTCACCACTGCCACACTCACTCGACCCTTTACAAGCACCGCTAAGCATAACTTCTGAATCAATAAAATTGACGAGAGCGCCACTTGTCCGATGCACCTACACTCCAACCACACCGCCGTCTTCCTGCAGCATTCACACTCTCCAGAGAGCATGCTCGCCAAATCAATGGCTGCAGGAAAATAACCAAAAAAAAAATAACCAGACAGAAGATGTTATTCCTGTCATAAGTCCAAGAGAGGAGAAAACATTTCTGATCACTGGAGGACATCTGTGATCTTAATCCAGTGTGAATCAGACATGTCTGTGATTTGTAAAGTATATGTAGTATGAAATTGAATGCATTAGTACAGAACAAGATTAGTTTGACTAAAAGACACAAACATTATTGTGCTGTGTTATGCACCAGTCCAGCATCATTTAAAGTGTGTGAGCACCAATGAGTTAAGCAATATGATAATCAAACTTCTTCATGACAGTGCGTGATGACTGAATGGGTAAAATAAGTTAATCATGATGTGATTCAAAGTGTGTGAAATGTGTTAAGCTTAAATGAAGATTTAATGCACATGAAAATGGAAAGATTATTATTTTACGATTGTTGAAATATTTTAAAGGTTTAAAAATGAATAAATAAATAAAAATACAGCAAAGCCCGGTGAGATCTGATGGTGTCCAGGCATGCCCGGACCAGACACCATTAGAAACTGCAGCCAAATATAACAGTTACCACATAAGGAAGAGATGATTAGACACCATTAGAAAATAGTCACCAGGTGCAGCGTCAGTTGCCTGGCAGAGTTTGACACCGTAATGGATAAGAAGTGGGAATGGATGGTAACATGGGCATGGACATCTGCAACCCGTGTGGGTATGAAACTGAAGGTTTTAAAGAAAAAACTCAGTCTATCCACGGGAAGTTTTGTTTGTCTGTGAAGAGAATAAAGCTCATCTGCATTCAACTTTGAAGAATCTCTGGTGTTTTCCTTTGAAGACTGATAGAATTTGGACCAAATGTTGCAGGAGTTTGGATTTAGTCTCCAGGCTCTTGATCACACAATATATAAATGTATGAATTCCACTGTAAACACAGAGGTCATGTGATAATATTAGTTGCTGGTATTTTAATGTACCGGAGCAGAACTGATCGTGGAGTGGTTGGGGAAGGGAGATACGTGGTGCTGCGCATAATAAGACACATACAGGTCATGGATGTATTATAAGATCAGTAAAGTTATTTTTACAGTGAGCTCTGCGCTTTCTGCAGCTGTCTCCAGTGTTTCAGGCTCTTCTACACCTTTCAGTGCAGATATTGGACCATAATGAAAACTGCTGAGTGCAAATGCCACAGATTGTGTGGTTTTAGTCATCATGCGCGCTGTGCACAGGCGCACACACACAGAGCTCTACATCATCACAAACCAACTTTCATGTATTTGGCTTCTTGAGTTTTCCACAGCATCACATCTAGAACATAGTCTGCTGAAGTGTCCATCAAAACACAGCTCTTAATGTGACTCAGGAGCTCTGAATGAATGTATGAATTTGGAAATGGTGTCGTTCAGGTGTCAGTGGACGAGTCTGGGGTGAAACATAGGCCCCGATGCTCTGTTTGCTGTCCACAGCTGGCTGTCTGACAGATCCTCCGACTGCAGCGTCGCACAGCAGCAGAGACGATAAGCGCGTCTTTAAATTGAGAGTGATGCGTGAGCATGTGGCACAGCAGCGGTAGCTTCATTAACACGCCAACCGGAGGATAATGTCAGGAAATTAGAGTAAAATACAGTCTTCAGTCATCCCGCGCAAATGCGCTGCACGAAACAGAGACATGAGGGGGTGATTTCGAAATCACATGAGGTCCCTAATACTCGTCTAATGCATTATGTGGGGACCAGTGGTAATTACCCCTGACCTCCAGATGTCCATTAGCACAGGATAAGGTTTTACAGCGGTGTCCAGAGACTACAGCTGACACTCCCATGGTTTTGACTGTTGGGGTGTGTGATCAAATGATGCCTCAACATACTTTATATCAACAATAAATGCTCTGACTGATGCAAAATGGAATCATACATGAGGACATCAATGTTTTGTCACATCTCACCTTCCAGAAGATGGTACTCTGCCTATCATTATATCCATATTTTAGTATTATTTTGCTCCATTCATTTCCTCGTTGAGCTGCCGCAGAGATTATTTTGATCCCCTCCACCAACCTGGTTAACTCGTCTCTGAGGCATGACTGTGACTGTGAAGATTGTTGTACTATATATGCAGAACGTGTCACCAGAGCAGCTTCATCACATCCTTCCTCTACAGAGGGAGAACTTCTTTGTACCACCGTAGGTCTGACCTCTCATGGTCCAGTACGTGGTAGCTTGACACCATTAATTTCAGAAAGCTGAGTCAGTGTTGACACGTCTTCAAAGAATACAGGTTGCTGATTTGGAGGTACTGTTAAATATCAATGAGTGCTCTCTCTGTCCTCTCATGTTTTCCTTGTCTCTATCTCTATCTCTGTCTCTCAAAAGTTATTCCCATCCTCCATCCTCTGAGGAATGTACTTCATGTTTCCTGTTACATGTTCCTTTGTTGTCACACAGGTTGCTGTGGTTGTATCCTCTCCTTTTCCCTTGTGTTTCTCATCAGTCCCCTCTTTGTCTCTCTCTGTGTTGGTGTGTGTGTGTGTGTGTGTCTGTTTGTCTGGGCATGGCTTCCAGTCATCCTCCTCCTGCTGCAACCTGCACACCTGCATCTCATTCACCAATCAAAACTCTGTCTGCCATCTGTCTGCCCAGCTCCACCTCTGTCTCTGGATCTACTCACTCGACTTCTACCCACCAATCGTCTGAATGAACTTGTGTTTACTATTCACAGTCCTGGTCCAGACTTTTGGGGTCCAGGTCTTCTGAATCTTAGCACAGGTATCTTTGAGTCATTGTATGTCAGAGATGATCAGTAAAACGTTTTTAAAAAAGCAATGTATAACAATTCTCACAAATGTTCAAATAATTTCATCAGTGGATGTGATTTTTGTCATGACTCGGTTTGTTTGTAATTTGTAATGAATTAGCAAACTTGGAACAACTTTTCCCTTTAGGAAATATGTTTTTGTTTTTAATCACAGATTTGAGATTGTTTTTTATCACTGTAGGTACGCTGCTAACAGAAAAGTTCATTATTCACTGCTGTAGATGTACAAAAACACGGTAAATACTGTTACTAACATGTACGAAGCTAACTGTGGAAAAACAAAGTAACTAAAGGAAGAAAAAGCGTGAAAAGTGACGAGGCTGGAGGTGAAGGTAACATTACTATAGAGTTGACAGGAAGTAAACAGATGCACAGATATACAGTATGTTTCACCACATTGTTGCTCACTGCCAAACTATTAAACTGAACTAGAACTATTTTCTTCTACAACTTCAGAGCCTTCGTTTCTGCAGTAGCAAACATTTCACATTGTGTGACACTGTTTAGAATTATTTGCCTCTCATGGGGAGAACAGATCAAGAACCCTTTGTATTCATCACACTGTGTGGGCTTGATGTTTTATCCACTCAGAATAATGTTGCATTCAACAGATTATGCAGATCTTACTGAGCTCTTGTCATCTTGTATGGTGAGTCTATCTCTGTGTTCATTCACACAGTGCTGCCATATTCAAATGGCAACAAATGTTGCTAAGAAAACTCGAGCCTGTGATCTGGAGTATTTCCCGAGTCAGCTGCTCACTGACTGGAGTGTCTAATTTGCTGGAAACAGAACAATGAGATGTTGTGAAGCAGCACAGACCAGGGCCACCTGAAACCACAGATTAGATAAACAATTTAATTTACCTAATTAAAATTAGAACAATTAGCATCCTGATGAAAGTGATATGAGGACAGGGAAATGTCTGCACACAAAGTTGGCAGTAACGCAGGAAAATATGTTTTGTGTCATAATGTGGAGCGGGGGTGTCATAGGTACTGAACAAGTCCACTAAAGGGTCCAATTCAGCCCAGTGTTTGAAAATTACAGAGACGTAATCAATTCCAATTTTTCAATAAGAGCTGTCGTAGAGTTAAGAAGTAAAATATATTGTTCAATTCCAAAATAGATGTGACAGTCATCTGTAAATTGTTTCTGTCATTATTCATGAACATTTCCAGGATGTACTTGTTCTTCTCTACACTAAAAGAAAGGGAACAATGTGGAGGTGTTGGTATTTATAGGTTATTATGCAATGGTTTTACTGGTCCGGCCCACCTGAGATCAAATTGGGCCGTATGTGGCCCACGGATGAAAATGAGTTTGACACCCCTGCTGTAGAGATAATGCATTTGGCCTCACTTAAACACAGAAATAAAGGGTCTCTGACTGTGTGTGTGTGTGTGTGTGTGAGTGTAGCAGTGTGTGTCTATAGAATGACTGAATATGTCTATCCTACTTACCATCTCTTCTGTTGAGCTTGGCATTGTGAGCAGCGTAGCTGACAGAGGACTGTGAGGAGCTCTGGAAGGACGATAGTGGTAATGTGGACACCAAAGGACTGTTGCAGTTATCTGTGAGAGAAAATGACAAACTGTAAGTTCAAAGTAAATAAAATGCGTCATGATTTTAAAATCAAAAGTGTCAGACATGAAGATGCGAGTCAATGACGCTCATGTTTCCACGCCTGTTTATAGAAAATGAGTTTTGACTTTAAATTTTTGGTCAATTTCTTGTCGACTAAAAGATGTCTTAAAGTCTTTTTCTCATAAATCTACTATCAGTTACATCTCTGCTCATATAGAGCAACACAGAACAGACATTTGCATATATGAGCCTTATTATATGTGTATATGTATAAACAGAAGCTGCGCTCATAACAGGGAAATGTCAGCTGTTTTTTATTCTTTAGGAATTAAAAGAAAACATTTAAACAAATAATGTATAAAAAGATGATGAAACGCATCATCTGAGTGTTCTCTGGATGAATTTTGTTCTATATACATCACATGATGTATTTCAAATGAAAATTATTCTGCTAATTAAGAATTTGAAACATTAAGAACTCGTATTTCTTTCTCTCCGAGACTGAAAACAGGAGCCCAATATCAATCTCATGACTGTGTGTTAGCTTAGTATAAAGACTAGAAACAGTCAAGTCAAACCATACACCTACTAACACCTCTCATGGTGTGTTCACACAGAAAGCAAATACATTTTTGCACAAGTAGATTAAACACAAAGTCAATGTAAAGATGCAAATATAAGCGTCCAAACACACGGGGGCAATGCGGCTGTCGCAATCTGGGCAGTTTGTAAACACCTGGAGTTACAGTAGAGTCTGCTCTGATCTGTAGCCGTTTACTGGTTGGAGGAGAGCTGGTAGGCACAATGTCCAAATAAAGTGTTAGCCATCTTAGAAATATTTCTTAATGAACAGCAGTGTTGCAGCTCCAGCTATAGTCCAGTCTCAGATCTTTTTGGATCTCTTTAGAGCCTCAATTCTACCCAACCTGGTAACCTGTCTGTGACATGGAGTCGGGATTCCTGTCACAATTTCACATACTTCTCACAATGAAGATGTTTTTGACCTCTTTAACTTAACATCCGTTATGAAACACACATTAGTTTCTTTGAAGTGGACAGACTTCACGAGAAACAAATAAAGTGTTCTAAAGCACTTAAACTGCATATTTATTTCATCTGCTGAGAACGAAAGAAATGCATCCTTGAGGAGTGTATTGAGTAAAAGTAAAACATCAGCCTTTGAACAGTTTGAAGAATGATGGAAAAAAACAAACAGGGCCGCCTCATTTATCCAGTTCTCAAATCTCTCCAACAGTCCATTAACTCGTGCAGTGACCCCTGAAAACAGGACAGAGATGACTGGAGTCCCTTTTGTGTGTGTGTGTGTGTGTGTGTGTGTGTGTGTGTGTGTGTGTGTGTGTGTGTGTGTGTGTGTGTGTTTGTTTGCTCAGTTTAATCCAGCAATGTGAGATTAGAGCACTTCCAACATGTCGAAGCAGATTAATGCTGAATGTACACGGCATCCTGCTGTGCCGCACGCTGGCTGCACTCCATTTCTGTCACAGCTTCTGTGTCCGCTGGAAATGTGTCAGGAGGTGAGTGTTTGTCTTTCAGCAGCCTGGTGGTGACATTTAGATCACAAATATTACGAGCCTACCATTACTACTGCTACTATCACAACTAGTACTGCTAGTAAGCTAGTAGTTTACTGTGTTTATTAGTGTTACAGTGTAACCAGCTGGTTAAAGGGAGTGAGCAGTCAGCACAATGGTTGCATAAAACAGAGCAGACAATAAATTAGGTTTTTCAGAAAATGGTGAATCTAGCACACTGTCATAAATGTGCATAATGAATATCAGGCTGATGGGTCCAGTGAGATTAGCTGTGGACACTTATATCACAAATATATGCATGATCGCTTTCAGCGGAGATAATAAAGAAATAAAAATATAATAAAAAACTTGAGACTACTGCACTAAATACTGAAGATAGAACCAGGGATTAAAGTGGAACCCAGTCCAAGTCTTCCCACATCTATTTCCTGCTTCACAAACTGAGGATATGCTGCTTTTACACATTTTATCTCAACATCTTAACCCGGATAGAACTGTACTGAATATACACTGTATAATGACAGTAATATACTGTAATATGTTTTACATTCAAGGAAGCTGAGTAGATACTGCAAAACGCTGTACAAAGTTGAATATGAGGGCAGAACAAGGTGCCTATATACGACTAATTTATAATTTGCACATACTTATCTTAATGGTTATCTTGGTCTGAAGTGTCAAAGAGATACAAAAGAATTAAAAACAGATTAATGTTGTGAATAAATGGAATATATGAATATAAACATAAGTCAGTAAGCAGTCTGTCCTTGTATTTTAAGGAAGTGATATAAGTGTTCACTGCCAGAGGACTCCAATGTCTAAAGACAGGAGACCCGCAGAACATGGCAGCTGGCAGGAATGACTTACTGTGGCACTCACAGCAGAGCTGAATCCCTCCTTTGAACAACGCATAACATAAATTGCTCTGTATTCATTAAATGTAGGGCTTAATCAAAGTTTCCTTTGTTAAACATACGCAGTGCCAGTGATTTCTGTCTAATCGGCACATCAAGTGTGAAATTAAAAATCAGTACAACTGTAACGTCACCACGGTCTGATTACAGGACGAAATGAAACCAAAATACCAGAGTGCCATTAAGTAAATTCATCAGATCACCTCTGAAAACATTGTTTGTACAACAGGAAATATCAGGTACCTTTTAAGCCTCAGATGTTATAAAAACACATTTCCTTTTTCTGCACATGTAAAATCATGAAATCAATGAAGCATTTAAGAAAACTTGAAACTCATGAACGTGCAATTGCTGTCAGATCACTCACAAGCAGCTTTTTCCCCTAATGCTGATTTGAAGGGAGATTAAAGTGGATCAATCTTTTGAGGCTGATTTGCAGATTCAAATGTTAATCAGGGAAAACACGAGGACAGGCATCTTATCCAAGCACCACTGGAACTGTGATTATTACCGAGTGCAACGCTCTTCAGCGTCCGCGAGGACCCACTTGACATTTTAAAATCCTGAAAAGGACAACTCACTCCACCGATCTTCATCTGTATCGGACCACCTCTTCTTGCTTCACTGACTGACAATATGACAAACCAAAGTCACTGTCCGTCTGATTCCAGTTAACGCTATAACGTTTTATTGCTGTTCTAAGTGTTACCATTTGTTCCCTTTGGTTTCAACAAGTATCAGATTATTGAGATCACCTGACCTAGTATAACTCAGTGTAAATCAAGTCTGCATTAATCTTTGTCAAAGTTAGAGTATGAGGTAATGCTTTGTTACTTGTGTAATGCCATGATATTTTACTAATGACTGTTCCAGGAACCATATCATAGTGTATCATTTGATAAAACTATAAGGACTGTGACAAAGTGGGTGTGAGCACATCACTTTGTATCATCCACACCACACTGTTCAGTTTAACCACGCTTGTTAATTGTTTGCTTTAGTCATAGTTCCACCAGTAATCATCATTATACAGACTATCCTGGGTTTGTTTGTGTTTTGGTTAAATTTCACATTTCAACATCTTTAAAAGAAATACACATACAAATATTGTTACATTTAATTTATTGGTTTATTATTGAACTTAATAAGTTAAATTAGCATCTAAGCTTACCATACAAACCATGTGGTCCAGGGACAAACGGAGGAAATTACGCAACCACTTCCTGTATTTGTACCCTGGATTGCATGATTAGTGATGTCACTGGGTTTGCCCAAGTATGTGGGGGTGAAGGTAAACTAGTTTGGAAATTATTTACATTTATTTGTGATTTGATGTAAGTATGGTTACAATGTAGATTAAAGGTAAACCAGGTAGAAGTGTTTCTATTGTCAAGTTTGCAAGAATATAACTTTGTAAAGTCCATTCATTAGGAGAACCAGTGGAGTGACCTCCACTAATGGTACAGCCAGAGCTAACGCCAGCTGAACAGAGCATATTTAAGCAGTTGCTTTTTGTCTGTTGAGGAGAGACCATTGAGCATAGCAGGTGTAGCTATGTGCATTGTTATTAGTTAAGTTAAACCTAGTTAACAGTGTAGGTATTGTATGAATTTTATGTTAAGTTGACCTGCTGCCTGAACTGAGCTCAGCAGATGGCCCGACTGAGTGTGAGCACCAACATAGAATAAGGTTATTTACCGACTTTATGATGGAAAGATTGCTAATCAGTGAATCGCTGAATCATGTAGTTACCTGAACTACCAGGAGCCAAACCTGGCAAGAAAACCACCTCAGTAGGATGCTGTATTTACTGCCAGCCAGTTTAGTCACGGGTGTTCACAGGAAGGTAGACGCTGATGCTGCTACTGTAATCGCCAATCAATATCCGTGACGAGTCCCTCCCTATCTGTCCAGGAAATGTGTAAAATGAGGAAGCACATGGCATCTCGCTCTCCAAAACAAAGCTATAATATATATTTGCCATTATTTCAAAGTGGCCTAAGCATGCAAACCTGCTGCTGTTGTCCTTTTAATCAGTTGCAACTGCAGCATCTCTACAACCCTCTGGTTACTCCTTTACAATCTATAGAGGATTCTGTTTCCTCTTCATTCCATTTGCACTTTACACCCCCACATATAATAAATGAAACCTTGACGTCCTGGGAAAGCGAAAATAAACCAATAACATTTTTATGGTTTGGGACATGTTCTTAAATTGACATGTGGAGCCATAACTGTCAGACTCTAAGGGAACTAAAACCATTTCTCCATGTGCAAAATGTGCATCTTATAAACCCTGTTGTTCACGAGCCAAATGCTGAGCTGTCAATCACAGAGACTTATGGATGGAAGCTGATTGGGCTGCTGCTCGATGCCTCCTTGGCCTGTGGGATAATTAAAAATCCTCTACAGCCATGAATGTGATTGTGTTATGGCACACTCTCTATGGAAAGCTCCGGGGGCTTAAATTTCATATTCATACCAGCCCGGACACGCATCTGCATGCGATGGCACAAACACAACAGTGTGAAAAGTCTTGAAGCCATAAATACATCAAGTGTTAGAAAAAGAAGCAGAGCAAAGACTTTCAAGTGCTGCAGTGATGTTTCTTTGTACAGGCCAACAGCGTGGCAGCTGCGCACAACAAAAAGGAGTCAGCTAAACACCCCAGGCTTGTGTTACACCACCAGAGGTTATCACTGATTGTGTTTGGGATAAAAAAAAATAATAGATGCCACCACTCCCTCCCTCTGTCCTATCGGTTCCCCTTGGGGAGTGATCGTGCAGTGATGCGTACAAGATGGATGACACATTCAGATTCAGGCGGTGAGCTCACACTACCCTTTTTGGCCTCTAAGATGTTCATCAGTGAATAAAGAACTCCACGTAGATGTTTGAGAATAACAATCTGTACACATGAGTTTTTCAATAGAGAAACATGCAGCAACACGCGTGAATGGCAATGTTACAAAACTCGACCTTGTCACCAGCGTGATCGACTCAGTTATTATTTTATTTTAATGAATGAAACATTTTCATTGTATCACAGAGACAAGCAAAGACAACAATCGGCAGAGCTAAATGCTGAGCTTTAGAAACAACATTAGAGATTTTCACACAGTCACAGCCAGTGCGAGATCCAAGATGGTGCCCTTCAGCTGCTAGACTGCTGATCCAAACAACACATCTCTCCTTGGACATCAAACCTTCTTCGTTGTTCTTTTGTGGATTCCTCCATGTGACAAAATATATCCATTACACTGTTAACCATTAACTGCATTGTATTTTGCCATGCTCTGTGTGCAACGTGACTGAGGTTTGTGACTTTTCTGTCTTGCAGCTGTGACTTGCTACAAGTGCCCACTGAGAGTTGGATAGCAAACTATGTCCACGGAGTTCTTGTGACAATCTTCAAGGCTTTATATGAAGACTCACTCGTCAGGGTGAGAAACAAATGAACTTACAGATCTGATAGATCATGTCAGATGCAGAGCAGCAACTGTATAAATGTGTGTTACTTATATTGCTTTTGTCAGACTCTGAACCACCTTGTGTGTGTTAGGACCTCTGACCTTTAGCTGTGATACTTGCACCTTGATATTCTTTGTTATCATGATCTTAGATATTACAGTTGTATGCTCATGTTGTCTTCTTAACCTCATTTTATTCTTACTCTGTTAACCTTCGTGTTGTCCTTGGGGTCATTTTGATCCCAGAGGACAAACGATGTATGGTAATCAGGAGGACATCACAAGGGTTAAATAAATCAAAGAGAAAGATCTCCACACTCCACTCCAGAACGAGACTATGGAGACATCAACCAGGACCACCTGGGACAATACAAAGACAAGCTTCAGCCCAGATACAACACCATCCACTTTCTTTGACGCCAGCACACTGCACTAAGGTGAGCGGTATACTAATTTCCATTGAAAATGAACTTACCAGACTTGATGCCAGAATCGCACTCATTGAAGAAGTGTACAGAGAGTTCCAGGCAATGCGCCAAAGCCTGTAATTCTGTCAGGTCCAAATTGACACTCACTAAAGGAAACAAATCACTACAACACTCTGTTAACACTATTATCACCCAGCTAACCTCTGTTATAGCTGAAAACAAAACTGTGAAAGAAACTATTCTGGACTCAAGCACCCAGCATGACAGACACCTTTCACTTTGCATTCCTGAACAAACCTTGAAAAATCTGTAAAAGAATTCATGACCAAACAGCTCAATTTACCTGCAGACAGTTGATCAAAGCGAAATATGAACACTACAAATAAAATGAACTCATTCAATGACAAGGCAGAAAGCTAAAAAGAACAGACTCAACAAGCAGTTTCCATGGGAATCCTACTAAGACACATCAAACTATAACTGATCTGAAAACAGATGGCGAAGGAAGAAAAAAGCAATAATTTCAGTGGACAGATTATACGCAGATGGACGGTTGTAGTGAGATAAGGATGGACCGCACAGCTTTTCTAGAGCTGCACAGTATTGTCTTTCTTTCTGAATTTCGTTTTAATGTCTGCTTTTTGTGTGTTTTGCTGCTTTCTGTGTCTTTCTTCTCTGTTTAGTGTTTTGTGTCTGTACCATTGAATAAGAAAGTGTGTCCAAATGAGTTTCCTCCACACATCATGGGGATGACGACAAAACAGGCAACACAAAAAAGAGCTAATTGAAATTTGAAAGCCCTAAAAGACTGCCGGGATTCACTCTCCAGCCCTGCAAAGACACAACAAAGATACACACACCTTTATCATCATTCATGTCCACTCAACAACCTTTCTACAATGTAGAAAGCCATTGAATGGGAAGCTGTGTACTGAATGTTTCTCTTAAATTCATTTCCAACACAAACCAACACACAAAAACTAGCACCATCACAAATACTGTATTTTAATCAACAACAGCTCAGAGAAAAATCTGTTATGTTTATGAAACACAGAAACACAGATCACTCATTCTTTTGTCTTCCCTTCAGTCTCAGACATTTCTAGTTGTGAATTTTAACCTATACTAAAATAAATTATGAATCGGAAAACTCAATTCCCGAATTAGACAAGAACATTTTCACTGTAACAATAAATCTGGTAAATACTTTGTAGATTAAATTAGATGATATCAAAAAAAAAAAAATAAATAATAAATCTCTATCATTAAAGACTTAGCAGAGAAGCCCACTAATCCACCCAAAGAGATTAAAAAAAAATAATATGTTCCAAAGTTTTAATCAAGAACAACTCCTCCTGATCAAAATAAAGACCCGACTTTGCAATCATGTTACTGTCCTGTATTTATTTATTTTTGTATATTTTCTTTCATTTTCAAAATCTATTCTAGGCAGTCTTCATCTTTTTTCCCCCCACTCCCTTAAGGCCCTTGTCTCTGGTGGCTAAAGCTCAATTCAGGACATTCTGATGGATCGTTCTTGAATGAGCAGCATATCATGTTCTAGAGGCAACTCAAGCTGGACCAGTAAAGTAATAATAAGCACAAATATATATACACACACACACATATATACATATATATACACACACACACACACACACACACATACATATATATATATATATGTAGGCAGCTATTTATATATATACATACATATATATATATATATGTAGGCAGCTGTTTATCAGGCCAACCTCAGCATGCCTTCAACCTCCAATGCAGGGTGAATATTTAGCTTAATATTGAACGTATTTTATGATCCGCGACACATTGTCAGCTTTGGGCACGTTACTCACACAGCGGACTGCGGACAGACAGACAAATGCATAATGAGATTATGCCGAAACTTTGAATATATGAAATAGGGCTATAGGGAGAATTTTGGCACGCATACGCCAGTGTATTTATCATGTCCTCATTGCTTAATCTCGCTGCAACTAGATTGCGGGCGGCCTGACTCATTGTCATTCGCTTTTACAGACTGTTACACAAGATGGCTGCAGGCACTGCTGCAAAGTCTGACGTCAGTGAAGTTTAATTCAATATATTCAAAGTTTCATTCCATATATTCAAAGTTTCATTCCATATATTCAAGGTTCACTCCATATATTCAAAGTTTCATTCAATATATTCAAAGGTTTAATTTCCTGAAAGGCATGCCATAATACACACACACACACACACACACACACACACACACACACACACACACACACACAAATAAAACGCAACACTTATTTTTGCTCCCATTTTTCATGAGATGAACTCAAAGATCTAAAACATTTTCTATATACACAAAATAACCATTTCTCTCAAATATTGTTCACACATCTATGTAAATCTGTGATAGTGAGCACTTTTCCTTTGCCGAGATAATGCTGTCTAATCAGCATCTTGATATGCCACACCTATGAGGTGGGATGGATTATCTCGGCAAAGGAGAAGTGCTCACTATCATAGATTTAGACAGATTTGTGAACAATATTTGAGAGAAAAAAAACAAAAGTGTTGCATTTATATTTTTGTTCAGTAGATAGATAGATAGATATTGTATTTCTCTGTTAAATATTGTAATATTTTGTGAGCTTATCATTAAAGATGAGGACATGTCCTTCTTTATTTTGTTATATTCTGCCCTCCATGCAGCTTCATAGGCGTTCTTATCGCTGAGTTTGTGCTGGAAAAAAGATACCATGGATTTGAACTAAGGACCTTTTTATTAGCTGGGAAACCAAAACAAAATCAATGCATGGGGAAAAAATGGTAAAAGCATACTAAAATGAAGCTGGATGCCAGACAAGCTGCCTCGGCAAAGAAATGAAACTCAGTTATCACAACAAACAGCCTCTTGTAGCCCGTGTGGGCAGGATATTTTCAGCTCCAGTTTCACAGCAGAAGACAAAATCACAGCAAGAGACGCAAAAATATTCACTAAACCCAGATCAGCTAAACAAAGCTCAGCAGAAAGGAAAGCTGAGTTTCCTTATTGATAAAGAGTTCGTATATAAACGAATGCAAATACATTATGTGCATAAAAAAAGTTGATGTGTGCAGATCCTACAAAATTATTCATCTACACATGGATTCATCTATACACCTGGAGACTGGACTGTGAATACAACACTGGCAAGGCAAAAAATGTATATTGTACATTTTGTTGGTTACTAAACTTATATATATACTAAGTTTGGACACACCTTCTAATTCAATCGTTTTTCTTTTCTTTTGCACTGAAGACATAAACTATGTGGTGAACAAAAAGGTGTAAACAAGAAAAATGTGTTTTATAATTTAGATTCTTTTACATCGGTAACAGCTTTGCACACTCTTGGCGTTCTCCCACATAGCTTCATGAGGTCGTCACCTGGAATGGTTTTCAATTAACAGCTGCGCCTTCTCAAAAGTTAATTAGTGCAATTTGTTTGAGATCATCAGTTGTGTTGTTCAGAGGTAGTGTTGGCATACAATAAATAACACAATAAAGAACTTCTCAACTGAGTAAAGAGAAACCACAGTCTCTCATTACTTTAATACCTGAAGGTCAGTCAGTCCATAAACATTGAAGAACTTTTAATGTGTCTTCAAGTGCAGTCACAAAACCATCAAACACTATGATGAAACTGGCTCTTATGAGGACCTAGGACTGCATGGTGATCATAGCATTGCTCAGTGATATGCTATCTAATCTAGTTTGAGCTTAGTGGGACCATCATTTGTTTTTCGACAGGGCAATGACCTAAAACGCACCTCCAGGCTGTGTAAGAGGAGAGTGATAGTGCTGCATCAGATGACCTGGCCTCCACAATTACCAAATCAAAACCCAAATGAGATAGTGTATTTGGAAACAAAATCTTCATATTCATGTGGAAAAGTTGACGCAACCTAGTCATGGATGACAACTTAAACTATCTACAGCTCTAAAGCTCAGGGCCTTATTTTCTGTGTTTTAATAAGTTGGGTATGATTTTAAAATGGCGGGTGCTCGCGGGCACTGTGGGGTCCAGAGAGTTAAATGTTACTTTATGCCCTAATTCATAATACTGACATTCCAAATAGTGGATTCAAACAAAGGAAAATGTCATCATTTATTTAAACGTGTTTGATTTAACAAAAACTCATTTCACGGGTGCAAAAAATGTAACCTCTTCGGTTAATATGGTAAATTAAATATTAATATATATTTAGTAATATCGAACCTCCTTTTACAGCAATAACTTCATCTAAATGGTTTCGGTAGTGACTGATCAGTCTCTCACATCTGCTGTGTGCCCACTCCTCCTTGCAGAACGCAGACAGTCGAGTGAGGTTGGATGGGCTTTTGGCATGAACTGCCTACTTCAGGTCCTGCCACAGCGTTATGATTGGATTCAGATCCAGACTTTAATTTTGCCAATCCACAACACAAATCTCTGTTGCATGATCCATTTCCAGCCAAGTTTTCACTTCTCAACTGACCACTTGAGGTCATAGTCCAAGATTTTACAACATTTCCTAGAATTTATGATTCCCTGAACTACATGGAGTTGGCCATGCCCCAAGGATGAAAAGCAGGCCAGATCTTAATGTTCCCACCACCGTGATTCACTGTTGACAGAAGGTTCATTTGGTGATATGTAGTATTGATTTTTCACCAAATGTAGCAGATTTGGTTTTGACCAATTAATTTAATTTTGGACTTTTTCAAGGAAAACTTCATGTCTCTCCAGGTACTCTGGAAAAGTTGAGACAGGCAGTTATGTTCTTTTTTTGGAGAGCAGAGGCTTCTTCCCAGCATCCCTCCTGCTAACCCCATGTTGATTAAGTTGTCTTTTTATTGTGGAAGCATGCATGTGTCCCAGATGCAGCAAGACAGGTCTGCAAATCCCTAGATGTTATGTTTGGGTTCCTGAATTATCATTTTTCTTGCAGCTGTGGCAGATATTTTAGAAGGTCATACACTTTTAGGCAGAGTTGCAGTCATTTTCAGTGCTCTCTATTTGAGGATCTGCCTTACAGTGGACTGATGGAGCTCAATTTTTTTTTTTTTTTTTCAGATGAATTTATAGCTTTCCCCAGACTAATGTGCTGTCTATGCCCTCTTCCTGAGAACCTGAGAGATTTCTTTTCCTCTCAACACGATGTCCTCTCAGCATGGGTTCACTTTTACTAACCTGACCTCATTTGATCTCTGTTTCAATCAGTGCTGCCCAATTTCTTCCCTAAAGATCGTTCAGTTCGTTGGCTAATTTAGCCACACATTTTGTGCCAACTGATTGGGTTTACCAGCTCGTCTTCAGTAATGAAGCTCAGGATTCACTAACCTTTGTGTATTGTACAAATTATTTTAAATTCAGTCTTTTGAAAACACAATTAATTCCTCCAAAGATGTACATGGAATTGATACACAATTTATGATACACATATTATTTCATATAAAAATCCTGGTAAATAATAAAGAAATAATCATAAAACAAAACTCCAAAATGAATCATATGCTTCTTGAAGATATGTGAACCTTATGAACATCATATATATCGTCATTTTTTGATAAAAATAGATTATAGATCTCTGGTGGTAAATGTGTCTCATTACAGTGCTTTAGGTATAAATGCTGTGTTTCTGTTTTCATCTTCTGACATTTCATCAAGGTCATTAAGCTGTGAAAGTGGTCATCACCGGCCATAAATGAGGCTGCTAGCTGAATATTTCGTACACCGATCCTTTCTAATGCGAAAGACTGTGTCAGCGTCTTTTCGGGACAATATTAGGCCACACTTTAAATAAAAATATAGATTATTGATGATTTTTTTTTTTTTTTAAACCGGAAAACCATGTCCAGCCCTTTGTAGTACCTGCAGGTATTTCTTTCAGGCAGGAATAGGATTTTGAAATGCGATCCCACAGTTGGCATTGAAGGAAAGGAAATGAAGCAATCTAGATGATTTCTTACAACTTCTGGTGTAAGCCCTGCAGAACTACAGTATAAATCTGAAATATGCATAATTTCAGACATTTAAGACACGGATGCAGATACAGACGGACAGTAGCTTCGCCCTAAATATCACGTCTTTGGAAGCATGCAAACAGCTGGACATAAAAACTGTAGAACATCCAGGACTTATCAGTCCAACATGATCCTCTTCCCCAACTGGATCAAACACAAGTGGTTTAATATTCCATGTGCACAGTGAGAGTCCAGCCTGTTTACAGAGGCATGAAGTAAAGATTTTAATGAATTCTTCCACTGACCCAGAAGCTGCAGCATGTACTCGTCTCTCTGAGGCCTGAGCTTATGACACAAACAGTCAAGTAACATTTTCCCAACAGAGAAGATGAATCTCACTCCAGCAGAAAGCAAAAATGAAGTGTCAGATGATTTATCGCCAGACTGAATGCTGGAAGATTTATGCAGCTTTGTGATTTTGGCTCAAAGACAAAATGTGTTGGAAAGCCAGCTGCTCGCTCACATTATGAGTTTATTAATTTATGAGCTGATATTTAACTCTTGTTCGTGAATCAGTGTCAGACTGACCTGCTGATAAACCTCTGAATTATACAATACTAATGATTTTTCCAGACATATTAATGTGCAGAAGTACTTGTTGTGACGGAGCAGCACGATCAACTGCATATTTAAATGAGCCAAATTGTAATTCTTGGATTAACGGTGCAGTGTGTAGGATTCTGTGGCATCTAGTGGTGTTGCAGATTGCAACCAACTGAATTCTGCTCGCCTAACCCTCCCATTCCAAACATAAAGGATAAACTACAGTGGCTGTCTAGAGCCAATGTTTGGCTTGTCCATTCTGGGTTTGGAGAAACATGACAGGTCAACGTGGTGGACTCCACGGAAAGAACTCTCTCTCGATATAAAAGCTCATTCTAAGGAAATAAAACGTAGTGTTTCTTATTGTCAAGTTAATATACACACATGGAAACATGGTTCTACGTATTGTATTCCATTTCTCACTCTACTGACGAACCATAGGTCATAAGGTGGCTGTGGCTCAGGAGGTAGAGCGGGTCGTCCACTAATCAGATGATCAGTGGTTTTGATCCCCAGCTCCTCCAGTCTGCATGTCAAAGTGTCCTTGGGCAAGATACCGAACCCCAAATTGCTCCCTGTAAGTCACTTTGGATAAAAAGCGTCAGCTAAATGACTAAATGTAAATGTAACCATATTTGGTTAAAAGACCAAACTTTTAGACTCAACCCGTTAGTTATATCTATAAAGTAAAGTAATCTCGAAAAGTAGAATTTAAATGTGTGATCAAGAAACAAATGAAGTGTGAAATGGAATATGAGACAGTGAGACATGAAAATTAAATCTTTTTTTTTTTTTTATTAATTAAAAGCTAATAATTATTTTATCATTTTAAGAAGTGTCAAGGGGGAGTATTATAAATGTGCAAATTAAATTCTCATTCCACTTTGAGCTTCTTTATGCATCATTAAAATCAATATTAATCAAACTTTTACTGTTTCGTACATAACTGATGTACTTTGGTTATTAATTATAATTAAACATTAGGTCTACTCCAGTGGCTCAATTCTCAAGACAGAGAAAGTGGTTAAGATCAACAATTTATTAGGTTAAAACCATAAATTCACATGTCATCTTCACAGCTGGGATAACTCTGTATGAAAAGTCTGTTGGTGGGTGTAGTTCGTCACAGACCACAGTGTCGATATCAAAGGGTATAATGACAGTGTTTGGTAGCAGCAGGGCTCCAGACCTCCGGGTAGTGTCAATAAAACCTCATATGATCCCTCACATGGATTAATAGACTTGGGGCCAGGTGACTTCTGCTCAGCAATACGCCGAGTGAAGCTAAGGTATCTGTTGACAATTAGTCCCAAACGCCGACTGAATTCGAGGAAGTGCCCATCGATACAAGTGATTGAGTAACAGCGCTGTTTACTGTAGAGCTGAGAATGTCAGTACTGTGTTTTAATTGAAGTGTTAACAGGCAGGATGTTGTTCCAGCTGACAGAGGAGGAAATTCTTAAAAGCTTCTACTGAAGTCACAGGGTCCAAACCAATACCAACACTTGCGGTCCTGACCACTTAAGTGAGTGTTCACACGTTGAAGGGTAGGCATGCGTGTGCCATGTCTGAAAAATTTATACAAAACTACACAGATTAAAAGCCATATTCAGAGGTAAGTGTATCCCATAATTCACCACAGTTGACAGAGATACAGAATAAAGTCTATTAGTCATGTCCAAACTCTATAGCTATGCAGAACCCCCACAGATGATTAGGACCTGATATTATTCCTCCACTCAAGCTATTTTTACCATCACCTGAATGTACAGTAAAACTGCAGGCTTGATCCTACTTATTTGTTAATTATGTGGAAATGAAGTAAAACCAACAAATATATTAGTTAGGCTGAGCCGTGCACAGTATTTGTACTGTAGGAGGGCCTCATTAATCAAGCATGTCCCAGTGAGCGCTGATAAACATCCTCACTCTTAACCACTAATTGGGCAGTGTAGCAGTTAACAGAAATTCATCACACATGTACGCACTTGACTACACAAGTGGAGGTGTTGTGAAAGCCCCACCGTGGTGGTAAAAGAAAAGAAAAGAGAAATAAATCATGCGGGCTTTGTGAGGAAGTACTTATATGGTATATCAGTGCTAAATGCTAACAATAGCATGCTAACATGCTGGCAGTAACAATGGTATCATGCTGTTTAACAGACATAATGTTAACCATCTTAGTTTACCTTGTAAGCATGCTAATATTCACTATTTAGCATTAATTGGTAATTGTCATCTTTATTATTATGTTTGTTTGTTTGTTTTTTTGTTTTGTTTTTTCATGTCTTTAGATATGAGACAGATTTCCTCTTTGGCACAATAAATTTGAAGGTGAAAGTTAAATACACAGCAGGGCCTGGGTCATTTCACAGGTAGGCCCATTTGGTTGTAAACAAAGTGCTGAACAAATGAATTCTGACCTGAAGATGACGCTAGCCTAGCCTTTTCTCGTGTATTTAGTCTGTGTGTTCCTTGGTTTCAGTGGCAGTTTGTACTATTACAGTTCCAGAAGGTTAACCAGGAACACGAGGAATAAGACTCAAACACAGACTACAGAAACATAGCAATGGTTTATGGATTGTAATAGAGGCTCAGTACAAAACTGGAAAAGGCAGTCCAAACTAGCAAACAAGTTCATCAAGGAGCAAGCTAAATCCAAAATCCATGAAGTCCAGAAAACAAAATTTCTAAGATTCTTGTTTTCTAAAACAAAACACAAAGAATGGCTTGAACGTAGAACGTAGACGAACTGATGCTTGAAACCAAAGAACGCACAAACTGAATACCCAAGTGAAGACAGGACACAGGTGAAACTAATCAGGATGGAACAGACAATCATAACTGGCAGTAACACAACAACAGCAGGAAGTAAAGGTACAGACTTGAGTAAGGGGAATTAAACAGGAAACACTAAACAAGAAACCCAAAACCATGACGTCTGCTGCTCATCACCTAATGAACCCCTGCTGTAAAGAACCGACTCAACTTCCAGACCCAGCCAGATATTTCAGTCTCCTTAGTGATAATGTAACAGGCAACCTTGAGATCATCTAAATACTTGTTTGTGAATCCTGTTTAACCATGTTTTTTCCCATGTTTCAGCAAATCCTGTTGGTCAATGCGTCCAACTCTCTTCAACTGTCATCCTAGCACCTGCTCTCTTCCCCTCAAGATCACACCCAGTCACTCTGCTGTTTAAACTGATTCGGCTCTCCAGTTGGTGTTTGGATTGGGTCTTCTACCCTTCAATATGACGACGTGATCTTGGTCCATGGATGACTTTACAAAATTTGCCAAAAATCCATCCAGTGGCTTTGACTTTTCATTAAATGACTCAAAGGTTCGACCTGTTGGTGGCACTAGAAGAAAAGACAGAGTTAATTAAAATCATTTCACTGTCTCTGAGGGGCTTATATCTGTAGCAAATGTAATTCCAAACTCTCTGATAGGTGATGGATATTTCACTTTAAACCACGAGTATCAACCTGCCAGTGATCAGTCAGGGATTACAGAAGTTAGTAGGAGTTGTTCAGGACCACAGCCGTGCTTAGTAAAAACTTAGTTAGCAAGTAAAAATTAGGAGATAAGACAAAGCAAACTGACTTATAATCCAAATATTTTAACATAAAAAGTCAAAATGTTGAGTAATAAGTCAAAAACTGGTGATCGTAAGTCACAACCAACATATACTTTGTCACAATTTAAGAGTCAAATTGTGTAACAAACTATGTTAAAATCATGACGTGCATTTTTCATTTTTTAAGTCAATATTTTAATAAAGTCAACTTCCCAGATAATGAGGCTAAATTTTGACTTATGGCACCATCATTTTGACAGTGTTTCTTATTTTTGTCTTGAGTTTTCTTGGCAGGAATGGGCTTCCACAGTCCACTGTGGAAAATAAACAAATTCATGTCCTGAAAGAAAAATGCATCAAAAGCAGCTGCAGCAGCTGTACGGGACGCTCTTTGAATTTTCTCTCCTGAGGTTTCAAATGTTTCTTTTTTCCTCCTGAGCTGAGCTGTTTTCTGATGTTTTCTCATCTTCTCAGATATTTTGGTCATGAACTGTTGTTGATGAGGTGCTGAGGCGCTGCATGCGGACTGGACAAATATACTGAGATGTCAGTTAACAAAAGACTGGATACACAAAGGAATAAAAACAAAGAGAGAAATGAGGACACAGGGAAAGTCTTACAGAACATATTTTCCCTGAGAACAGTAGAGCAATGTAGAAAGGTAAAAAGTCCCAAACCCAATAAACCCTTGTGCAAATATACAACAGCTTTAGTGACAGCATCTCTCATCTGCCAACCATTAATTATTCAACCATCATTCACACATTTTACTAAACAGGATTTTTGTTCATTATCAGCCGGATTATGAGATTTCCTTCAGCTGCTGGCGCCTCTCAGCTGTGTTGGTGGTAGTGAGTTAGCACTGAAGGGAACCCGTCATTAAAAAACACTCTCTGTGTGTTTCTGTCCAAACACACCAGCGGTTTGAAGCTGATTAGCTGATTAGCTGCTGCTTAATGCTGAGGCCTGCAGACACCGCAGAGCGGCAGAGAGGTCTGAGTTTTCCCAGCAGCCCCTTGTGGACACCGCTTCTGATCCAGTGAGCCCTCCTAGAAATGTCACACAAATATCTCATTGAGTCTGACACTCACAGTGTGGGGAAACATCGCTCGATCGCAGCTGGTGCAGCAGGGTGAATGAGGATGAGTCACCCAGAGCCTTTCGGAGCAAAATGACTTCATGTGCCATTTCGGGGATTAAAAGACATTTTGGAAAATGCACTTATTTGCTTTCTTGCAGAGAGTCAGATGGTGATCAATACCACTCTGGAGGTTAAATGTGAAGCTGGAGCCGGCATGATTGCCTAGTGTTGCAGGCAGACTGGTGGAGCAGCTAGAGTGTCGCCGGTGTTTAAAATCCAACATTTATTGCTGATCTGAAACCGGTTGCAAACTCTTTCCAGCATGAAATTCATCCATTCCCATCCACTGTGCACAATGCACAATGCAAATTGTGCAGGAGAACGGCTTCAAACTGAGACCAAACTGCATCTTTAGTGCCTGACCTCACTGAACCCAACTAGTGCTGCCAAATTTCAGACGTGAGCCTCGCCCTTAAGCTATATTTTTTACTTTTTTTCACACATTACCGAATGTTAGCTCAACAGGCTAATTCAACACTCTGCCAAGTATTTCCCCACCAGCACAGAGCTGGCAAAGGACTAAATGCGGCCCAATTTTCTTTGGTTCACAGTACACATTTTGACATCTTTGCACCTATTTCATGGTTCCAAACAAACCAGACAACAAAGAAGGGAGCAGAGGTAGAGCCGCGCTGTGTTTATGCTGATCAAGCATCAGCATATGTTGTATATTTTAACTTGTGTTTAAGATTCTGCCTGATTAGACCAATGCAAAGAGATTTATCTGTATCAAAATAAAAGTTAAAGGTCCAGTGTGTCAGCTTTAGGGGGCTCTATTTATAGAATATGACAGAAATGGAATGTAGTGTTCATAACTAAACACTGGCTTTAGCAAGGGTATTTTGCATTTTTTGCATGTTTTATGGCCCCTACAGTTTGTCCTTTAGTCTGTGTCCGATGGTTTGAGAGTAATGGCAAAACTCCACCGTGCACGTCTGCACAATACTGTTTTGGTCCATTCTCCAGGTGATTCAAACCCCACCAGGAGAACCTCAGAAAGCTTCAGAAAAAAACTGCAGAAAAACTTTAGAGCTTTTTGCCAGCCAGACTTGACTAACTTGCTCACATCATTTATGTGCCTCTAACTATGTAAATATGCTACGTAGTTAAATTGTTTCCTGTTTTCTGGGTGTTTTATTTTGAAACGACTGAATTCACTACGCTGTTTCTGACTTCGGGCCAGCTCGAGCTGCTCTGTGCAGTTTGACACAGGTAAGTATTCTCAGCGAGTTTAAGAACAGACAGTGGGGTTTGAAACATTGACTAGAATGGCTGTGATTAGCTCTGGTGGCTGCAGCGCACACAGAATGTGCCTGTTGGAATTTAGCCTTGAGAAAGGAAGAAAGCAATGGTCGAGCGACATGGACAGCGGATGACAGTGAGGGAGCACCAGTATTGAGAAAGATGGTTAATCAGCGAAATAGAAAGTTCTTTTCTGACTGTTTAATAGCCGTTACATCCAGCACAAACAAACGCACACCCCAACTCCCCTATAAACAACCTCACAACCCTGCAGTGATTCGCCGCAACACCTGATTTGGTCTGAATAGGGCCTCAGGTAGATGTAACGGGCAGAATGATGACTCGTCCGTGTAATCCAGTGATATTTGCAGAAATGACAGAACTGATGTTCTGTTTGATCAACAACTCAACCGATATTTGCCTCTGAGCTGGCGGAGTACGTGCTGCGATGATACGTGCGTTTCATCGACTCTCTCTTATTTAAAGGTAAGGAAAACACCAACAGGCGGCGCTGTTTGTACTCGTCTTTCACAGCCTGCATGTTGACAGTGTGATCAAGCTCCTGTGGGCCGCACAGCTGTGTTCCCCTCATCTCTGATCCATTGGAGATAATCCTAATCAATAATGAAATATGAAACATTGATTTAGAAATTGTTTGACACAGCTATTTGATAAGTGTGAAATCCTGCACTGCAGGTCTGATTAATTGAACAGTCAAAAGCGTTCTCAGTGCAATTTCACGCCTTGGAGTTTAACTCCACAGTTCTTGGAGGCTGAACGTTGAAAAAATATCATCTTGCTATTTTTCATTACTGTAGCAGCCCCTTGGTGATTACTGCTGTTGCCTTATTGGTGTGGTCAATAGAAAGTGGGTGTTGATAATCCTCTAAAACCCTCTGCCAGTAACACTGAAAATAAACACAGGATGAAACTTGTGAGCTCCACAGCTATTTTAAGCGTATTCATTGCAGTCTATAGATGGGAAACTGGTGCAGAATGTGTGTGAGTTGGAGATGGAAAAGGCCTCCACTGGCGCCACATTCATCAAAATAGATTTTCTCCGCTCCCCGGGGACCTAGCAGTAATTGTTGCTCTAAATAGCCTGATATCATGTATCCACTGTGTTTGCTTTCATCTCATTAAATAACTCATTACAAGCAAATAGCATTTTCATTCACTGACCCTGCAGAGTCACCTTAGCTCTGAGACCATGGCGCAATGACAAACACACGTACAGAATTACATTTTTCATTCACAGTGACTTAAACATAATATATATTATAATATCAAAAGAGCCAAAACAACAGAAAAGACCAGTCACGTCTGTAGGGGGAAATTAATAATCACAGTTCACCGACAGTTCACTAACTGTCTGCCATAGTTGCTGTTTTGTTCTTGCATGGTGTGCAGTATTAAGATAATGATGGCTGCAATTTCTGAAACAACAAGGTCTATAATTTCAGACAGAGGAGGACAAGTTTCTCATTTCTAGTCTGTAGCCATCAATTTGCCTGTTGACAGCTTGTATCAACTAGAAAGCTAATTATGCTAATGTTGTTAGCTGTATGAGCTAACTGGGCTGGACTCTCCTCTTCACCAGCTGAGTATAAACTCTGCGAGCATCTAGCACACAACATTGACTGATGCAAACTACAGTGGATGTGCTACTCTTTAAATGTAATCTGTTTCACCCGAAGGCTAATGTCGTTTGTAGTTTAGAAGTAGCCACTGTGCATACGAACTGCACCGTAAAGCCAAATTATGTATAAATTAGTATATCAATCAAGTGCAACAACATGAAGCTCTCACTACTATTAGCTAAAAGTCAGTCCCAGATTTCCTCTTTCTGCTTGCTTCAGTGTCCTTTTCAGTCTATTCGCCTCTGTCATCATGTCAGAGGCTGCTGAGCCCGGTTTCATTGCCCCGCTTATTCAGCTCCGGTTCTGGCACAACACCAAAACCTGACACAACACCTGGCAGCGTTCCCCTGCAACCCCTTATCCCCGTGGTGCAAAACACCTGTGGTGCAAACACTAACACCCTCCCGGTGCTTTGAGCTCACAATCCACATAGCCCAGCTGACAAACTGAGCTAAAATTAGCTAACAGCAGCCACAGTTGGCGGCAGTTCACACTGTCTATCAGGAAACTCTGTAAAACACAAGAGCAGTCTCACCTGATTACAAGTCAGTGTAGCATCGTGATTTAAAATGTCAACAGTGCTTTAAGTTATCAACCCTGACACTGGTGCTGCCGTTCATTTTTTGGTTTTCGGAAAGGCTGAATTCAGAGCATCACTCTCATTATTGCTACATGCTCGACATGCTTCATCATGTGGAGAAATCCGACAGACTTCCCTGCCTAGCTACGGTTGCTAAGCTATGACTGGAGCATCGCTGGTCGGGGAAGGGCTTTTAGCGAGCAATCAGTTGGAGAAGAACTGTTCCAAACAGTAAGCAGAAGCAGCAGCACTGCAATCTGTGTTATTTTCTGCATCTCCTCTCAGTCTCTAAGCTGACTCTGAGGCTCTGAAGCTCTTTGGTCAGAGAGGCAGATATTCCTTTAGCTGCACTCATCAATGGAACATTAATAAGCTAAATACTGTCTGTCACGCTATTAACTGTGTTAAATTGAACATAGATTAAATTGGATTAACATATATAAAGCCTCCTTCAATGATAAGTGTGTACTGCCACACTAGCATATTATTGATTTATTATTTATTCCATGGTGTGGCAGTAATGGAGTTTTACAGCGCTTTAAAATTGAGCTGTAGAAATTCAGATATGAAGAACCAGAGGTGGATGTTACCACTGTGGTGCTGGACAGGGAGAGTTATTGAATTCATAACAAACTCTGTCCTTGGTTGCATGAAAAACACTGTGTTTGTGAAGTGACATCGGCTGAGGGACTATACAGAAATGATTGTGGTAAACAGCAGAGCCCTCTCCGGGGTTGTAAACGTTTTCTTTGAACGCTCCTGTTTGACTGTTCTTTGACATTTTTTCCTCTCAACATCAATGTTGTCAGCGTCTTGACTTCCAGAGCTTTAGCCGACTTTGACCGGGCCTGCGTCTTTCTGACAGAGAAACAAAGTGTACCTGGAATGACAGGCAACTTGTCTGTCACTCAACGTCATTGTTGCCCTGGATACAGGCAACTCAAGTAGAAACAGGCTGTCCAAATACAGGCAGCCCATGAGTGGATCAGTCCTGTCAGTGGCAGTTGCTGTCCCCCCTGGTGGACTGTCTGAACTGAAACCACATTCAGCTGACAAGGGCAGAGGACACAGAGTAGTGTTATTTTTGCCAATGTCCATGAGCTGATGTTTGAATCCTTAATATAACTAATGCAACTGTGCTCTTCACATAGTGACTCCTTGTTTCCTTTATGTTCATGATAAAAGTAAAATTTATGCAAAAAAAAAGCACAAATTGGGAAATAAAAAAACGACCAGAATGCAGGAAACACTCAGACTCTCATGGGTGAAGTGACACTGCTGCACGCGTGTTAAAGTAGAATCAACTTGCAGAGTAGCTTGCATAATTTAGTTTTCTTTATATTGGTTTAACGGTAATCTGTGAAGGTAAATGTTTGGTTTCCATAAAAATGAATATAATACACAGTCTGAAATAACCTGTGTTGTCCTTTCACTAAACGACCGTGTATGAACTGAATGTATAATGCAGACAAACATGCTGTAGGCTGGAAATATCCCTGAAATTCTTCCACAGCACGACCTATTGGATTGGTTATTTTGACAATATGAAAAAACAAAAAACATTATGGGTAATACATGATTTTATCATGTAGACATCGATGACTTGAGTTAAAGGATACTTTATGAGTTGATGACACAATTTAGAAACAAACATGTTTGAATTCAATACACTGTCATGAGGCTGCTGCCTTATTTTATTTGTATAACACAAAGTGCCGAATGTTACAGCAGTCAAATAAAACAGCTGCCCTGCGGACGTCTGTTTTGACCAAAGCAATTGTCTAAATAACACTGCAACATTCAACATTACATTTCAAATGAAATACAGAATGTTTGTTGCAGTCATACAACGCAGCAAAACGAAATGAAACGTTGTTTTTCCAAGCAGAACAGCAGGAGCGCACACACCCTGACCTCAGCCCCCGCAGTGGTCTGGGTTTAGCCCCAGACCATGTCAGCTCATATATACGCCCATGACACACAACATGTCCATAAAATATGAGTGTTAAATTGAATTTGTTTAATTATGTACCCACAGTTTAATAGTTTAGTTTACTATCTGGATGGAACTTTATAAATGTGTGCACACATGAATTAAACCTTGATATAGAAGTGTGCCTTCATTTATTTAACTATGGTCTAAAATGCCAACGCAGGATGAAATTAATTTCATTTTTTAAAGTCAGACTGCCTTAACTTCAGTTTATAATTACCACACACTCCCTCTTCTGTGACCCTGTCTAGGCCTCCTCATCTCTGTATGGTCCCTAAAGGCCTACATGTTTTGGGAAACGACATTAGGTACCTGTTTGTGGTTACTCAGATCAATGATTTAATAGTTGACTCATGATCTAATTCTTCACAGTTCAGTGAGTAAAAACATTTGTTAATGTTTTATTAAACATTAATAAAGCCATTAGTTAACTTCAAATGTTTGGTGAAAGCAGCCAAACCTCCTCTCTCAGCAGGCTGCGTTCAAACACTGATGAACCTGACTGGTTCTATCAAAGCTTCACTGTGTGATGTTGAATAAATGAGACGTCTGCTGCTGGTTGTATTTTCAGTGTCCCGTCTGTCCTCGATGGCCTTTACTGATAGCAAAGCTTTGTACAAACCTGATATCCTATGGCTTAAATTCTAATCCCAAACATCCAGATCATTCAAAGATTAATGGGGATAGAAACTAAATATTTTGACCCCTTCACAAAGACTCAGCGATCAGCACCAAACAAAACATCTGATAGCATGACATTATCCTCCAAAAGCTTCAAATATGGATTGTAGTAAATGGGTTATTTGTCTCTGTGACATCACCAAAATAAAGTCACATGATGTCATGGTCATGTAAAAGAAAACGTCATCAGCATACGCTGTGAAAAGTGCTGAGGTTTGGAGAAATCTTTTAATATACAGCTTCGATTTAGCTCATAAGCTGTACGAAAAAATAAGCTACCCACAAAGTGTCTTTCCTATATTTTTCCTCTATAGTATGAAGAATATGTACAAATACAGTTTAACCTACCACCATTGTTCATGGAACTCAATATGTAAAATATGTATATGAGAAAAAATGTGCAGTGTGTGTGAAAGTGTGGACATGCTTCTAAGATCTGTAGTGGAGGCATTATGCACATACATGTATTCTTATTCATATACATATGCAGGGTTCAATCAATCAAAGTGCTGGTGCAACTTCATACACTAATACCTGTGCTAGAAATCAATGAACTCAACTAAAATATGTTGATTGATGTACATGTAAGATTTTATTTTGAATCATTGAATTAGTCCTGTTCTTTGGTATTTCTCATTCCAACATTGTAGTATAATATAACTAGATCAATGGACTGTAAGTACAGTATATGTGTGCACGGTACAACCATAAATATAAATATAAATTATTTATTGATTATATAAATATAATAAATATAGTTTTTGGCACTGTTCCATGTCAATATGTATACAGTACCACATTTAATCAAACACAGTACTGTAAGTGTTTCCATTTAATGCAACTTTACACCTATTGTACTTTTTACCCCACTACATAGGTCTGACAGCTTTAGTTACTTGTTACTTTTCAGATTACAGTGTATCCTGTCTAGTGAAAACCATGTATCTCCAAATTTGATGATCTGTAGTCAGGTAAACTGAAGGTGTTCCTATATGTGCTGATTAAAGCCTTGTGGATCCGCTGGAAATGCAGCATTAATCAAAAATTATAATAGTAAAGCACTGACAGGGACCATGTTACTGCACAAAGTATTTTAACTTTTTATAATTTATTTACATTTTGACATAAGTTAGGTTTTAAATGCAGGACATTTTACCTGTAGTGGAGTATTTTTACAGTGCGGAGGGGTTTTCCCATCTTTACTGTCAAACACAGCAAATGTATCAGCCTTTTCTCATTCTCACGCTCTCTTTTAGAAAATATTCCTGACTTATCAGACAAATCTTAACAGCGCATGTATCAAGTCATCATTCTCACCCCCGTCGTATGCTTCTCCCGCATGCAAAGCAGAGCGAGTGATCACTCACAAAGCGATCTCTGCAAAATTATCTCAATGATTTTTTTGCCCAGTTGGGAAACTGGTTGACTTGTTCTTACTGGCCCGGCATGACTTCTCACTGGTCCTGGAGCATCGGGTGATCCTTCTTGTTGGTCCCTGATGTGTGTGTGCACATTAGGGGAGTAAAGATGAACTGAGACGTATTGGAAAATTGATACCAGAGTCAGTTCTCTCTATCTTTTCTCATAGTGTGTGTGTGTCAGTGTATTTGACCTGTCACTCTGCTCCCAGCTCTTATGCTCCCTAATCACATACTTGTCAGACTATCTTGTCGAACGCTGCCTGAAATCTTCATCTGACATTAGCATTCATCAGAATGTAACAATTGTGTTATAATATGCCAAGGCCCCACTGCAGGGGACAGGGTCATGTACCTCTAATACATGAAATATGGAAATGCCTAGAACTCGTGCGTTCTCCTCAATATTGAGTGTTAAAACAAACACAGTAACTAAACCAGCAACAGTGAACATAAACAGCTATGCCCGACTAGCGTTGCGCTGATAGCAGTCACCTCAGGCCTGAGCAGCTAATGCTGCTTTTGACCGACCAAAATTCTGACACGTTACTGAAGCCATGTGCTTTATTTACAAGGACACGCACAGTGTAATTAAAAACAGTAAATTCAATAGTCCGACACTGACCCAAGGGACTTTCAGCAGCATTTTGGTGAAAAAAAGGAGGCTCCTTGTAAAACTTGTCTGGTTTTACAATAAAAAACTCCAAACCAGGAACAGACCATAAAATAGGGTAACAGAAGAAAAACGTAAATTATACTGTATACAGTAAAATACTGCGATATATCATGGCAAACATGTATTTCATGTAGCATGCATACGATATTTCCATGTCAATTACATGAAAACAGTGTTTCTTTTGATGGAAAAAACAAAACAAAAACGTGTTTATATGGTAAACTATGAAATAAAACCTAAAACTATTACCGTCATAGCAGAAAAAGTTTTGCTGTATTTATAATGGTAAAATACAGTTTGTGTGTACTTTTGTCTATGTTCATTCATAGCATATTTACGGTGAAGTATTTGAAGTAAAAATTGAGGGAAATAAAATCTATCTACAGCCTCAGTTAATTGTATATAGTTTTCCATATCTCCATTTGTAGGTCTATTTCTTATTTTACTATAAAAATCTTATTCTATTTTTTGCTTTTACATAGCTTTGTATTTGTAAAGATTTTAGCACAGGTTTCATTTCTCCGCACGTTCTTTGCACATGTCAAATAAATATGCACATATAAAAACCTTAACAGGTTTAATCAAATGCAGATTCAGCTCGTTGGTTTAACTTCAGTGCATGTTTACTGTAACACAGGTTAATTGAGTGTGCCTGAAAGAGCACACTATATACTATTCACCGCGCTTATTAATATTCTTACGCCCTTTTTTTGGCACGCTACTCCTCCCGCAGTTTTTGTCGCACATACACAAAAAAGGCATCAAAACGTGTGGCTCGACCGGGAATCGACTGCTATGACTTTTCTAAGAGTTTCGCCAAATGGTTTGCCTAAATATCACCAAAAACCACACCACGTGTATTGGAAGAATGTTCGCGAGCTACAGTGCGTGACATCATAGCTAGAGTGGAGAGGGAGAGAAAAATTTATTGAAAAATAAATTTGTAATTTGCGCTTAAGGCCACAAATGTCACTCTACAGAAACAATTTATAGCTAGAAATGTAGGAAAATTCGTCTTCTCACTCATATTCGTCTGTTGAAGCTGTCAGCTTTATAGTTTTGCCGTAAGACACAAAGACGTGCCAGCAACACCCTTCCACAGCCCCATAGACTGCCATGTTAAAAAGGCGGGAAAATTTCTGGAGGAAAGCAGAAGTAACGTTTTTTTGAATCGCTCTAACAGGTCACATTTCTTCATTTTACACACAAAATACCTATGTAGACGTTCAGGAAGAGCTCAAGATGTTTAAAGTGAAGCCGGTTCAATGATTGGAAATATGGTTTGGCCAGAAATCCTTCCTGTTCGAGGGGTATTTTCAGCGTTTTTTCTCTCTCTCTCAGCGGTGTCAAATGTCACAGGAGCAGCTGCGGTTGATTGCTCCACTCTGATTGGTGGGCTCCACCTGGCCCCTCTCTCACACACACACACACACACACACACACACACACACAGACAAGACAAAAGTCTTTCAAAATAAGAGTCCCTTCAAAATAAAAGACTTTGTAAAACTCTCTCATTAACAGACACAAGAAAACACAAGCAGTGTGGTCGCAGTGATAACACTGCTTGTCATTTTTATAGTTTTGGGGTCAGACACAAAGATGCGCCAACAACACGCATCTACTGCCCAATCCACTGCCATGTTAATTTGAGAAGACAAATTTCCAAAAGGAGCAGGGAGGGTTGGGGTTTTTTGGCATTTTTGGCCACCTTCGAGGGGCTTCATTTAGAGATTTTCTGTGTGTCTCAGGAGAGACACAGAGTGTGTGTGCGCACCTGTGCCTAATTACTCTGGCCTGCAGCTGACCCTGGTTGCTTGGCAACCTCAAGCCTGCCTTTGACTAACTGGGGATTCACACTGGGGACGTAAGCGCAGCGGAACGGCTGCGCCGCGGTCTAGCTCCGTCCTCTGCCTGGCGTCAATCCCCACCAAGCGCGTGACGGCAGTGTGACGGCAGCGTAGCGAGACAGCCGTATTCACACGAGATTGCGAGATCACGCGAGAATCCTGAACGTACGTGAGACCCCGCAATAAACTGTGTATAAAGGAAACAACAACAACAAACAGCTTACTTTGCTTCTCCGACGTGGAAGAGATTATAAAAAGGATCTATTGTGTCATAAATTATTGTGTGTTGTTCCACTTCAACAATTAGTCTCTCATCGTTCACGTTGAGACCCTTTGATCGATTGACTGCTGACCTGGTGCCACCGGTCATGACGTAATGTTGATGTGAAGTTGTGATAGGCTACATGAACAGCGTATTGTGTTTTATTTTGAAAGGGGGTGGAAGTGTATTATGTTGATTTCTATGTCAGATTTCCTGTCTGGTGCAATCTGCTCTGTTAAGATTCATGCGGTTTAGCAACGGCTCGCGTCAAAAATAGAAGGGACTTATAGAGAGACTCGCTGCTGGGACACTGCTGTGATGTTCCGCGGCGCGCCCGTTGGAAATGGTTTCATTTATTAGAGTGGCAGCATTCAGGTCTGGTCAGGTCCGCGCTTACGTCCCCAGTGTGAATAAGGCTTAACTTTATTGAAGTCTCTGTATGATATCAATGACTATCAAGACTACATTTTTAATGTCGGCCATTTTATCCTTCTCTCTCGCAGACACAAACACAGACACATAGATAGAGAGACACACACACACACACACCACACACAGACAGACAGACAGGGCAGACACACAAGCACACACACACAGACAGACAAGACAAACACACACACACACACACACATACACAGGACAGACACACACACACAGACAGACAGGACAAGCACACATGCGCACACACACACACACACACACAGACAAACACACGCACACATGCATACACAAACACACACACACACACACACACATACAAAACAAGTCTTTCAAAATAATAGTCCCTTCAAAATAAAAAAAAACTTTGTAAAACTCTCTCATTAACAGACACATGACCACACAAGCACGCACAAACGTACACACACACACACACACACAGAAAAGTCTTTCAAAATAAGAGTCCCCTCAAAATAAGAGCCCATTAAAAAGGCAACGATGACACAGCTTGTTGTATTAATACTGAATTTGCTGAGCAGTGTCAATAATAATGTATGGGGGCGACAGGGCCAGAGTCAGGCACACTCAAAATTTCTTCAGAAATTTTTCTAGTTTGTATGTTTATTGTAGTATATGTAGCTAATCTTAATGCATGCCTACTGTATGTTTACTGTGTCTCATGCTGCTACTGGATGCTTGAATTTCCCTTGGGATTCTATATCTATCTATATATGTGCATATCTGAATATATATATATATATATATATATATATATATATATATATATATATACATACAGGCATACAGGGCTGAGCTGTGTATCTATACTGTACACTCTAATCATCTAAGAGGGAAACATACACACCACTATTGTAAATGTATGTGGATTCTTCAATCATTTCAAATGTATGTATCAATATACATAACTATATCTTCTTTTTCCATCTAATAAGACAAAATAGACAGCGGGGAAATTCACGTCATGTGTACACAAGGTTGATGAGAAATGACTCATAACTAAGAAATATATAGAATAAAGTCATGAAGTCATGCCGGTGTTAAAGAGTGTGACAGCTGCTGGAATGAAGGACCTGTGGTAGTGCTCCTTCTTACATGGTGGGAGTAACAGTCTGTTGCTGAAGGAGCTGCTTAGCTCCACTAAGCCTTAAACAAAGCTTAATATAATTCTGGTATATTTTTTTAATATAGATTTTACGTTTTAAGTTTAAAATTATTGAAGTATACTCCCTGTGAGCTGTATTTGTTTCGACGTCATGTTGCTGGTTTTCTCTTCCTCACACGGTTCTTTATTTGTTCGTACCTCTGTGTTTTTCCACTGAATATTCTGTTCAGTTACTTGTGCTTCTGCGGAGAAACATGCCGTCTGCTGAAAGCTGAGAGGGAAAGTGTCAGTGCCGTCACACCACTCTGTTCTGCCTCATTTACCTCCTGATAAATTTATCAGGTCCTCATGAATACGAAGAACAGCAGGAGCTCCTCGATTGGCTTGCTATGGCGGCGTGCCACCTCCGCTCGAACATGCACTCAATGGGAAATAATTCGCTGTGAAGTGTCTGCTCACTGAGCTAATTGAAAGCATGAAATTTTAAGTAAATAAAACAACATATAGGCAGGACGCTGAGCTGAGCGCGCTGCAGCCACAGATGCTCGGTTTGTATGAAGATGGCTGCCGGTGCAGCGTGCGCGCCACCAGCTGTGAGGGAATCTATGAGAGCAAGCGCAACAATATTCCACCCACAGAACCTCTGTGAAGAGTGTCATATCAGACAGCATCGTGGTAACAAAAGCCCCTGCTGTCTCCAGCCAAAGCAGGCTTAAAATACCTCACAGCAGCGAACATGCTTTCAAGTCCAACTGACATCCTGAAATGTTGTTTTTCTATTTGTCAATTTTATAAAGATGGGAAAAATATGTTTGGCGATTCAACACCATACAGTTGAATTAATGTTCCAACAATATTAGGATGACAATCTACTGTTGCTTTAAGAAACGATGACGATGCTCCACCGGTCTGCACCGCCTGACCTGAGGGAGGAGACACAATTTTCTATCTATTTAGTCCAAAAACAATAAAAGCCTGCAGGGTTATGAAGTTGTAAATTATTATCTTGAGGATGGAAGCATTTGCTGACTCAGTCAGTGAAGTGGCAACATGATAGCACGTGTGCTATCATCATCCCGGAGCGCCACATTAAAGGATGCGCCTGGTGATATTCTATATATTTCTTGTTGTCAAGAAACCTCATGTGCACAGCCAAACCAACAAAGAATGGATCTACAAGTACGAGCAAGTTCTGTGTGTTAGTGTGTGTGTATCCAGACACTGATATATCGTATTGCTCTGTGCCATTGAGCTCCATTGTTGTCCAAAAACAATCAATGAGCCACACTGTTGCACTCTGTGACATGTCTCTCCATTGACATGAAAACACACAACACACACTTTTTTGTTTTTGTCTCAATCCCACAAACGCCAAATGTGGCTCAATATGCTGCTGTAAATAGTTCCAAAACAAACACGCTGTTAGAAACTACGGTGCCTGAACCCTTTTCCTCCACTGAAGAAAATATCTGTGAAGAACGAGAGCCAAAACAATGTAGAACAATATAAAATATCACCATGCTGATCCTGACAAAGTGAAATATTACACAATATGTTTGAAAGTGTCCCTAATTATAGATCAAAAATATACATGAATGCATAGAAAATAATGTGATTTGGGGCTAAAACATCCCATATAAAATTAAAACTTGACTATTATATCAAGGGTAGTAGTAGTTGGCAGAGAGTAACAGGTGTGTTGTGAATTGTGATAACATGACACTTACAGGTGTGAAGGTTTGACCACAGTACACCTACTAGACTTATAAGCAGGCAGCCGACAGAGAGCATATTGTAAGAAGGGGTATGGAGTCGATCCTATGGCCTGTCAAAAACGTGTAATGTTGTGTCAGATGGGACCAAAGAAGGAGTTCAAGTATTTTGGGGTCTTGTTCAAGAGTGATAGGAAAACAGAGCACAAGATGGACCACCTTACCATTGTGGGGAACATCTGAGCCAGAAGGCAAAGCTCTACACTTTCCAGTTGATCTACAATCCAACCCTCACCTATGGTCATGAGCTTTGGGCAGTGACCAAAAGAATGAGAATGGACTCTTTAGTTGGGTGAACTGCTGCTTCTCCACATCAAAATGAGCCAGCTGAGTTGGTTCGGGCAAGGATGCCACATCAAGAGATGTCAAGGACGTCTGGAACACGCTGCTGGATGTTGTATCAAAAAACAGTTCCCCAAATCCCAGATTACCCACAATGATAAGAGATTTCACTGTCCAGTGCTGTTCTCAGAATCTCATTTAATGCTATATCTTCACAGGCCAACTAGGAAATAAACTATGGTTAAGGTATGGTTAAGCAACTTAACACTTGGTTAAGGTAAGGCAAATATGCTTAATATAAATGATTAATATTAATTGCAGGTTTGTACCACATGGTCTGACTGATAGAACGCTGACATTATTGTTTTATGCCAATACTGTTTAACCCTCTAGACCCTAATAGAAATCGTGAGCCAGTCAGTCCTCCCTGCGGGCTCTTCAGCGAACTGTCCCTCAGAAAACAGCCTTTAATTTCAATGGACATGGCTCTATGACAAGTATTTTTCAAATTTGCAAAAAAAAATTCATAGAAATGTCTCAGAAAGTCCTGGACTTCAAACGTAGGCTCATGTTGGCCTCACAAAGGAAACTACTGAAGGTCCAAAGCCTGCACTTCCTGCTGTGCAAAGCCGCTGCACTCGGTAATGCGGAGTCTGAAAGCTTCTGATGGGAGATGTATCAAATGCTTGTGGGGACAAGAGCAGAAAATACCTCTGCTCGTCTCTTTGTAAAGGCGGGGAAAGAGCAATAGGATGTCGTCCTCCGAGAGAATGCGGCTGCCATTATCTGTGTCACCTGACACAAGGCCACCGAGAGCAGCCATGATGGATGTCTGCTCCTCTCCTTTTGTTTCTCAGAGGTAAATATGAGAGCAGCTACTTGTCCTCCAGGAGCATCTCACCATTTCATCTCAGCACAGCGTGTCAGTTCTGATCACTGGATGCATTTGAGAAGCACAGGAGCATCATAAATGAGTAATGCAGCTGTCAGTTTAGTTCAGTTCATTGGCTTACATCACTGACATAAACTGCTTCTATACACCAACACAAGCCCGGTGTCATAGCCGCCCCCAGAGAGCAAATACAGAACAAAAGAGCAAATGATGCCATGCCTGTGGAACAGTATTCAGCTGCTGGTGGAGGTCTGGGCAGAGAAAAAGAAACTTAACAAGCGAATCTTTGACTGTGTCTCAATTTAGGTATGAACCAGGTCTGCACTTGAATTGACTGCTTCTAGGAGGAAGCCTCAAAAAGCTTTGACCAAACTAACTGCCAGTGATCAAAATGTAAGAAGAGAAAAATAGCGTTTTAAAAGTTTGTGACAAAGTTTCGATTTGAGCAGTGTGAGCGTTGACTGATTGACACGTGTTTCCTCCTCTGGGATTTCGGTAACTGTGTGCTGAAACTGTTCAACTGCAAACCCATACACTCGACTCTGCTGCTGCTGACAGCTCGGTATGTACTCGCTGCCGTCCACACTTCCCGAACATACTGAACTGCAGCCCATATGCTGGAGAACACCGAACACACTGACTGGAAGCTTCAAGGCTTGCAAGATTCATCCCTGTACGCAGTCAGACAGCAGGCTTGAGTACTTGTTAGCCTGTGGATAGAGCTCCTGCTGCCTGCAGAGTTTGCCGAGACTCTCTGCCGAAACTTTTAGAAACCGGTTAAGATCCCGGAACAGTTTTCAAGACGTGTTTTAACATTGAAGCATTCCGAATATACTACAGCTTCCGATGATTCACACTGACTGGCTTCTCCCTAAATGAGAAGACCACATAACACACACATGGAAGCAGCAGCTACTCCCACTTCAAAGCTTGACTGGTGCTAACAGCTGCAGCTGTTCTCTCAATACATGCACATATATACACGCATATATATATACACACACATATAGCAAAGAAGGTGATGCATTCATAACCCCTTATTTAGTTTTGTTAAAAAGATGGTTTAAGAAGACGGTTTCTTCCAGCTTTACTTTTGCAGTAAAACATAGAAAAACGTGTCATTTCTACCTGCAGTACACAGCAGTGAGCTGCAGAGAGAGGGGATATAAAAATCTAGACAAACATGAGGACTGTTTCAAAGTGCACATTTCTTCAATTTGGATGAATCCAGTTCTGTAGAGGTGGATGTCAAAAAAACTAAATCATTTAATTTTGTTCACAAGCCTCTGACTCTGCAGCCTGCAGTTGTATTATATTACACTTATTTATATCTAGATTTTTCAAGTTATTTGTGGTAAAGCTTAATGAGATATTTCTAAAAACAATAAAAATACATGAATAGTTTGGTCGAGCGAGGATGGAGTGACATTTTGTTCAATCCGGAAATATCCACAAATCAGCACAGTTCATACATACATATATATATAGTTTAAATATACGTGAATATATATATATATATATTCACGTACTTTGAACTAATGAAAAGACGGCACGGTGTATATTTAAACTGACCTGCCGCTCAGATACTTTGTGAGTTTTAGAACTGTGAACCACCGCAGACTGAGGCGACTTTAAATGTCTCTAATCATCAGAAATCAGAGCCTGACTGACACATCAGTTCACCAAAGAAATATGACATTAGCGTATGTGATGGCAGATATGCAAAAATATATTCTATAATTACCTACAATAAACTACTTTAAGGAGATTCCAACCTTGTTTTTATTGATTAGAGTTTACTTTGATTTATTGTTGCTGAGGAAAATAATTTAATGTCTTGATTATTTTCTCATCATTTATTTGTGAAAAACAAATTTCTGCTGATATTTTGGGGAACAATTTACGATAGATAATTTTAGATGGTTGTATGTGACTCGTGAATAAAGTGGTCAGTATTTCGATTCACAGATATTTTTAAAGTAATCATGACCCTATCAATATTTCTGCCAGTCTGTGCTTCAGTAAATCATCATTATCCACCGTACATATTCCTCCATTTAACTGCTTATTAAGGATTCATGAATTATCACCTCCTTCCTGTTTCTTTTCACACTTCACCTCACTGCAAAGTGCGATCTCATATTTTTAACTTAAAGATGAAGAAGACAATAAATCATACTTGTATGATTTCTTCTGCCGCTTGGTGCATGCTGGTGTTTTGCTCCATGCTGCTCGTGCTGTTAATTGTGTTAGAAACACTGCTTTGTTGGAATATATGAGTGAGATGTGTCAAGCAGCCCCAGGTTCCCCCCTCAGCATCACTTTCATGTTTCACACTCCTCCATCTCTCTCTCTCTCTCTCTCTCCTCTCTCTCTCCCTCCTCCCTTCCCCTCCTCCCCCCACAGGCACAAAGACGCACTCTAGCGGCTGTGGAAACTTCACCTGGCTCTAGCCTATATTTCTGTGGACGCTGTTCTCACAGCAGACTTCAGTCTGCATGCTCTCCATCACAGCTCAAACTAACTATTTTATTTGATCCTTTCAGAAAAGCGTCATAAAGCTCTGTGACAAATAACTTGAAATGTGTAAAAAACAGACGGCTCCAGGCTGCAGAGCTCCTTTCTTGTGAATGAAATGATGCTGTTTGCTTGACCTTCATCTCATGCTGAGACTTAATTCAGCTCACAGCGAAGATATCACCAACTCTCTCATTCATGCACTGTGCCGACACTAAGTAGTGCAATCTCTGTAGACGCTGTGTCATCACTAAAGTCAAATCAGGAACAACAGAGGAGACTCTTCCTCCGCCTGCAACAATCTGAGGACGCAGCAAAGAGCCGCGGAGGGTCTGAGCTTGTTACCACACGCAGGAGCAGACCTCAGAGCCGCCCCGTTATAGAAGCTCTGCTTTCTCGTTAAGACTGCAAAGTGAAGTCAGAGGTGAGCTGTAGGTGAACACAGTCAGTCAGTCAGTCCAGTGTACTCACAGTGAGTGGCGGCGGACGCAGCGCTGAACACGCTCAGTGTGTGGAGCCAGATGAGGCGCAGCGATAGATCCATCTTCCAGGATCCTGGATCAGGACCGGACTGTAGTATATCCGAGCGGAACCGCAACGGGTTGATCACTGTCGGTGAAGAGAGAGAGAGAGAGAGAGAGAGAGAGAGAGAGAGAGAGAGAGAACGCAAGCAGAAAAGAAGGAGAGAGGAGTCCTCCTCACTCACGCGTCCAGCATGAAGGGATGGAAGTGGCGTGAAGGAGTGAAATGCTCTCACGTCGTCACTCCGACACTCCCTCACTGTGAGCTACATCCACCTCTCTCTCTCTCTCTCTCTCTCTCAGCCCCCCTCCTCTACCTGTTTAATTGGCATCTCTCTCTCTCTCTCTCTCTCTCTTTTCATCGCCCAATTTCAGTCTTTATTGGCTGAGAAGAAACAGTGCGTGATGCCCATATATTCACTATAAACCAATCATGGTTAAAAATAAATAAATAAAATGACTCACATGGGTCCAGAGCTGCACAATCCACACACTGTCTGCAGGCTGCAGCTCATCAAAGATCTTTATGCAGCTCATGTTTTGGACACAAAGCTTCCCTCTCCCTGGAGTTTAAATGAAAATGTACTGGTGTGACTGGTGAATGGATTAAAAAAAAAAAAGCAATGAGCAACACTTCTAAACATAAATTAATTAAGCATTAATAAGTCAAATGAATAAATATGTGTAATCTCTGTGTGCATCTGAATCCAGCTGTAAACATGCCTGCTGCGCACACATCAGGATCTCTCCTCTCCTCCTCTGTTTGTGGCTGTAAATCATTGCAACACCTCAGAGGCAGACAGCTCCCTCACTCTCACACAGGGTCGCGTCTCGATGCTGACCTGGGATCTGCCAAACTCTCGCCCATGGGACTGAGCTAAATGAATATTTACAAAATAAATCAACCCCTCCCCACCTTAACTAGCTAGCTCACAGTTGAGCGAGACGGCAAACACACGTTGTTCTGAGAAGTGAGTAAATAAAAGTTATATTGACTGCACTTCGTGTTATCGGGTATACTGTAGTCTTTTTTTTTTTTTTTAACTTTGTCTGGCGTTATGTTGACAGGACGTCTGATAATATGCTTTACGCGTCATGCTCTGGTTTTCTTGATAGAGTCTGGTGTGTTAGATCGGCACCAAGTTCCCGGTTACATCAGTAAATGCATCGATGATGTCACGGACATCAAGGCCATCACAGTACGGGCCAACCAGGAACCATGGCTGATGGGGGAAGTCCACAGGTTACTGAGAGCCCGGACCACTGTTTTCAGAGCAGGTGATAAAGCTGGTCTGAGATCAGCAAGAGCCAACCTGTCCCGTGGCATCAGACTTGCAAAGAGGCAGTACAGCAGCAGGATAACCCACCACTTCGCTGACAGCAGAGACACAAGGAGCCTGTGGCAGGGGTTACAGATCATCACGAACTATAAACCCCGACCACAGACCTGTGACAGTGACATCACTCTGCTGAACAGAATGAATGACTTCTTTGGACGGTTTGAAGCTGACAACAGCATCCCTGCACACCTGGACACTAAAGACTCATGTGTGAGGATGCTGTTCTTAGACTTTAGTTCAGCTTTCAACACGATCATCCCCCAGCAGCTAATTAAGAAACTGGACTGTCTAGGACTAAACACCTCACTCTGCAACTGATTGTTGGACTTCCTGACTGGAAGACCACAGGCAGTCCGGGTCAGCAGTAATGCATCCAGCACCATCATGCTGAACACAGGGGCTCCCCAAGGATGCGTGCTCAGTCCCTTACTCTTAACCCTGCTGACCCACGACTGCACACCAACACACAAAACCAACTTCTTCGTCAAGTTTGTGGACGACACAACTGTGGTGGGGCTCATCAACAACAACAATGAGTCAAACTACAGGGATGAGGTGAGCCAACTGGCCATGTGGTGCAGAGACAACAATCTCTCTCTCAATGTGGAGAGGACGAAGGAGATTGCTGTCGACTTCTGGAGAGCCTCCACCCAGCACCCTCCACTGATCATCAACGGTGCTGCTGTGGAGAGAGTGAGCATCACCAAGTTCCTGGGTGTGCACCTCACTGAGGACCTCTCCTGGAGCAGCAACACCGCATCACTGGCCAGGAAAGCTCAGCAGCGCCTCTACTTCCTCTGCAGACTGAAAAGAGCCAGAGCACCAGTCCCCATCATGCACACCTTCTACCGGGGAACCACCGAGAGCATCCTGACCAGCTGCATCACTGTGTGGTACGGCAGCTGCACTGCATCCTGCAGGAAGACCCTGCAGCGTATTGTGAGAGCAGCTGAGAAGATCGGTGCCCCCCTCCCCTCCCCTATGACATTTACAACATACACCTGGCCCGCAAAGCACTCAGCATTGCGGGTGACTCAACCCAACCCAACCACCGCCTCTTGCATCTGCATCAAATACAGACTCATCTGCATCAAATGTCCTCTGCTGGAACATTATCTTCAATGGACACCATTATCCTGCCTAGACGGAGAAGCACCACAGAACGATGTCACCCATGGCCAAAGCAGTTCCCCATTCCACAGTTTGCATATGAGACTGAGATGTACCTTGAAAGAGCCGATGAAGAGGAAGAATGGAACACTTCTGACTGCCTCAAAGGTCAAGGTAGACATATTGGAGAAGTTGGCTGAAACTATATATACGTATACAGCTTATCCATCAAGTGCACAGATATGTGATGTTGCTGAGGCACTTGTCAAGAAATATCCTTGTCTGAAGGAACCTAGCTCCTTCTCAGGCTACTATGGCTGGCAACAAAGCCTCAAATACAAGATGGCAAATTATCGCACCAAACTCAGAGGCTACGGTGTTCCTGAGGTGATGAGCAATGCCTTGAAGTGCAAGAGCCCTGGAGACCAGAAATCTGCAAAGAATGTGAAAAAGCCTTGAAAGGCAGAAGTAAATTACCTCCCACCATACCCAGCAGGAGAGGATGAGGAAAGTCAAGAACAGGAAAGGATTCAGTTGCTAACTGAAGGAAGGAAAGAGACAACAAAAATTGATCAAAGAAAAGATGGCCAAAACTTTTGCACACTGAAGAAATTAAATTGTTGCCAATCACCCACCATAGAGGACATCAAAGCCAGATGGCCAGCTCTATTTGAGGCATCTAATGTGAGTTACAACTGTATGGTAATCAGAAACATTCCTTTGCAATTGTGAGGGGTCAGCTATTTTATACAAAATGTGTTAAGTGACTGTCATCTCATAATGATGCTTCAGGTATTATCAAATATAGTTTACAGGTTACATATATTTGTCTTTTAGATCCAGGATGAATTTCACAGAATTACAACGGTGCACCTGGAATCGAAGTTCATGTCCAAGCTGGATGAATACTCTACCCCAGGCTTCTGAACCTCTTCCACTCAAAGGGCGGGACCATGCGATTGAGGTTGCAGACTGTCCTACTGAAGGTATCCTAAGTTTGGCCATATTAGGTTTTTTATCTATATTTATATTAAATCTGCAGGAGGAAATGTTAATAAGTGCATATCTTTTTAAATATAGCAGTTTGTATGGCCATTGAATTAGACATTGTTTATCACATATTCTCAAAAATGCTCATGCAAAATGTTTTCATTTTTATACACATTATAAATAATGATTATAAATAATGTGCTCTATATATGTTTTACATTAGTCTGCTCTTGCCGGTGTATTTTCTGGATAAATGTAAACGTCTGGCTCTTTAAGCACCAGCTGCCACTCAATCCTATTTTTCTAGCAGCTTAAATGTTAAAATAGTTATAATGATATACATGAGATACAGGGAAGCAGCTAGTTTGTCCAAAGGTGACAAAACTCACCTACCAGCTCACCATATGTCCACTGATAAACATAAGATTTAAAATGTTTTGGTTTTATGGAAGTTTCTTTTCATTTCCAGGACCAGTGACTTTCTGGAGTCATAGCTGGTCCTCTGAAAACCCCAGTTAAGACAGGAAGTGTTTCATAAGACTGGTCTCTCAGACAGCACATAAAGGATCATTGACAGTGGTTTCTTTAAGTCTAAGCCTCTTAGTGTAAAAACTCCACCATGACCTTGAGTAATATCAATTTATGTTATTTCAGGCTCCTAGCAATCCTAACATCAACATAACCAGAGACATTGCCATCTGGTGTCTGATGTTGTACCTTTGGGAATCTGCCGATCAGCTCTTTAAAGAGTATGATGTAAGTTGAAATGCATATATCTTTCTCAATCGCTATTTATTTAGGACCATCTCCTTTAGCTGTACTGTCTAAAATACAAAATACAAAATTGTTATTTTAGGATGCAGATCAAGACAGTTGTGGCACAGGACCTTGCTGTACAAGGGATGAAAATCTACAGCATCCAGACTAATCTGTCAGAGGGTACAGAGGACATCAGAATATAGATGGAACAAAGGTCCTGACCGCTCTGGGTAACTTTCCAAGGGCTTGTGCCATGCTCATTGGTTTGACGTATGCAGTGAATCTTGCCTATCCCAAGGAGCTCAGGTACACTTTTGAAGCCTTTCAGAAACTCTTCCTCAAGCTGGACTGTTCAAAGCTTTCCCCGAAAGTGAACAGCCTCAAGAGCAAGTTACTGGCTTAAGAAAGGGACCCTAAATACACTGGGGTGCTCAGTTATTCTGTGCTGCATTTAAGTGTTCAAGTCTTGTTCAGAAATAATATGTTGTCCATACTCATTTGAAAGGTGTGATGTTATACTTTTTGTAGCTTGGTATTCCAGAAGTAACGAGTAAATGATAATGCTGCATTATAACCAGGACAGTGAGAGTTGTGTCTTGAAAACACAGAGCTTCTTGATGGACTATGAACACTTTGCCACCAGCTTAGGACATATGAATGCCAGTGACACAGTCCACTTTCACAGAGGCAAAACCAGACACTCCTCTTGTTTTTCATGATTCATGATTCACAAATAAATGTTTACCTGCTGTTGTCCTAAATATGGTAATTTGTTAACTGCCCTTCAGTAAATTCTTGCATGATATTAAGTAGATTCGACATAAAAAAAATATGGCAACAAAGTGACAATCAATAACATTAAATATATTTTAAGTCATGTGGTACCAATTAGTTGATTTAAACAATTCATTTATGTAAAGATAAATAACAATTTCAGTTTAAATGTGTTGAATTAAGTAACATTGTTCCAAGTTATTGATGTTGTTGATGTAACTTTTTTACTTTTACTTTTCCGAATCATTCTTATCCAGATATTTAGTAAATAGAAATTAATTCCACCTAATTAATTAGTAAATCACTTCTTCACAGATATTTGGTATATCTAAATTACTTTCTTTCGGATACCTAGTAATCAGTTTTCCCTGTATAATTGATTTGGATTTACTCAACATTTGCCATATTATTAGTAAATCCAAAATATTTCAACCAATGATTTCATTATTTTGTATTTAATAGTTTTGTTTAAATTTGCTTAATTAAATCAATAGTTTTTAATCAAAGTTGAAGTAATTAAAATCTATTCAATTATATTAAGTGTCACTTTGTTGCCTTATTTTTTTAAGTAGACAATGGTCAAACTTTTCTGAGTGTAGATAAAGCAGAGAGCACCTTCACATTTATTCTTGTCTCACCACGTTTGAATCCGCATTCGTAGAGAGAGAGAGAGAGGCTGAATTTGTTGGTTTATGAACAGTATTTGATATTATATGATGTAAAAAAAGCCACATAATGTAACTTTTCTACCATAAAATAACAGATTTTAAGTCATGTTGATGTTATACTGATTTATAATCAGGTGAATGGTGTCTCTGTCATTCCTGCATCTGTTCATGTACTATGTAACTTTGAGAAGTTTAAAATGCTTTACAGCACTAAGTCACACACCTCCAACTATTTGACTGATTTTGGTGAAACTTTTCTGGTTTTTCCTTTGATGTCCTCCGGCTGCTCTGCCTCAACTCTTAATAACATTATAACCGCTGACAAGCAAGTGAACATTTTGTCCTCAAAGTTGACGTGTTCTGAGTAGCTTTGACCCGTCCTCAACTGGCCATCACACTTTGGCTCTTGCCAGAGCATCTCCAGGCCTGCAGTTCTTGTGGGGTGTTCCTGGTCTGCAGTGGTCAGTCCCTATCAAAAGTGTTCCAAGGAAGGAAAAGGGCCAGCGACATGGTCTTGGGCGGTCAAGGCTCATTGATGCACGTGGGGAGGGAAGGTTGGCTCATGTGGTCCGATCCAACAAATGAGCTACTGTAGCTCAAATCTCTGAAAAGTTACTGCTGGTTCTGATAGAAAGTTGTCAGAACACACAGTGAATCACAGTTTGCTGAGTATGGGGCAGACCAGTCAGAGTGCCCATGCTGACCCCTGTCCACTGTCCACAGGCAGTGTGATGCTTTGGGCAATGTTCTGCTGGGAAACCTCGGGTCCTGCCATTCATGTGGATGTTACTTTGACACGTACCACCTACCTAAAGCATTGTTGCAGACCATGTAAACCCTTTCATGGAAACAGCATTCCATGATGGCAGTGGCCTCTTCCGAGTTCAAGGTGTTGACTCTGCCTCCAAATTCCCCAGATCTCAATCCAATCGAGCATCTGTGGGATGTGCTGGACAAACAAGTCCGATCCATGGAGTCCCCACCTCACAGCTTACAGGACTTCAAGGATCTGCTGTCTTGGTGCCAGATACCACAGCACACCTTCAGAGGCCTAAAGGAGTCCATGCCTTGGCTGATCAGTGTATAGCTGCAGTTAGCTAATGTTAGCTCAGTTTGTTAGCCAGGCTACCAGACTGTAAGCTCAGAGCACTGGGGGAGTGTTAGTCTTTATACCACAGGTGTTTTGGACCACCGGGAAGAGGAGGACCAGCAGACACGGGCGAATACTGACAGACTGGAGCCAATGTCGTACCAGAACTGGAGCTGGGCAAGTGGGCTCGGCCTCTATGAACATAAAGAGAGAAGAGAAGAGATTGAAGAGGACGTTGACGGAGGAAGCTAAGAAGAGAAAACGAGAGAGTGACTGATAAAAAAGTAAATCTGGGACTGAACAACACACAAAAGACCCTGATTCTGGGCTCCAGAGAGAAACCAGTGTGAGATCAGATGTAAAACCACACTGAGTTCTGGCACTTAAAACCACAAATGTACACTATCTCATTGTGGCTATCAAAACTTCAAATAAAATTCTGGAAAGTGTTAAACATGATATTGTAATAATAGTGTCTTAATTGCTTTGAAGAACTGCAGACAAATGGCAAATTAAAGGAAAACCCATCATTAAGTGTCTTAGTGAGGAGCTGGGCCACCATGTGCTGCCAGAACAGCTTCACTCTGGCAGTACGCCACACAGTGAAGGATAGCTCATCAGACCAGATCACTTTTTCCACATCTTTATAGACCAGTGCTGATGATATTTGTAGCTCTGAACTCTCTCTCTCTCTCTAAAAGGAAGTATAAGATGAAATAAAGAAAGAACATCAGTGCACTTAAAATACCTCCCCATCTTTGCTCCACATGGCCTAGATGTCAGATAAATAAGATAAAAGTCCCAAAGTGACAAATCATGCATTTCTAGGTTACCTGGCTATTTTCTGTGACGTATGGTAATCTTAAATCTGCTCTCTACCGCTGGCTGTAGTGACAAACGGTGTAAAAACAATGCGTGCAAATCTCAAAGAGATATTGGGCTACCATCTATACATGACCCTCACACAGAGCCGACAAACACTCACAGATTCAATTCAATGTCAGAATACATTATTCATCCCTCAAGTGCACATAAAACAATAAATCAATTATTATTACAAACATGAAAGCCTGTTTTTAAAATACTAATAGTTTTGTATGTTAGAAGATGTACACAAGGATGAGGTCAAAAGCACCGCTCCTTGCACAAAGTAAACTGACAATTCCTTGTACTGAGACTTTTTGTAAGTTTAATGGAATAAAAATCTCTGTTTGTTGTACACACTCTTAATGGCAGCAGCTTGTAGTCATAGAGGACGTGTGGGGTCATTCATAATCTTGTATGCTTTTATGAGAACTTGTTCAGTATGAAGCTGTACAAGGAACCTTTGTGTTCCACCAATCATTTTAGAGCTGACTTTAACAACATCTTGTAGTCGTTCTTTTTTTGTCCTGCTGACAAAAGAATGTGAGGCAGCAAATGATTATTAAAAGGGACCTATTATGCTCAGCTCTATATTTTTATTCTGAGACTCCACTAGAGTGGTTTTGTATGATCCACAGTTCAAAAACATCTGTCTCACACCCAAATTCCACCGGGCGCGGATGTGCTGCGTTTCGTGTGTAGTAAACAAAGTCTGGCGGCCTAAACGCTCCTCTTTTAAAACGCTCCCGGTGGAGTTTGAAGTCGCACAGAGGATGGAACAAAACAGCGCCACAGCCATGACCCAGTGCTCAGTGGAGTTTTGGGGTTAAACTTTACGCAGTTCCTCAATTCATCATCTGGCTTTAACCTGCCCCCCGACAACAGCCCCCTTTCTTCTGCTTAGAAGGCCCAAAGGGCAGCGCCTGGTGTTTGTGATTCATTTCACCATCAGAACACAAATGAGACAATTTGGTTGGAAAAACAAAAGGAGTGGAGTGTTTCTGGGGACCAATCCTCACTGATTACTTTACAAAAACTTTGATGAATTTGTTATTTTTTAAATTGGAGAAACTATTTCATGCTCTTCCCTCTGGTGTCTCTAAATCATTAGAGTATAGACAATGATATCAATAATCAATAAACTGGAGGACATCAGAAAAAAAAATATATAACTTTCTGCAAAAAAACAACAACAAATTTTGTGAGAGTTGAGTAGCCCAGAGTGGCTGATGTGTTTTTTTTTACTCAGTTTAAGTTTAAGTTTAAGCTCGAGTTTACCTCATTATTTGAAAATTTGGCCTTGTTTAATATGAACATTCAACTTTGTAACAATGCTAGCAACAGCAACTCAGGGAAAGCATAAGAGGTCCCCTTTAAAATACTATTAGTAAAAGAATACTATAAAACAATGTCAATGTTCATTAATCAACTCAAAATTAGTTTTGTTTATCTAGACAGTTTCGCAATGACCTGATCTGTGTGTTCATTGAATCTCAATCTGTCATAAAACACAGTTGGCAGGATTTATTTTGTTTTGGACACATTTAAATTCCAAAGATGTAAAAATTATCCAAAAATTATGCATTGCATATAATAATAATATACAATATGTATCGCTCCAAAAATTCTTGCATTATAGGTCCATGCGATTTATCTGAGAAGAGACATAAACAATATGGTCAAAAACAAAGTTTACAATATTTTTATTCCTTTTTTTTTTCTTTTACTGTAAACAAGAAAACAATTATAATTTGTTATGTACAATGTTATGTATTTCCTAGTTCCCATTGTTTCTCTCTTTATTTTGTGAGTCGTTGGGCGTGGCCTCAGCTCACCTACCTGATTACCTTACCACCTGTTCCTCATCAACCAATCAACCTCTGTGGTATTAAAGACCGGTTCAGTCTCAAAGACTCTCTGCAAGTTTTGGACTCTGTGTTTGTCTTTGACTTTACTGTATTCCAGGAATACCTCCCTGCCACCCACCCACCACGTCCAGCCCTTTCATCTCCATTCCTGTATTTTGAACTTCTGCCAACACCAGCCCAGCCCTGGATTCCTTTGTCTTCACCTGCCACTGCACATTCTCCTCTGATCAATAAGCTATTTAAACTTATTCTGGTCTCAGACTGTGTTTGCACTATGGGTCTGCTAACGTTCAACCAAACAAAATTCAATTCCAATTCAATTAATTTTTTTTCATATAGCACCAAATAACAGAAGTTATCTCAGGAGCCTTTATACAGGTCTAGACTGTACTCTGATAATATTATTTACAACCCAACAATTCCCACTGTGGGCAAGCACTTGGTAAGAAACAAAAAAACTTCAATCAACTTTAGTTTATAGTGAAACCTTTTGAGAGGCAGAAACTTAGAGCAGAATCCAGCTCATGATGGGGGGATAATATTCTAACTAAAAAATGCAATGTTTGTCTGCAAACACATTGACAGATATGTTAAAATGGATGAATACTCTATTACTCTATTATTAATAGAATTAGGCAGCAAAGCAGATACAAAAAGATCTCCCTCTTGTAGAGCCTGGCTTAGGATTGATAGGCAGAAGATGACTAGCGGCCCAGGGATTTTAGTATCTAGGTAGACAGATGGAGAGATGCAGTTGTAGTTGCACCAATCCCTTATAGTGTTCAGGGGGTAGGCTGCAGCTCAAGCAGAGATCACCTAGCTTTGCGGAGAACCAGGATCTTGTCACTGGTTTGCAGCCATCAACGATGAACAGGGGTGCTGACTAATGGTTTGGAAATTGATTATACAAGAATATCATGGAAGAGAAGTGACAAAAAATAGGGTTAGTCTTGACAGTGATAATTTGGGTGCCATGGCAAGATCTATCAGACAGGCGAGACTATGCTCAGGATTAAAGAAGAACAATTTGATTGTATATTCACCACACCTGAGAAACCCATAAAAGACCATGAGCAGATCTGCTTCCAACATTAAACAACATAGTGAAAAACAGACTTGCCTCATTCTTGACACCATTTTATGCAACAGTGAAATCATGACATGCAATCACTGCCTTTGTATGCACCTTTTTAAGGTTGAATGGAAGGATTTACCGAGAAGGCTCTGAGCATTCTGGCATTGAATGTGACACTGAATCCCCGCCAGCATAACTGTACTTTGCATCTGAAGACATCAGGATTCAAATAAAAATAGATGCACAAACTACAGAGGTAGACTGGTAAAGGACTGAGGTGGAGGTTTGTGCAGAAGGAAGAGTAGGACCACCAAGCTGAAATATAAGCTTTAATTGTGTGTTCAGCTAAACCAAGTCTCTTATATTTGGAGGTAGAGTGCGAAAGATCCTCTATGAGCTGATCATGCATTGAATGGAGGGCATGACATGGTGGATGCCTTGGGGAACATAGTTTTGAACTCTGGAAATTTAAAGTGAGAGAGAGAGAAAGAATCAGCTGATGTTATGAGGGGATAGAGAAATATATAGTACTAATTATCAGCATAGCTATGAAACTCAATGTTTTGCTTTCTGATGATATCGCCAAGTGGTAACATAACAGTTAAAAAGAACAGGACCTGAAATAGAGCCTTGCAGGACTCCCCAGGTTCCGTCTTTTTTTTTCTCAGAAGAACTTTAACTTTTGGGGCGGTGTTTAGCTCAGTTGGTAGAGCAGCCGCCCCATGTGCAAAGGCTCAGTCCTTGCTGCGGAAGCCCAGGGTTCGAATCCGACCTGTGGCTCTTTCCTGTATGTCATTCCCCGTCTCTCTCTCTCCCTGCATTCCTGTCATTCTTCAGCTGTCTCTATGCAATAAAGCTTGAAAAGGCCAACAAAAAAAGGAACAGCTTTAACTTTGCCTTCATTTCTGGGAGGAGTGCTGTTTGAATCCTAGGCTCTTTGATTTTAATTGATAATTGAAGAGCTCTTGATGGTTAAAGCCCGACAGGACAGAAATGTTGTAGGCATGTAAGTTCAGGAGTAAAGCTTCTTCCACTGAGAACCGGGAGTCACTCTCAGAATTGGAAATGGCATGAAATGAAGCAACCAACAGAGCCAAAAGGTAAAGTGACAATCGCATTAGCAACTATAGCCGAGTCTACTATACCTCAGAAAGCTGAAGAACTGATGGCGATGCTGATGCAGGCAGCAGTGACATTGACAGAGGAGAGGGAGAGATGTGAAGTTTTGGAGCTAAAATAGACCACCAAAATTGGGAGGGTGTGTTTGGAAAATGATTGTGGAATGCAAGTCACATGTGTATGCAGTTCAGCTCAAATAGTCTGCCTGAACTAGCTTGCAGGCTCCATAAATTTGACTAATAATAATAAAAATGATTATTATCAATAATATTGGCAGTGAGCGTCGAACAAAACCATAGCAGTAGGTTTAACCACAATCATTGAAACATGTACATCTGTTGAGTTGAAGACCTAAATGAAAATAGGACACACCCTATGTAAGGCTTTATATTAAAGTCTGAGAAGTACACAAAGTATTTTTGTATATGTACTTGTTTGTTGTAAATGTTCATGCAGAGTTCAAAATAAATAACTCTCTCCCAGGTATATATGTAAACGGCAGGGGGTCAAGTACTGGTCCACTTACATCTACACTTCTTGATTTAATAATATAGGCTGTAAGTCAATAAGAATTCTAGGTCTATTAATCTTCAGAATTTGGTATGATGTTATAATTCTCCAGAGAATAGGGACCCAAGAGTCTGAGGAGAGGTGGAATTGTCTTTAAAATTCATCACGCTTTTCATTGGCACAGTATCTTTATGTCCTATCACATATTCCATCTGCCCCTTTAGTTTTTTTTTTTCAAATGTTTTCAAATGCTACAGACTGGGTACTTGCAGTGGCTGCCTAGGTGAGTGACAAAATGATGGAGGACTTTATTTAGTTTCATTCCTGATATTTTCTATATGGAATATCATCCTCCTCCATCTCCTCATTGAGGCTTGAAGAGGCAGGTGAAGGGAACCACCCTCTTTTAAGGATGAGTGTTCTTCAGAAGACACTAGAGCCAAGAAGGGCAAGGTTTTCTGGGGTGCCTTTCTGGAGGTCAGAGTGGACCTTGCTGCTTGATCTGGATGTTGGCAACAGAAGTCCTTGATGAGAAGGGGGTCATGGATGTACTGAGTATGAACCCATGACCTTTCTTCTGGGTTGTATGCCTTCAAGTCGAAGAGGTACTGCAGGCACCTTCCTCAGCGATGGGACCACAGCAAGCGAGGGACCGAGTAGGTGGGACCCCCACCGATGCAGCATGGCATTAAGGGACTTTCCAGGATCAGTTTCAAGATGTGAAATGTGGGCTGAATCTTTTTAGACCGAGTGAGCTTTAATCACATGGTCTCTCGGTTGATCATTCTTGATTTCAAAGGGACGATGAACCTCATTGCCATTTTTTTTGGATTCTACCAAAAGAGGAATGTCTTGGATGGGCAGCCATGCTTTTTGGCTGACCTCGTAAGTGGGGCCTGGGTAACCTTTATTGTACCCTAAGGGAAAAATTGTGGTGCAGAAACTGTAACAACATGAACATAAATAAACATAAATGACACAAACATATAACAAATCGAATCAAATCAAATCAAATTTGTATAGCCCAAACTCACAAAATACATTTGCCTCGGAGGGCTTTACAATCTGTACAGGGAGTGACACCCTCTGTCCTTAGACCCTCGGTTCGAGTGAGGAAAAACTTGCCCACAAAAAACCCTTTTAACAGGGAAAAAAGGTGGAAGAAACCTCAGGAAGAGCCACAGAGGAGGGATCCCTCTCCCAGGATGGATAGACGTGCAATAGATGTCACATGTACAGAACAAATCAACACAAACATATTGTACAATTACAATGAATGATAAAATGACAATGAATTACAATGAATGATAAAATGATTACAGTAGCAGTGGAACCTGTGATAGAGATAGAGAGACACAGATACACAGCAGCAGCAAATCATGAACTAACTATAAACTGTAATGGAGATATGGCAACAATAATGACAGTAATAATATATGTAGTGGACGTCATGCAGGACCACAGCAGCAGCCATGATCCATGAGAACCTGCGGGACAAGAGTTTTTAGTAACAAACGACCAATAAATCAGCAATTAATACATGTTACATAACAAATGGTTCCAGGAAAGAGTGGTGGCTGGAAGTTTATGAGTGTTGTGGTGTATTCTACTCACAAGAGCTGACTGGAACAAGAGGAGGGATTTTGCAAGACCATGCACCACAAGGCTGTCTCCATCTCTTGGTTATTCCTCTCCGTCTGGTCATTGGCCCAGCGCCTAACAGAACTCCCTCCAAATTGCAGACACCAGCTGGGGGGCCTTGGTTGGAATGGAGAACAGGTGTGTGTGTGTGTGCAAGTGAGTAGCAGGTGTGTGTGTGTGTGATTGTGATTGCAGTGGAGCGGGGGCGTGGCAGAGACAAGAAATTAACTGAACAAGGAAATGAAAATTGTGACAGCTACCATCTCAAGATATGTCTTCTCTTTCCTGGTAGACTGACTGGAGTCGCTTAATGAAGTACTCTCTTTCTTTTTCTCTTGTGTCACTGTTTAGATTTTTGCTCTCTGACTTCATTTTCAGTTATGACATCAGCTCAAAAGCGTGAGAACTGAGGACTGAGGACTCTAAAATCTTAAAGTGAGCTCATTCGGCCAAACCACGTGTTGCCATGTCGTGGGGGATTTGGGTTTAGTTGTTTTGTATTTACTTGTGATTGGTTTCCATCGTATTTCTAACTTATGTGTTATTTGGTTGGGCCAAACACCTGTTTATGTTCCCTCAGGTGTCCCTTCTTGGTTTACATTTGTTTGGGTAAATAAAAACCCAGTTTTCAACTCCTGCTCCTCAATGCTTGGTCCCAACAGCCCAACACAAATAATAAATCAGTCACAATTTCTCAAGAATTCATAACAAACTTTAGGTTTATAAAGAAGTACATATCTGACGTCTTTCATTGAAGCACTGGACCAAATCATGAAACTGGCCATGACAGGCATAGAAATATATAAGTACTACGGTTGAGGCAATGTAGCACAAAGGGAAGGAATGTCCGACAGCAGCTGTGAGAACATGCTCACTATAGCTAGATTATCTTGTTGACCATGCAGCTGGTTAACTGCGTTTGCCTCTAGCTGTTCGGAGCCCAGTGTGAACACCACTGGACCGGGATCAAACAGCCTCCAAGACCTATGGAGGCCAGTCTGACATCAGAAATCAAGGTGGTTTTCTTGCCAACAGAAATGGGCATGGATACTGAGGCACACAAACTGACATGCATTTGCCGATTTTTGTCACGGCAGAAGTGTAGCAAAAGTCACGTTTTTAAAGACAGCCAATTGAGAATTGCAACTGATGACTTGATTGTATTCTAGCTCTTGGAGCAAATACTTTACAGCCATTCTATGTACACATTTACAGATTTTATACACATTTACAAAACTCAATACAAATCTCAATTCAATACACTTTTAGAGATTCTTTTACACATTGTAAAATCTGATCACACACACAATGATTGAGATACAGTTGCACAACTCTCCACTAATATTTTTCGTATGGTGGAGGTACTGTTACTTGTTTGATGCATATTTTTCCTAAATATGCAATTTGTTTACCTTATTATGAAGATAATAAAAGTAGTGATTTGTACTGGTTTGGCAGAGAATTCCTCTTCCACTTTAAGACATGCTGGGAAGGATTTTTGTCCCATCATGCCACACTTTTTCTTGTCATTCTTTACATCTTTCATTTGTTTCCAGAATATACTAGCTTTTTCTCTTTTTGTTTAATATCTTTAAATGTTTTATCAGTTCCCTCTGTGATGAGAAATCTGATGAGAGAAGGTTCAATTGTAGTTTGAAGTAGTTCTCAGGAGACCTCGATGGCTTACACAGCTGTGTGTGTTGAAGCTTGATCGATGAGAATAGAGATCAGCAGTACAAACGAATGCAAACTCGAATCTGAAAATTACCTCCTGACGGGGAATATTTAACAGAAACCTGGACTTACAAGATCTGCTAGTTTCCAAATAAGGCTATAACTTACCCAGCTGGATATGTGTGTAGATTCAATTGGATATTAGTTGAAAACAAGGGAGTTTGCTTACCTAAGCTGTCCTAAATCATGTTGGATGGCACTCACGGTCATGTACTACGCATTCTGAGAGGCATACAATCAGTCTGTCTCTTCGATTTATCTTGACCTTGGATTCTAAAACAATGCGGAACTGGGAGGCTTGAGTACATCCTTATCAGCACAGCTGCACTGCGTAGACAGCCAAGGAGACAGAGAGCAGACAGAGTTTAACTTATTGTCTTGGAGGAGGCACAGGCAGTGACCTAGGCATCCTTTAGGTTTGCCAAAGACTTCGGAGTGACGTGCGGTACACTATACCATTTCAACTGCACTGTAATGCGGGTGAATTCATTCACACCCTCAATTCCTCAATGAAAAATGCATTAGACTTGAAGGGCATCGTCTGGATTATACTTCTCTTGTATATATTCCCTAACATACTGTATATTTTTAACATCCTCTGTTTTCATTGATCTACTGAATACTACCAAGGTCCTGGCTGGTTTGTCTTTCTAACTAAATTACAGTCAGTACACCACACTGAGATTGATATTTCAGAGATAAATGACTAAAATTTGTAAATACATGATCAATAAAAGTTCCACTTTGGGCCCTTTAGGCACACTCTTATCGATTTATCCACCATTTGCACCAAGTTACATGCATTAGTTATAGCCTGAAGCTGCCTGAAACAAATTCCAGTCAAAGTAAAATCTCCTCCAAAATAAATCTCATTAATATCACACATTTTATTGAGCATTTCACACAATTTATCCAAATAAATGAACTTAGAGATCTGTGGCAGCATCCTACCACCAGAGCTTTCCAGTCTATCCTTTATACACACACTACATCCCTGAACACCCATTGGCTGCATCATTAAATGTGTCATCTAAATGAGTTTCAGATATTGCTAACAAGTGAATACCACATCATCATATTTCTTTTATCTCAGTCACCTTATTGCTTATGTTGAAGATAATTATGAGGGCTCTTCTTTTGGCAACTTGGGTGAAACACAATGTTGTTGTAAAGTGTATCTTTCCCTTCTTTTACTTTGGGAGAACACAATAATACAGCTTTCAAACACAATAGAAAGAGCATACTGGTATCTCCCACCATAATCTAGTAATAATCATGTGACGGAGTGGTCCCACACATAGACACATCACAGACACACATACTATTAATTCATTTGCTCTGTTCCTCACTAAATAGTTATTATCCAGTCATGTGATCACTTCGCGGCTCTATTTTCACGTATGCATACATTCATATAGATTATTAGAAACTTGCCCACCACAGAGAGCTACCGTGTCCATTTCCGGAGTTCAGGTGACAAAACAGGGACATAACAATGGTCATTAAATAATATGATGATGTATGCTTTATTGGTCGTGACTAATATATTTTTGTTTTTGTTTATTCGTGCCATCACAAATGTGTTTGGGAAATGGTGACCGAATGGTACATCATTTTTGTTGAACATATATTGGTGTCAAAGGTAAACACAGATGTTACCAATGACACAGAAACCATAGAACACACAGACTAAATACACAAGTCATACAAGAAAAACAAACCAAGAAACCCCCAAATCTGCTTAATCAGGCACAATCCGCGCCTCCACCGCCTCGTGCCAGTGTCAGTTTTTACAAGTTTGATGAGAGGATGAGGCAGAAATATCTTTCTGGACCCAAAGAGACAAAGAGAAATGAGTGAATTGCTGGAACAGTAATCAGGTTACCTTTCTCTCACTGCTCTCTTCTCCAAGTTTAATGACAGATAATAACAGTAACATTAAGGTGTGCTATCATTAGCTCAGAGTGCATCTCTCTCCAGTCTCTAGCCTAATGTTAGCTGGGCAGTGCATCCTTTGTCTGTGTCTCGCTTGCCAGCTACAGCCAATTTGTGCCTGACAAAGAGAGAGTGAAACACAAGTTATTACATTTTTATAGGTGTTCATACCAAGCGGCTGTGAAGTGAAGCCCATACGGAAGTGCCAAAAACTCAAACGCTGGCTACACAATGAGTCAGTCTCCATAAGTCCCCACGTTCACAGCAGAAATAAACATGTTTACAGCCTGGTACAAAAAACAGTTTTGGTCTCTATAGCTAATTTCCTCGTTCATGACAACTGTGCTGAGGGTGAATTTATATACAACTCACCTGTTCAAATGATATGAAGGCTTAAAGTTATGCAGAATTAACAGTCTGACCACTTTAATTGACAGGTGGGTGTTTTTACAGGCGGCTTGTTTGAACAGGCAGGCTTCATATTCAGCCCGCCTCAGCTCCACATCTATGCCCATTTTTAGATTAGCTGAGAGGCGGCAGAGGCAGGACTGCCAAGATGGTGACGGCCAGAGCCACCACACTGAGTTTCACAATGGCTCTTCAGAAACCTGTGGGTGATAGATAGATAGATAGATAGATAGATAGATAGATAGATAGATAGATAGATAGATAGATAGATAGATAGATAGATAGATAGATAGATAGATAGATAGATAGATAGATCATCTGTTGGTAATGCCTCAGAGCTCCAGCAGGGGGATCATGCTCGTCTTCCTCACTCAATACAGATGAGTGAAGGCATGAGCTGTGTGTTGCTTCCTAATTCTTCTAATTCTTCTCCTGTTACTGTTCACCTTGTTCGAGGGCACGACATACATGCATGAACTGAAAATCATGCTTCCCAGCAGCAGCCAGCTCCGTGGGGAGCAGCCCAGACAATAAACGGGTGTGATGGCACAGGCAATGATTCACCAGGTTGAAACAACAATCTGGCGATGAGTGGTGGAAGAGCTGGGGTGGATTTACTGCAGATTGATGGCGTGATGAGAGACACGGGAGAGCAGACTGAGACGGATGATGAGCTGATTGAGACCAGGTGTGTAGTTGCAGCTAGATTGAGCACCGGGGGGGGGGGGTGAAGGAGAGACGACCACGCCCACACCGACAGACAGACAACAGACACATGGAGAGACAGACAGGAAGGCTGGAACACAGGGCGACACAAGAGCACTGTCACAGTTGTAACATGCACGTCTCTCAGTAAATTTTATTGAGCCAATAAACAGTATTCAATATTCACAAATGTATATTGTGAAGGTTGAGCCAATTAAGCCAAAGCTGCACAGGAACATGTGTTGTGCTCTTACCTGAAGGTTTTATTGTCATCAGCTGTAGTTTTATGTGCTGCCATCAGTATCCAGATTGTCTTTGATGAGCGTTTTAATGTTGAGGGCAGAGAGTTTTATTTTATTTACAGTTTGTCAAATGATGTTGATCAGATTTTGTGGTCTATGGGCACACACGTGCCCATGGCAAAGCTGAAATCACAACCAGCCTCAAGTTAATCACTGGTTGGAGCATGAGCATATACACATATACATACATGTGTGTATATATAGGAGTATTTGTAGAGAAATATACAGGAATATCTAGACATATATTTAAAACATTGTGTAGAAATTTAAATTTTTGCAATGTAGTTCCCCCAGTCCAACAGCAAGAAGCCCAGCTAAAAGCCCAACGACTAAAAGTCAGTCCCAGATTTACTCTTGTCTGGCCGCTTCTTGCTCGCTCTCACTCTCTCCTCTTCACTCACTCTAAACTAGTATACAGAGGCATATGCATATAGAAGTACTTACACAAGTTATGAATATATTTACAGGTTATGAATGGATGACCACTTTCACTGCATCCTCCCAACAAACTGTCAGCTCGATGATGTGAACAAGGTGGAGCGAGGTCGATCATATGACAAGGTCTGGTCTGAGGTTGGCTTACGCAATCACAGCTGGGGCGGAGAGCCTCTGGCCTGAGTCTGCCAACAACTTCCAATCAAATGCCACACCCAGCTGCCCAAGTATCAGGCTATGACCCGACTCTCACCATCCAGGACAAACGCAGTTGCCAGACACAGGGGTGAAGGGTGTTGATGCTCGTCCAACACTTTCACATCACTGCTGACAAGCACAGTAGGTCCCAGTTGAATACAAGAAAGAAGAGCATGCATTCTTTGAGACTGTGTGGAAGCCTCCAGGTTCCACAGTCTGTGCTGAAACTTAAAGAAGAATTGTGTGCAGCACATTGTGTAGAAAAGCTTGCATAGATTTAACTGATAGATTCTGGATTTAGCTCGATCCAGTTGCAGGACAAAGTCAAACCAACTGGATATGAGCCAAGATGCAGGCACTGCTGGAAGAAAGTGTGCCGTCCTATGTCTGTGGGGACCCAACTCAACAACGAGTTCTAAAAGTCCATCTGAAACTGAATTACATTTTATTGTCTGCTACAGCATACATATCTGCTTTGTAAATCACAGATCCTGTGTTCTCCTCTGAGAAAAAACGAGGGACCAAAGAGAAGAAATTTAGTTTTCATATGACTGCCTCTGCATTTATACCATGGAATACCTGATCTGTTCTACACAGATACAGCCAATCAAATCTTTCCATAACATGGTAACGTGAGCGTTCTTTCAGCATAGATAGATGTGTTATGCCAGTGGGCAGGAAAAAAGAAGTAGCATTTTGTTTGCACTTGTGGAAATGTTAATCAATATATATATCCACATGTAGAAATGACATTTTGATTCATCAAAACTGATTTTTTGAATTTACACATATTGAAAATAATTGGGACTGGCAGAAATGTAACACTGATGTCAAACCCTTTTAACTTTTAATCATTACATTCACATTTAGTCATTTAGCTGACTCTTTTATCCAAAGTGACTTACAATAAAGGGAAACAGTGTACAGTGTGACAAGGACATGTTAGTGCAGCAATAAGTTCTACTCACATCGAATCAAGAGACAGTTCCAGAGGGGGATAGATTTAACATGTCCAGCTGTGGGCGGCTGTGGCTCGGAGGTAGAGTGGGTTGCTCACTAATCGGCGGTTCGATCCGTGGCTCCAGTACTCGAGTTGAGGGGGGGGGGGTGGCATCCCTCCTGGGGCAAAAAATGGTCAAAATCATCCCTCTTCTAAAATGGTCATCCCTTCTTCCATCGCTTGTGGCATTTTATCAGTGCATGTGGAAATTACTTCTATTTAACACTGGAAATAGAAGTACCATTCGACATTTAGGGGGGCTTTATGATAATCAGCCTATTACCTATGTGATAGTAGGTTACCGTGAGCGAGGGACGAAAGTTGTGATAAGTTGCAATTCGACAGTCGTGCCGGGGGTGAGCCCCGGAGAGGGGCCAGCGAGCACTAAGTCCACGGCCCCGGGAAGCGGCGAGGTCCGGGCGGGAGGGCGCTGTAAAGCTTGCGGCCGGAGCCGTGAGCCACCTTCGCCCCCGAGCCTTTCCAAGCCGACCCAGAGCCAGTCGCGGCGCACCGCCGCAGAGGAAATGCGCCCGGCGGAGGCCAGCCAGCGAGCTAGCAAGTCACCCTAAAATTGACTAGAATGCAGGAAATTGCATCTAAGAAATACAAAATTTTCTGGGGGAGGACCCACCAGACCCCCCGCTGGAAAGTGTGTCACATAAATGAAAAATTTCACCATCCCCCCTGGTTTCATTTTACAACTCGACTACTGCGTGGCTCCTCCAGTCTGCATGTCGAAGTGTGTGAATGGGTGAATAAGATATGTAGTGTAAAAGCACTTTGAGTGATTGGAAGACTAGAAAAGGAGATATATAAGTACAATCCATTTACCATTTGTTGGAGAGGAGGTCCTCTCTGAAGAGCTGAAGGTCTTCAGGAGGTTTTTGAAGGTAGAGAGGGATGCCCCTTATCTGGTAGGAACTGGTAGGACATTACACCAACAGATGAGAAAGTAAGTAACTAATCAGTAATGATGTCAGCAACAGACTTTTTTTTCACAGCAGCCATTTTGACATGAACACAGGTCTTACCAATGATACTAATTGAGGTTCAGTACAGATTTGGGGTGCTGCTGTGGTGCATGTTGACTCACTTGGAAAGTCTCTGCTGCAATAAATGGACCGGAACCTTAATTAGTATCATTTGTGACACCTGTGTTGATCTGTTGAAGGTCTGTCATTGTCACAATCTGCATTTCCTAGTTCAGTTCACTCGTCGTCTCTGCCACGCCCCTGCTGCACTCTGCTGCACTGCACACCTATTCTCCACTGTGTGTGATCTCCACACACACTCACCAGATTGTTCTTTTTGCTGTTTCCATGCAAGACTGGCACTAACCATTTGGAACTCCCCTTGCGGACTCAGCCTGTCTCGGACTCTCCCTCTTCACCTTGTGTGTATGCTACTGCTGTGTGTCAGCGGAGAAGCTTGGTACATTTTGCCTGTAGTCTTCTACGTCACTGATTCCTGCTTGTACCTTTGTCTGTGGTGTAAATTAAAGTACTTAAAGAAGTGGATCTTCTGTGTTTTGCCACTGGTTCTATCCCCAAGTTGTTACAATTGCAGATATCAAGAATTGCTTTAGAAAGGTCAGAAATTCTCAGCAAACACATTCATTATGTGACTTCAATCAAAATGATTACCCTCATCACGCTTGTCAGAATTTAGTGTGATGATCAAACAACAGTATTTGTTATGTTTGATGTCCAAATTTCATACATCATGTCTCACACTAAAGACTGCATAAGAATCCCACAAAAAGACATAAAAGAGACCACATAGTTACATGTTATTCTTGGTTTTCTGTTTACTTAGCCACTGTGATTGTGAGAGAGAACCATCCTTTCGTGGGTACTGTCATCAGAAGTGCTCAGCCCTAAATGTGAGAGTTCTTTGCATCTGAACACTCCCACTCATCCATCATCTATATGAGGGAAACCGTCCACAGCGTCTCTGTTTCCCAAATGAAATTCTCTGCAGTGGCTGCATCACAGGAAAGGTTATGTGCCAGATAGGAAATCCTGAGCACGCTGCAATCAGAGAGGTGTCACAGATTCAGGTGATCTGTGGTTCTGTGTCCTTTGTTGGCTTATTTCCAGAGCTGGAAGGAAGACATTAGTGACTCAGATGGCAAAAAACAACTGAGCCAACCAGAGCCCACGGTGTGGGTAAGATTTAATTTGGTTCTATAGTTCCATTTCTATAGTATTGAACAAAAGAACAAAAGAATGGAAGAGATAAAATAGCCATGATGCATGCTCGACTGGCTGCAGTAAAGATTCTAAAAGCATAGTTACAGATTCTTTACATTAGGATGTAATCCATTATTGAACCCTCTGGGGTCCTGTCAATGGCTATTGCATTTGTGGGCGATTGCTCAGATCCCAGACAGTTAAAATATGAAGCCTTTTGTCTAAACACATGCAAACAAGGCAAATGGAGCAGACACACGTTCCCAGGTTGAACAGAGCATTTATTAAAGTACATACAAAATCCAAACACTTTACTATATCAATAATTCACTTGCAATCCAACCAACCAACTCCAATAATCTCCAACTCTCAAGAACTGAACAAACTTCCTAGTACATCCTGTACTATACGTTCACATCACTAATTAGATTATACCATTAATAGGTTTTCTCACGTATTTACATACATAATAATAACCACAAACTTTTACTTAAACCACCAATAAAATATATACAATATAAACAGCTATTTACAACGCGATTCAAGTGAAGGAGTTCAAGTATCTTGGGGTCTTATTCAAAAATGTAGTGTGGGTTGGTGCGGTGTCTGCAGTACTGCGGACTCTGAACCGTACCATTATGTGGAAGAGGGCTCGATTTTTCAGTCCATGTATATGCCCCAACCCTCACCTATGGTCATGAGCTTTGGGTAGTCACTGAAAGAATGAGATCATGGGTACAAGCGACTGAAATGAGATCCCTCTGCCCGGTGGCCCGGCTCAGCCTTAAGGATTGGGTGAAAACTCGGACATCCGGAGAGAGCTCGGAGTAGAACCGCTGCTCCTTCACAGCCAGCTGAGGTAGTTTGGGCATCTGATTAGAATGCCCACTGGAAACCTCCGTTTGGAGCTGTTCTGGGCACGTCCAACAGGGAGGAGAAGCTGGGATGCGTTGCTGGGGAGAAGAACGTCTGGCGCGCCCTGCTGCCACCACCACCTGACCCGGTTAAACAGATGGACAGCCCGATTAACCCTATTAAACATCCCAAAATATTATATAATATACATAAATAAACATATTTACATGCAAAGCTACAGCAATCCCTCTTCCCACATCCCACTTACACCCATCCTCCCGGATGGACAGAGCAGCAGAAAGCGCTATGTTTGGCATACAGTTCAAGTGCGTAACTTCCAGCTTGTTTGCAACATTCCTTTCACAATTACCAACGCTTTCTGCAAGTTGTGCTTTAAGTCCATGTGTATTCATTTGTATGTAGGCGAACAACGTGGTGGACCGACCCTGCGTCCCCTGCTGTGCATCTCCATCCTTTATCAGCAATATACACTTGTGAATACTATGTACACAATCACTCAAAAACATGTCTCTTTAACATATCACGTGTGCTCATTTAACCTTATGTTCAAATATTTTTATGATTAGATGTTACAATGTCATAGCACTTTGAAGATTAAACAAAGAAATGCCCAATGATTAGTTTGTACTGTAAGATTTTTTTCTTTTAGGATTACTTTTGTGTTCACTCTCAACATGTTCGGTGTTACCTTGCCATTCTTTTCTTTTTCCCTTTGCTCTGAGCCTAATATGTATTTCCACTCAGCTGCTGCAACACCCCAGTGTTGGTCAGCTGATTGATTTTTACTTTGAACTGGGCATTAAGTATGCTGATATAGTACTACTGCTCAATGGGTATATAATTAGTGAAAGTAAACAAATGAATTCTTAGATCAGCAGCACGGGAATCCGCAGAAGCAGTGGGTTTCATTGGTGAACAGTTGCTGTCCTCAGGTCAGCTACACAGATACAGACAATATGGATGTATTAAAATAACTAGATCCAGTTTTTAACCAAGCTGTTAAACCCCTGTTATATCCTTGATTTGGAATTACACCTAGAAAGAGGATGCTTGTGAAAGGATAATTCTCACTCTGCTGCTCATATTAGACACTTTTGTGAACAGGCTGTACACATCTTAATGTTAGACAGCACTAAGGAGACAAACAGCAGTCTGCATGATTAACTGTATTTTTAGTAACCTGCATTAGATTAATCCCCACTGACTTCATGCGCTGAGAGTATTACATTAACAGTCAGTAGACACATGAGCTGTATGATACCAGAAAAGATGACAGTTGAAGGAACTGAGTTTTTGAGGGTGGTAGGGATGTAACAATATGGAAAATTTGATATCTCGATTATACTGACCAAATTATCACGGTTAACGATATTATCGCAATATTCTTAATTGCTGTATAAATGTCCAAAAAACATGCATGGAAATAATTTCACGAAATCTTGTTATTTTCTTATAATACTAAAAGATTAGAAGACAAAATCTCAAAAGGAAACAAAAAGGTAATTTAGAATTCATAACCTTCATAAACTAACAGTAATATAGACATTAACATGCCATCTAATGGTCATCATTACACAGGAAAATTCACACATAAGAAGTGTGCCTGTGTGAGTGAGAGGAGTGCCTGTATGAGAAAATGTTCTTATGTGAGCAGTGAATTACATTAATAACTAAATAGCAGAGAGCATAACTCGCTGTCTATATCGACTCATGTTTTTAACTCACTATTATTAATATCACCGCATGTTCTTCCTAGCGTCAAAGAACTTGTTTACATTATTTTACGTCGCCTTACATTGTTACAAGCTACGCATTCACGCAACGCCTTCATCGCGAATCACTCACCAGACTTGGATGAGGCTGTTATTACATATCCCGATAATCCACTGAGATAATGAGATTAATTTAAACATAAACGGTAATTTTTATTGCGTAAAAAAATTCACAGAGATTTACCGTAATACCAGTAACTGTTACATCCCTAGACGGTGGTGATCCGATGTGGTGATCACAAAGGTAATAAAATCATTTCACTACCAGAGAGGCCTGGATGAATGTAGAGGTGAGGGCTTTACTAAAGCAAAGAATGCTGCCTTTTGGTCAGGTGACAAGAAAGCATATAGCACCATAGGAGCGAGACTAAAGGCTTTGCATTAAGCAGGCAAACACAGACATCAGAAGAGACTGTAGAGAGACCTCAACACCAACAACATCAAAGATATGTTGCAAGCAATCAAGAACATCACAGGCTGCAAAAGCAGGAGTGCCCCCATCATGTGTGAGGCCACGGTACCACATGAGATTAACATGTTTCATGCTTGTTTTGATCTTCTCAACAAAGAGTCCGCTGCCAACACTCTTAAAAAAAAAAAAAAAAAAAAATGGTTCTTAATAACTGCTCCGCAGCCCTTTGAGTTCTTTTATCCTTAGGAACCCTGTTTTGCCATTTATGGTTCTTTGGGAAACTGAATGCCAAAAAAAAGAGTTCAGTGAATCACAATTGCAGCACTTTTGGTGCTTTGAAGAACTTCTTTAAAGTTCCATTTGCAGCATCTGGTTCTTTCAAGAACTAATAGGTAAAAGGTTCTTTGCAGAACAGAAAAGGGTTCTCCTATGGCATCACCATGAAGAACTACTGCAGGTTCTTACTCGACTTAAAGTAAGTTTACTTTTAAGGGTGAAGTCTGCTCCGAATCCAGAAGACCGTCTGCTGTCAGTATGAGAATCCAAACTACTTTTATTGAGCAGGTATGTGTGCACACACAAGGACTTTGACTGAAAACATCCCTGGCTATGTACTAGGAACATGTGCCAACCAGCTAGCTGATGTTAGGACTGACATTTTTCCCATATTACTGTCACAGGACAGTGTTCCCACCTGCTCAAAGACCGCCACCACTACCTAAAAAGTCTCTCCTTATAAAACTCACTGGCAAACTTCACACTCTAGGCTAGAGTATCACACTCTGCAACTGGATATTGAACCTCATATACAGACGCCAGACAGTTCAGATTGGCGGTCACACCTTCTTCACTTTACTGTTCAATATCAGAGCCCTCCAGGGCTGTCTGCTTAACTCCCTCCTGTTTATGCTGTACACCCACAACTGCAACATGAACCTGATAAGGAAAGAAGACAAGTTGTAAAACTAGCAGATGACACATGCCATCATCGGCCAAATTACAAATGAGACAGTGATTCACAGTGCATAGCCCAGGACAGGAGGGCTCTACAGCAGGTGCTGGCATGCAATGCAGGAGTATTTGCCACCAGGCTCACAGATTCTTTACTCAGACTCCTCAACTCAACTTGAGTTTCATTGTGCAGCCCTGTAGAATGACACATTTATGAACCTTAGGAGGCATGTTATGCTAAATGAGAATTAAGGTGCTCAGAAGATACATTGGCCGTTGCCTTCAGAAACTAAATTGTCATTAGACGATGAGCCATGTGTGTTGTCTCTGCTGTGACTGGATTCATTTGAATTGTTGCATATTTTATTGGATCTTTTTAATGGATTTATGGAGCTTTGATCAATTTCTGGAGCTCTTTAACTCCAACTGAGGTGAGGTGCCAGGGCAAAGGCCAAGGGATAATAAAAGACAATACTCACCGTATGGCCACAGCTTGTTCACGCTGCTGCTGTTGTACAGCAGATACTTCTGTATCGCTTGCCAGACTAGAGCAGACTATTTCCTCAGGCTGTGATTCCTAAACACATCCTCTACTTTCCACCATAAAAAATGTTTATTTGTATGGCTTGTCATGTTGTAGAATAACAAATAAATGGACTTTGTACCGTGAAATTAGTTAATAATAATCAATAATAATAAATAATTTGTTAATTTAAATGTTAAACATGTGATTAATTTGGACTGGTTCATATTGGGTGCTGTCCTCTTTCCTGTCAGGGGTAATTCAGCTGAGCATTTTCAGTGAGCCTTAATTATTATCATTGTAAACACCTGTGTTTATCCTGCTACTCTATGTCTAAATGGCTGCTGTGAAAAGGCTATATTTTACTTGTAACACTTCCTGTTCTGTATATGTTGTCCCAAGTCTTCAGTGTTACATCATCAAACACAAACCATAAAAGGGGCATCCACAGATTTTGAACATGAAGTTATAATGATAATTTTCAACTGTGTAGACAATAGTACAGAGGTAATTTTTGCCCAGCTATTTGTACACAAAGACTATGACTCACATAGCTCTCAATGTACATAGACAGATAGCAGCATACTACAGCAAAAAACAAAACAAGGACAACAAGCTCAACAAGCTAATATAAGCATTCAACTAGAGTAATATATGTTATTAAGTGGAGGCTGTCCTCCTTGTTTCCTCCTCTCTTGTCTCTGTGTTTGTTGGCTCTAGTTCCCTTTCACCTGCCTGATTACTTAAACCACCTGCACCTCATCAAGCAATCAACCTCAGCTACATTAAACCACGGCTCAACCTCCCAGATGGTGCCAGATCATCCTGTCGCCCTCGTGGTAGCAGCACTACTAACCGTGACTATTGTGAACTTTGCTCTTCTGAGATTTACTTTGTAACTAATCATGATCTCCTTGTGCTTCAGGAAAATCCCATCTGCCATCCTCCTGCCACCTCCAGCTCTGGGATTCCTGTCACAAACACCCCTACACCATCCCTGGTACCCTGCCACCAAGTTTCAGTGTACAATCCAATACAAACTGTTATACATTTTATGTGTTTTGCTTTACAAAATTTCAGATGCAGATAGAGAGATATGCTTTCCTCAACCTGTGCCCTAAAGGAGACATTATTTGGTGTAATGAATGTATGTAATTTGACTCAGATGATGAGCACACCTACCAGAGTATGCTCTGACAAGTCTGGGTTAATATCATCAACATGCATAGACTGTCGTGAGTTTATAGTGACTATAGTGACCTCTGCTCATATCCATTCCTATTAATTTTAGTGATCACAACTGAGTGGTAATAGGAAGAAAAACTCCAAAAGTCCCAAATGCTGGGCCAAGGATTGTGTTTCAAAGAACATATAAATCCTTTTGTGAAGATCAAAAAATATATATGAAGGGACAGAGTGTGCTGTGAATGATAGGTGCTGCACTCCAAATGTTCACAGAAACGTTATTGACTCTTGCTGAAAAACAAGCAGCGACAAAAAGCTCACTGTAAAGAGCACTTGTGCCCTGTGGCTTGATGATGAATTAAAAATATATATGGCTCAAACGAAATTAAACGAGCTGGTAAAAAAATTGGGTGACTGGAATAAATACTGTACACTCAGACATAAAGTAAGGAAAATGAACTGACTAAAGAAAAACATGAAGTAAAGTGATGGAATATTTTTAATAATTTCTTCACAGATTCTGCATTCTTTACAAATCCCTGAAAATTGCTAATTAATAATGACCTCTTTATTGAAAAGGCTGATAGTATAAGATATAAAGTGAACACATGAGAATCGTGAGAACTATCATCAGAAAACAGCTAATTAAAGAATGTATCATTAAAAAACAGACTCTGCTGCTGTTAGTAAAAACTGAAACAGTCTAGGACTGGACCTCGATGGTAAACTAGTTTAATAGCTGAATTAATTGCAGAACCGATATGTCACATTTTTAACTTGAGCCTGAGGGAAAGTATCACACTTGGTAAGTTACTAAAATCATTCCAATATCTAAAAACTGCAGACGTACCTTTTGGTGAAGTGAACAGAAAATCCATCAGCATTCTCGTCATTCAACTGATCAAAGAGTAACCTTTGATTAAATTTTAACTATTTTCTGTCAGTGGGCTCGATTCTGAGTTTCAACATGCCTACACCACGCAACCTATACTTAAGACACGACTGATGAATGGATAAGTCACATAGATGACAAAAAAATGTTGGAGCTCTTTTAGTCCATGGTCAGTATCATCAAAGCAGCACTGAAGTGAAACATTACTGAAAAGCTTTGAGCATATGGCTACAGTACAAATGCTGTCCGCTGGATGGAAAGGTACTTGACAGATACAATGTGTTTATCAACTCAAAGGAATTTAGAAGGTGGGATTCTACAAGGAAGTTGCTTGGGTCCTCTCCATTTCTAAGTTTTTACCAATAGTGCAGTCCATAGATGGTCTAGATGAACTAAATGCAGGTTTGCAAAATTAATGTGATGTGTATCTAGTTTAGCTCATTCTATACAACTTTAGAGGACTTCAGGTCTATGGCTAATTTTCTTCATAAACATTTGTACTTTAGCTAAGGCTTAAAGCTTACAATTTAAGATTTCTCATTTATCATAGACATGGTCATATTACCAGGTCATAATATAACAAGTCATGTCAAAAGTCATGTAGTTGTATTTGTAGTTGAATATGTGACCATAAACTAAAATCTTACTTTAAAAAGCAGATTGTTTCAAAAAGTAAGTGTATCTATATAACCTGTGTTTAACTACTATTTCATGTCAAAATGGCTCCTGTGAAAAAGATCTGATTGTGTACACACTAAAGAACTGTCTGTATGTATTATCTACACTGCTCAAAAATATTAAAGGAACACTTTGAAAACACATCAGATCTCAATGGGAAAAAAAAAAAATCAGGGGACTGGGTAATGTGTTAGGAAGGAAAGGATTAATGGAAATGAAAATTATCAACCTACAGAGGGCTGAATTCAAAGACATCCCCAAAATCAAAGCAAAGAAATTATACGGTAGGCTAGTCCATTTTGCCAAACTGTCTTTGTAGCAACTCATAATGATAATCAGTAGTTTGTATGGCCTCCACATGCTTGTATGCATGCCTGACAATGTCGGGGCATGCTCCTAATGAGATGAAGGATAGTGTCCTGGGGGATCTCCTCCCAGATCTGGACCAGGGCATCACTCAGCTCCTGGACAGTCTGAGGGTGCAACCAGGCAGCGTTGGATGGACCGAAACATAATGTCCAAGAGGTGTTCTATTGGATTTAGGTCAGTCGAGCATAGGGGTCAGTCAATGGTATCAATTCCTTCATCCTTCATCCTCTAGGATCTGCCTGCATACTCTCACCATACTGTATGAGGCTGGACATTGTTGTGCACCAGGAGGAACCCAGGACCCACTGCACCAGCGTAGGGTCTGACAATGGGTCAAAAGATTTCATTGTGATACCTAATAGTCAGGGTGCCGTTGTCTAACCTGTAGAGGTCTGTGTGTCGTTCCAGGGATATGCCTCCCCAGACCATCACTGACCCACCACCAAACCGGTCATGCTGAATGATGTTGCAGGCAGCATAACGTTCTCCACGGCGTCTCCAGACCTGTTCACGTCTATCATATGTGCTCAGGTTGAATCTGTTGTCATTTGTCATCTGTGAAATCGCAGGGCGCCACAGATGACAAGATGGCGCACCTGACAATTCTGGTGATCTGTGGTAAATGCCAGTCGAGCTCCACGGTGCTGGGCAGTGAGCACAGGGTCCACTACAGGGTGTTGGGCCCTCAGGCCACCCTCATGAAGTCTATTTCTGATTGTTTGGTCAGAGACATTCACACCAGTGGCCTCCTGGAGGTCATTTTGTAGGGCTCTAGCAGCGCTCATCCTGTTCCTCCTTGCACAAAGGAGCAGAAACCGGTCCAGCTCTCCTAGGAATCTCCTCCATGCTCTTGAGACTGTGCTGGGAGACACAGCAAACCTTCTGGCAATGACACATATATATGTGCCACCCTGGAGGAGTTGGACTACCTGTGCAACCTCTGTAGGGTCCAGGTACTGCACCATGCTACCAGTAGTCACACTGACCCTAGCCAAATGCAAAACTAATGAGAAATTAGTCAGAAAAGATGAGCAGGTAAAAAATATCAACAGCCTCCACCTGTAAAACCATTCCCATTTTCGGGGTCGTCTCATTGTTGCCCCTCTAGTGTACCTGTTGTTAATTTCATTAACACCAAAACAGATGAAAATGATTAACAATCCCCCCAACTACTTACCTGACCGGATCAATATCCCAGAAGTTGAATTGACTTGATGCTATACTCTGATTAAAAAGTGTTCCTTTAATTTTTTTGAACAGTGTATAACTGAGTATCTCGACTTCTTTCCATTATCATAATGAAGACCTTCCGAGGGATCTTGTCTTGTTTAGTTTGTATGTTGCAAGTTCCCATGGAACCTGCTATGTTTGTGTGTGCTGCTGGGTGTGGCTTCTGGGTTCCCTCTCACCTGCCTGATCCCTCTCATCTGCATCCCATCAACTTACATAGGATAAAAGACTTTATCCAATGTAGGCTTCACCTTCCAGATCATTCTGTCACCCTAGTGGCAATCTATACTACAGCTAAACTCTGTTTCTTGTGCTTTCACCTGTTTCTGATCGCCCTGATTCTAACTTTGTTTTTGTTCTGCCTCAGCATAGTCTCGGCATCCTCTCCATTTCTTGCATCTTTTCATCACCATCCCTGCACCTCCCTAGACACCACCCAATCACTGACCCTCTGAGCACCCTGATCTCAATGAACCTGCTATAAAATTAAGTGTTTTCACTGAATCTGGTCCTGGTTCAATGAATAGCAGGGCCGTAGCCAGGATTTTAGAAATACTGAAATCATGAGTCTAAACCTTGCTAGAATAAATCTGACTTGTGTCTATTATTGTACCAACAATCACTGAGGAAATAATAATCCAACTTTTTTTTTTTAATATTTCTTTACTTTAGGATTGCAAGGCAGGGATGGACACAAACACAACCCCCTGGCCTAATGGCCCCATTAAATTAAATATATAAAAATATGTATTTTAAAATATTGGAATAAAATTCTGTAAATGTGTTATTTATATATATATATATATATATATATATATATATATATATATTTGAGCAATGAAATTCTAGAGACAAATGAGGTAAAGGTGACACCAACAACTTAGTAATCACTTCACATAACTATATCTATTTGTCTGTCCTCATTTCCTGTCAGCAAAGCCTGAACCAGCAGCATTAGAGAACAAAAGGAATGAGGAAATCATGTCATTCCAAGATTAAGTGCAAGGCCCAGCAAAGGGCCACTTTTGGTTTAGGTCATAACAGACAGTGTAGCTCTAGTAAGATAGGCTAATTGTTCATTCAGGGCTGTGCATTGTAACTTTAATATGTGTAAATAATGTATTAGCCTATTTCCTATTTCTATTATTGATTCTCTGCACCAAAGTCTGGACATGTCACGTTCTGAAAGCATCTAGGTTAATAATTTGTGAGCTCACATCTTGAAGGCAGTTGCTGCTTCTGTTCCTGTGGTGTAACTCGTAGTTTTGAGTGTGCAGGTCAGCTGGAGTACAGCCTCCGGGTACAGCCAGGCCTATTATTGACCAATCTTATGTACTTATTATTGCCATGACAGGACCTTATTGTTTCGTTACTTGTATGGCACTTATTGTAATGAGTTTATGACGGCTGGCAAGATGATGCCTACCTGCATTCACAACACATCATAGTACTTTCATCTTCCATCGCAGACACACTACAGGACGCTCTCCCTATCCTGGCGGAGTGAACTTTGTAAATCTCCGTCCTGTGCCAGCTGCTGCCCAGAAAATAGTGGTCTCCTCTCCAGCCAAATTTGCCCTGATAAATGCTCGATCCTTAACGAATAAGACTTTTATCTTAAATGATAACTTCACATCTCGCCAACTGGACTTCCTATTTATGACCGAGACTTGGCTTACTGCTGGAGATCTCAAGTGAACTCTGTCCTCCTCATTGCAGCTTCTTAAGTTCCCCAAGGCCTTCTGGTCGTGGAGGCGGCTTAGCCACAGTTTTTAAAGACTGTTTTAAATGCAGAATTACACCTACTGATGTTTACTCATCTTTTGAGGTGCAACTTTAAAGATTTATTTCACTGTTCCTCTCCTATGTGCATTGGTGTATAGACCACCAAAATTAACAGTTTCTTTCTTCAAGAATTCTCTGATCTTCTGGTTTCTATGGCCTATAAACTGTTAATACTAGGAGACTTCAATATTCATATTTGCTGCCCTTCTAAACCGATGGTAAAAGAGTTTCTATGCCTTGTGGAATCTTTTAACCTAACTCAATCAGTTCTGGGTCCAACGCATCAGAAAGGCCACACACTAGACCTTGTTTTAACATCTGGATTTTCTATCTCCAATCCTGTTTCTGTTGATGTTGGTATTTCTGATCATTTTATGGTTACATTTGATTCCAGTCCTGCCCTCCTCCTACTCTTGCAGCCTCACTCCTTGTCCGATCCATAAACATGGCTACAGCCTCTCACTTTTCTAGGTTTTATGCTTTCCTGCTCACCTCATATTTTGGATGTCCTTCCTTCCTGCAATGATACCGAGGAACTAGTTAACCTCTTCAACTCATCGTGCTCTGCCACTCTAGATTATGTAGCTCCTCTAAAACAGAGAAGGCTTAAGGCAAACACTGGTGCTACTCCTTGGTTGAACGACTCACTCGCTATCAGGCAAGCTTGTAGGAGAGCAGAGCGCAAATGGCAAAAGGATAAACTCCAGGTTTCATATGAAGCTTTCAGGATCCAGTTAAAGCTTTACAAAGCTCCATAAAGTCAGCTAAAGCTCAATTCTATTCTGATCTTATTAACAAAAACGCCAATAGACCCAAAATACTGTTTCACAATAAACTCTATTATAAATCCTACCACTACCACAGCCACTATGCCCATCTCCACCACTGAAACCTGTGAGGCTTTTCTAAAATTTTTTATCCAAAAAACTGACAACATAAGAGCTTCTATCTTACTATCAGGCCCTGACCCAGCAGATATACATCACCCTACCAGTCACCTCCTGCACTTCCAACCAGTATCATCCTCTCAGCTATCTGACATGGTCTTACATATGAATTCCACCTACTGCCCTTCTGATATTTTACACGCCTGTTTAAGGAGGTTTTGTAACGATCTGTCCACTTATCTCAGCCATAGTCAATAGCTCCTTAACAAATGGAGTTGTCCTTCGTGTTTTAAACATGCAATTGTGCAACCTCTGCTAAAAACCAAGCCTAGACTCCAGTGACATGAATAATTTTAGACCCATTTCTAAATTACCATTTATTTCTAAGCTTTTAGAAAAAGTTGTCTTTACCCAGGTTTCTTCTTACCTAAACACTTTTAACATTCTTGACAAATTTCAATCTGGTTTTAGAGCTCTACATAGTACAGAATCAGCCTTGCTTAAAGTACACAATGACATTCTCCTTTCTGTTGACTCTGGTTCTTCGGCTATTTTAGTTCTTCTTTGATACAGTTGACCATGCCATTCTTTAAAACGTCTGGAGGCTGAAGTTGGGCTACAAGGGACAGTCCTAAAATGGCTTACCTCCTTTTAAAAATAGAACATTCGCTGTTGAAATTGGGAACTGTTCCTCGTCCATTAAATGCGGCATTCCTCAAGGCTCAATTTTAGGTCCTCTTCTATTTTCCTCTACATGCTTCCACTTGGCTCCATTTTTCAAAACACAATATTCCTTACCATTGTTACGCAGATGATACACAGTTCTACCTACCGGTCACACCCAACAGCACCTGCTCCTACAAAATCTTTTAACTGTTTAAATGACGCAAATGCTGGATGGCGAGGAACTTTACAACTCAATGACAATAAAACGGAAGTAATTATCTTCGGTCCACCTGATTCTGTCAGCACTCTCAGCAATACACTTGGTCCCCTAGCTCCTAGTTGCCATAACGTGGTTAGGAATCTGGGTGTCCTCTTTGACAGTCCCTAAGTTTCAACAGTCAGGTCAGTAATGTTGTTAAGGGTAGTTTTATCAGCTCAGAACCATCGCCAAACTCAAGCCGTTTTATCTCAGAAGGATCTGGAGACTGTCATCCATGCTTTTATTACTGGTTGGATTATTGCAATTACATAGGCTAACTGACTCCACCTATCTAGACTCCAAATGGTGCAAAACGCTGCTGCAAGACTTTTAACTGGTTCAAAAAAGAGACACCACATCACCCCAATCCTGGCACACTTACACTGGTTGCCAGTGAAATTTAGAATCACTTTTAAGATTTTATTATTTGTTTACAAAGCCCTAAATGGCTTAGCTCCACAATATATTTCTGATCTCTTGGTTCCTTACTCTGCCCCAGATCTCTCAGGTCATCATCACATCAGCTCCTTTCAGTCCCCACTGCGCCTAAAAACTAAACCGTGCCTTCTCTGTTGCTGCCCCAAGCTCTGGAATAGCCTACCCTTCACATAAAGTCCTGCCCCACTATTGATAATTTTAAATCAGTTTAAAATCTTACTTCTATGATCTTGCTTTTAGCTCAGTCTGAGGCTGCACTATTAATGACTTCTGTCTATTTTGGTTTGTTCTTTGCTTGTTTGTTTGTTTGTTTTTGTTGTTTTTTTGTTTTGTTTTGTTTTTTGTTTGTTTGTTTTTATCCTTGCGATCCGCTCTGACTGTAAAGCACTTTGGGTCAACTTCTGTTGTTTTTAAATGTGCTATATAAATAAAATTGACTTGACTTGACTTGACTTTCAGCAACTTTATCACTTCTGTCAACTTCCATTTTAAGAAAAATGTATATAGAAATGAAAAAAGACCCAGAAAAATCCTTACCTGAAAAAGTATTGCTGCTAAGGTTAAAGTCAGAGCTGCTCTTCCTCTTGAAGGGTCTCTCTGTGTCGACACTGGCCTTTCTTTCACTCCCCCTCACACTGACAGCCTCAGTCAATACACTGCTGCCCTGCTGGTGAAGCTATCATTGTTACCCTTTTCTTTTAGTCCAGGGTTTCTTCCTCAGCGTTGGCCTTTTGCTTGCTTCGCCTCACACTGACACCCTCATTGCATGGGTAGCTAGTGTAGATATCACTCTCACCCCTCATCTTTTTCTTGGGGCAGGACTTCCCTGTGCTCCTTTCACTCTTGGACTTCCTCCACCATTGTTGCCTGGTTTGGTGTCACTATCTATAATTAGACTAATGGAGAATCACAGTGGAACTCTGCTTTGGAGACAGCATGTGGTGAATTTTAGTCAGTAATACACGTGACACATGGCACTTAGTAAAACACATCAGATGGACAGCACTCTGTTACAATCCATCAGACTGAAAATGTGTGATAAGTTTGAAGAAAACAGATTTTTGGTTTTGTGCCTAGCACTGACAGCTAGGATGTTAAGAATGGTTTAATGTGCAATACATGTACCAATACAGTAAGAATCTCTGAGAACACTTGCTTTGACTGATTTGTTAGCAAACTGTGGCCTTTTTACCACCCTAGCAGATACAGAAAAACATTATTTGGATTTGTTTTTAGGGCACCTGGGCGAATGTACACCATTTCCACTCCCTTTAACTTGTGTTTATGATCTCCATCAACTCCTGTGCGAAATATCCACTTTTTTAGCTGGTCTCTGCTGTTTGGCACTGGGTAGGGTAACCTTGGTAACCAAAGGCCCCCTTAAGGCCGCCATGTGCACTGCCCTATGTGCAGCGTTTTGCTGAAAACCGCTGCCTGCTGGGCCTGGAAATGAGGCTGAGAGCAGTGAGAGTGGTGGCATGAATTATATTACGTTAATGTGGCAACTTCAGTCAATCTTGATGGATTGATTTCAGTTCTTTGTCTTTGTTTCTTTGCTCAGTGTTCGTGTTATTAGACAGCATGGAACTCTTGCCTTCCCTTATTTAACTGCATACTGGCTAACTAACAGTGCCTAAGAAACAGTCTCAGCATTGATGAAAGTGTCAGATACTGTCCATCAGTCAGCAGCCATTCATCAGCAGCTTGCAATAAGACAATGTCAGTAGCAACTGATTTACAGTGTGAATAGGCCACACTCGCCATACTCTCACAATTTAACTGCTGTTGTCGTCTCAATAATTGTCTCTCAATGTGCTTGTCTTGCCTTGACCGTGCTCCACACAGCTCCATAAATGGATCAAAGGAATGAGCCGCTGCAAGGAGAAAAACGCTAACTGTCATTGTCAGCCATTTCATTTTAATTGCATGGATTATGGAGCTCGTTTCCAAAGCTAATGTTTCTTGTTTCATTGCCTTTTCAAGTTCTGCCCTGCTTTATTGCTCTCCCTCTGCTTTTCTTTGCAGTGAAAAGCCAATTCATTTCTTTCATGCTTTCATCTGAATCGCATGGTTCTTTTCATTCACTCCAAGGCAAGTGCCCAAATGGGAAATGTAAAAGTACTAATCATCTGCAACTAGAATCCGTCATAGAAGAACACAGAGCAATTCATAGCAGTGACTCTGCGGAATCAGCTTCACACAGAAGAGAAGGGAATTCAGGGCGACAATTAGTTATGAGAAAATGTCTTGCTCCCATTAAAACAGAGATGAAAGTATTACAGAGAACTTTATTCTTTTAAACCTTGTACTAACTGTTTCATCAGTTGTACCACATTTTTTATTGTTTTGCTTTTAGTGATGTGTCGGTCACGAACAAGCCGGTTCAAAGAGCCGGCTCTTTTAAGTGAACGATGGGAGCCGGCTCCCAGCCGTTCTTTTTTTTATTTTTTTATTTTCACTTTTTTCTTTTGGAAAAGTACCTGTGGGTGCTGCAGGCGTTGGCTACAGGTGTCACGTGCATGCTGTGTAACCAATCATGTGAGGATTGACAAGGATCATACCACCAAGCAGGGACTATAGAACAGAATTGATGAAGAATTGGCTAAAATGATAGCAAGTGATTTCCAATCCTTCTCATTTCTATCGCTTTGTGGTTCTTCAAGCAAGTTAGTGCAATCATTGGGTGGTTTCAGAGAGTTACAAGGGATTTTACAACTGTAAATGCAATTGGCTACAGCAATTTATTGAAACTGAAGTGATATATGTGTTCAAATACAAATCACAAGTCAAAACAGCGCTAAATTTGGCTGAATTATAAAAGGTATAAGTGGTAAAATGAAGCCGAAAGAGCCGGCTCTTCTTGGTGAGCTGAGCCAAATGATCCGGCTCACTAAAAAGAGCCGGAATTCCCATCACTATTTGCTTTATTATCTGGTTGAGAGTATATTCATTTACAAAACGGATGCCCAGGGCAACAGAAATTGTCTCTGGATCTAAAGATTTTGCATGTTGATCAAGTCATGACAGGTTTAGTTCTCTTTTCTGTATGTGATTGTTTCTCTTTTACACTGTAAAAACAATCTGTATGTTTTACAGTAAAATACTGGCAGCTGTGGTTGCCAGAAGTTTACCGTAAAAAAATATGGTGACCATGCAGGAGACATTACAGTGTGCTTTTTTAGAACTGTAAATTTCAAAGGTACTACTCTGGTGGTATACTATTCTGGGTTTCTGGTGTTTTACTGTCGCTATGTGACCACAATTTAAAACATTTTTTTACCGTATTTTTAATCCGTGTAAATTAAGGTTATGTTCTTGCTGAATTGTAAACAGTTTTATACTGTAAATTTGAAAGTATACATGAGCAAAATACGTTATTCAAACAACATAATACCATTAATTTTAGTGTGATTACATGTTTGTCACATGACAGTAGTTCCCCGTTAAGTTTTCTATTTTGTGTTTTTTACATATTGTCACAGTAAAAATTTAAGTTATGCACTGTTTGTTAATTTAGGGTAATTCCGTGTATCTACTACACGGATATACTGTTTTTTCAGTTTTACAGTCTTTCACTGTAATTTTTACAAACATTTCTTACAGTGTAGAAAATCAAAGAGTTAAAGAGCCCCATAAATGGATAAAAGCCTCCATAAAAAGTTCCAGTTAGATATAACAATCCAAACCTAATTTAATTCAATCAAAGCAGAGGTAAGCATAGCTTATCTTCTAACAACAGTGAAGTCTCTGAGGGAATGGCCAATGTATCTTCTTAGCACCTTATTTCTTATTCAGCATAACACAGGATGCCTTCTAAATTTAAAGTTCATAAATGTGTCATTCTACAGGGCTGCACAACAAAACTTTAGTTGAGTCGAGCAGTCTCAAATCTGAGAGTCTGGTGGCAAATACTTCTGTATGGTTTGCCAGACAGCAGCATAGTCAATAGGTTGTGGCTGTAGGACGAGCATTGTCTTCTAATATCCTTTGACTTTTGCCCTGACACCTCACCTCACCAATATGACTGATGATGTCTAAATCCGTTCCAATGCTGTTCTGGGCGGTTTTAATAATCCGCTGCAGAGCCCTCCTGTCCTGTGCCATGCACATCTGATGCCAATTCTAAATGTTTCCAGTCAGGATGCTTCCTATTGCTATTCTATAAAAGTTAGCACAGGAATTTTGCCTTCTTAAGTTTCCTGAACAAATGCAGTCATTTCTGAGCTTTCTTTAGTATGTAAGGAGATGCGAGACACCCATGACAGTTTTCTGTGATGCTGTTTCTCTGGAACCTAAAACTGTTCACCTGCTTCACCTCAGCTGGATCTGACGCATCTTTGCCTCCTTTTTTCTAAAATCGTCAATCAGCTCTTTGGTTTTTGTTGATGTGGAGCAGTAGATTGTTCTCTGTGTATCACTCTCTCATTTGTAAACTGGCCAATGATTTTGTGTGTCGTCCACAAACTTCACGACAGTCTTCTCTCCATATCAGGGTTACAGTCGTGGGTGTACAGCATGAACAGGAGGGAGCTGAGCACACAGCCCTGGGGGGCTCCGGTGTTGAGCATTAGTGTGGGGGCGGTGTGACCGCCAATCTGAACTGTCTGGGGTCTGTTTATGAGGAAGTCCAATATCCAGTTGCAGAGTGTGGTACTCAAGTCTAAAGTGCAAAGTTTGCTCATCAGTTTCATGGGGGAGAGACTTTTGAGATACATGTTTGATGGTGGCTGTCTTGAAGAAGACGGGAATACTCTCCTGTGACAGTGACATGGCTGGGGATGTAATCAGGCCCAGCAGCTTTGCTCACATTCACTCTCTTCAGGGTGTTTTCTACATGCACTGTGGGTACTTACAGTGGCCGGTCTCCTGGAGGTGTAGTAGATTTGACAGCTGACTCTTTGTCGAAATCAATGTGAGCATAAAGTGTCTTAACGCAACTGCTGTTTAGGTTCCCAGCATTTTGGCAGCATTTGGAGCTTAATACACAAACACTGCTTATGTGTGTAAAACAAAAGAAAAGAAAATTGAAGCCCTTGGGAATGGTAATGCAAGTGAAAGTGCTGTAAGAGCTATAATTCACCCTGTGAAGACAGCTGTATTGATTGAAATAGATTAAATGTGACACAGACAAGTGAAAAATGTTCTCTGTAGATGGTGTATAACAGCCACACTATTTTTTGGTGCTTCTAACACATCACAGAACATCAATATATATATATATAATATATTTACAACATATATTGAGAGATATGTGCAAGTGTATTGATTATATTTTATTGTTTTTTAATGTGATTCAACTGGTGTAGTGACTTTTTTGAATGTACAAAATGTCAAGTTTGACCAAAATCCTTTTGTTTAAAGCCTCTGAAAATGGACTATTCTTAAGTATCATCTTACTCACAATCAAAAAAAAAAACTTGATTTCTGATTAGCAATTTTTTCCCGTTCATGACAAACGTAGTGAGGGTGAATTTTTATACAGCTCCCCTTTTCAGATTATGTTAAGGTTTAAAGTTATGCAGAATTAACAGCATACAGCAACAGGTGAGTGCCGTTACAGATGGCTTGTTTGAGTAACTAGGCTTCATTTAGCCCACCACAATCTGAGCTTCACAATGGCTCTTCACAGATACTACTTTATGATTTATGATTTATCCATGATCAAATTATCTGGATTCTGGTTATATAAAAGGTTATTTCAGACCCATGTGTTTGCTCAGCCTCTCTTCTCATAGAAATATGAAGCTTTGTTTTTAATCAAAAGGTCCAATGTAAACATTCACATAAATATAAATTAACTGCAGCTAACTTGATGCATATAAATTGATATATGAGGAAACTGTGAATTAACATTCTTTTGCTTATCATTATTGTATTTATTCTGAACTTATTACAAAGTCTGTTGTCGGCATGAAGCTGGACTCACTGGTGACGGTGGCAGAGAGGAGGACACTGGACAAACTGCTGGACATTACTGACAATGCCAGCCACCACCTGCACACTGTCATCAGCAACCAGAGGAGCCTTTTTAGTGGAAGGCTGCTCCTTCCCAAGTGTAGGACAAACAGACTCAAGAACTCCTTTGTCCCTCATGCCATCAGGCTCTACAACTCCTCACTTGGGGGGAGGAGGAAATAGAGTATAGAAATAGACTTAATAGAACTCACTGTGCAATAATAATCTGGACACTCTTCTTCTTTCTTTCTTTGTGCAATAACCCCATTAATCGTTTAACTGCAATATTTTAATTAACTGTTAATCTAAGTCTGCCATACACAGTCCTCTACAGCAGTAGCAACTAAAAAGTTCCCCTTCAAGCTGAAAGCCAGCTGAATGGCAGCCATCTTCCAGACAAGTTCCAGCGGCTGGAGTGACCCCCCTCCTTCTCCTGGGCGTGTCTATTTTTTACTGTAACTCTACCTATTCATTTAATTACAGGGTATGACCAAGAGATGGCGCTTCTCTCACAGAACTTTTTTTTACAGTTGTTCTACCTGGAGATGACGTAGCTTACACACCTCATTAGCATTCTCATTTCTCAACCTTTTGTTTGCACTTAAAGTAATGGGCTTTTGGTCTCCCAGTGTCACAGATCACAGAGCGGAAAATGCAGCTGGTTTGACTACCGTATACTATACAGTAGCCTTGTGATTTGAGTGTGTTCCTGAACAGGAGGATGACTCATTTACTGTATTTTCATTTTTGTTCATCCCATAGGCCTAATCCCGCATAAATAAATTGAACCATAAATGAAACTCCATGCAGCAAGAACTTTTTTTTTTTTTTGTGAATTTCCATTTAAATGAGTCATCCTCCTGTTCATGAATACACTCAAATCACAAGGCTACTGTATAGTATACAGTAGTCTCTCTCGCCTCGCTCGCTCCTGATCTGCATGTAGTTAAAGCCACAGCTGGACAATGTAGCCATCAATATGACCGCTACGGCGGTCCGAGGAATGAATACTCAGAAATTGAGTGTGTTTCATAGATTTCAGGAAGCATCTAACATCAAACTAACCCTTAAAAAAGTTACAAAAAAAAACGGTCCATCAGACGTTACGGGGTCAGACCTGGCGATATGAGCGGAGTTGCCAGTCTGTGGGGAGCGGTCTGAACGGATTACGGATCAACAATGATCCGTTGCACCACTAGCCACATCCATGATTGTGCTCTGTCTCAGCTGATTGGCTCACCCGCCACCCCAGCTATCTGTTCAGATGTGTCTTTATACAGTCTATGGTGAGAGCAGAACATTAAAATCACTGCTCCTCCCCGTGGACAAATGAGGCATTGCAGCAGGTTTTCACCCCGGCTGCTTATGGGCGTTTCCAGTCGGGGCCTCACTGACTACGTCATCACGGGGGATCACATTACTGTCACGGACCTGCAAGGACCAGTCAAGGACCAGTCAACTTTTGAGTCACTACTACTGTATATGTTCTATATGCATCCTCCATACAGTTCTCTACATTTTATTACATTTATTTACATTTTATCTTGATCCTATTTTACTTGAATTTTACTTTATATATTTAGTTAGAGTTTACTGCTTACTGTTAAGAGTTTTATTGTTCTACTGTTTACTTTATATATTTGCTAGGAGTTTTACTGTTTACTGTTAAGAGTGTATTGTTTACTGTTTACTTTATATATTTAGATAAGCATCTATTGTTTATCTTATATTGTATTATTTTTCACTGTATACTACTGGAAATTCAATTTCCTTGAGGGAATCATCCCAAAGGGATCAATAAAGTCTAAGTCTAAGTCATTGTGATCATTTGTCAGTGGTGGGCGTCAAGAATTTATGATACATCATGCATTAATTTATTCATTAAATTATCATAAATCATGAATTACTTGAGCATTACTTGTTTTTATGCTTATTACAAAGTGTTACCAATATTGTATATTGCGTTTAACACAAAATGTCAGGATCAACTGCTCAAACGTTGCTGAACTTGTATGGCAATACATGACATCACTTTTTTTTCCAACTGAGCTCCACCTACTTCAAACAAAGGAGAAAATCAAAGAGAGAAACACAGATACAGAAATGAGTCAAGTAAAATCGCCAAAACTGCTCAAACTTTTACATATCATAAGGTATATGATCACTTTACATTAAGAGATGAAATGATCAGCAATGGTTACATTTCTGCCACTCTTACATGACCAACTTCGTAAATCTGGCTGTTTCATAATACAAATATATTTTAAAAAAGGTCACTTCCTGCTCTGGAGATGCAGACGCTAAGCTACAGTCATGCTTTTCTTTCGGCGTGAGCTGCAGAGAGGATTTAACCTCCTCTGGCTGTGAGATAACATCAGTCATTCTGCAGAATAAAAGTCCCATTAAATGCCATCACGCTACAAGAACTGCCGGCTGTATGTACGCTACAGCTCTGACATGTCCTCCTCTGGCTGTGAAGATATTTCATTAAGTCGAGTAAGAAAACAGTGCTAGATTTATTATGCCATGCAACAATATTGTAGCAGGTTAAGATAAAGACAAGCCTAATATCTTGTAGAAATGAGCCACGCACCGCTTTTGAATTCAAGACATTTATTGTTCAAACAAAACAACAAAGACACACTCAGTGATAACTACGTATCCTCTCTGAACCTGTTCTCAAAGATGGAAACCACAGCATTGATAACCAAAGAAACACTAGAATTCCAAATGAAATCCAGGGAGAGTTTCAGAGGAAACTCGATAAAAAGTATATCAGCTTCAGTTGTTAGAGGTGAATGTTGATTTGTTGGATATGTGGCTTTTAATATGGTCGTCTGATTCCAGATTCAGATCATCAACACGTCTCAGTGCAGTCAGTGCCTTCAGATGAACACTGACACTTCTGAGTTAGTTATGTGAGGGAGGATGTGTGTGTGTGTTACAGTGTCTCTAACTTCAGGAAAGTGATGCACTGCCAAGTGAAACGGAGCAGATAATTACAAGATTAAGTTGATCAGATCATTAATATTTGATTGGACTACTTAAACGTGTGGATGGATTATACAGCGGTGGTTCCCAAACTGCGGGCTGTGTCCCTGTCAGAGGGCCGCCAAGGATTACAGGCTTTGTCTGCTCCGAGTAGTAGTCAGTTTAGATTTTTACGTCTTAATAACCGACTGGATAATTGGATATAAATTATTGCATAATTTATACAAAATTCTGTATATAAACACATTTTTCTTTTGTCCTCACCCTTTAGATAGAGTGTGGTTGACTAAGCTGCCTACTCTGTGACCTCTCAAGGTTCATCAGGTCAGCTAGCTGCTAGCTCATATTAATTTTTCCTTCAGTCAGTGTCACTATTTTATGAATGATGTCTGGAAACATAGCTCAACAGTACCAAACAGAAATTAATACATCTTAAGAGTTACCTTAACTTTGGCTTTATTGAGGGACAGTGCAGGACTTGGTGAGATGTGTCATTTGTAGCGAGAAGCTAGCTAATGTCAAGCAAAATAAAACAAAAGCCATAAAATTCAAATAGAATATCATAATTCAAATAAATGACCAAAGCCATAGTGTGTAACACCATTATAATCACCCATACACACGCTATCATAACACCCACTGGGGTTTAATATCTTGCTTAATTCAACTGGACTGGGAGAATCAGGCATCAAATCAGTGACCCTCTGGTTATTAGACAACCTTTTTAAAATGACTAAATTTGTACCCATAATTCTAAATTTCAATGTAAAAGTACACATGAACGTAACAACAACCGTTAAATTGGAATTTGAAATTGTTTGTATGAACATAAACATTTATATAATAAGCCACATATTTAATTACAGATCATTACTGTCATTTTACATACTACTTACTATAATTGAAGAAAGCAGAAAAAATACTGTGTGAATAATACATTTTCTACAAAAATGAGAAATAACTCTTATTTGTCAATGATGACATACTTAAAATAACACTACTGCAAATTCAGAGTTTCTGTAATTTTACTGAGTTTTGAATCCTTTTTTTTTTTTTTTACAGTGAAACAGGATGACACAGAGTAAAAAGACATTTCATACATACTGCATAGCTGTATCAAAATCAGTGTTCATCGATGGTGCGAAAGAGAACACCTCTTTAAACACCTCTTACATATTTACATGTAATGTAAATGTGAGAGAGCATGCAGAGATGGGTCACCACCACTTCAGCAGCCATTTTGAAGCATTTAGAACTTAAATTTAGAACCTTAGTATCATTGGTAACACCTGTGTTTTCAAAATAGCTGCTGTAAAAAATTTAATTCAAAATGGCTGCTGTGAAAAGCAGCCATTTTGAACCATTTAGAACTTGGATTTAGAACCTTTATTAGTGTCCTTGGTAACACACGTGTTTTCAAAATGGCTGCTGTGAAAAAGCAGACATTTTGAGCCATTTATAGTAGAACTTGGATTTAGAACATTTATTAGTGTCCTTGGTAACACCTGTGTTTTCAAAATGGCTGCTGTGAAAAGAACAGATTGGTTTACCTCTTATGAATTGCGTACATCCATATTGGCCATTTGTCCACAAATGGAATGCAACATTATCGTGTTATCCAGCCAGTCACAATTGTTGCCATCGACATGTTAGCGCATTCTATAACCACACTATACAAAATTGAGTAACCGCAAATGCATATATGAATACTAGACACCCTAGACATGATATGTACCAAAAATATTTTTCCTATCTTTATGTTAACATACTTTACTAACCTTTTGAAGGGAGCTTTAAAGGGGACATATTATCACATATAAATCACTTTCTCAAGCTCAACTGTTGTCATGGTAGCCTGATGCCGAACTCAGTCTGTCATTAGTTATTTTGTGAAATCTTATGTGTTATTTGAAATAATACATTAAAAATAACAACTTAATTGCTTCTAGAAATGACATTTTTACGAGTGATGGCGTAATGACCCCCCTTGGCGGTTCTAGGGGGTGTTGGAATGCTGGCGGTTCTATTGTTAAGACACCTTGGAACTGTGTGAACTTGTGGAAAAGGGGTGTAATATGACTCCTTTAATGCAGCTATCCCCTTCTCATGTATAGCACACTGCACATATTTCATTGAGACCCTTTATTCTTTACATATCTGCTGGAAATACATTGATACATCATTCAGTAACATTTTTAGAGCCTTACAACTAAAAAATATTTTTGCTGTCACTGTTGTGACCGGTGAGAAGTGATCTGAAGGAAATCTGGGGCCGAGCTATGTACATATGCTGATTAATCACTTATTTTACTGATAATACTTGATTGTATGCTTCCATATATATGAGTCATCAAGAAGACAAACCATTCATGGGGGTGTCGCAGCCTGGCACCACCCAGCTGAGAAACAGAAGTGTCTCCGACGCAGATTCACGACTGCAATGCCAATCAGCTTGAGCAGCACGGGTGTCATTATCATTTTAACCCTTTCAGTCCCAGACTTTAATTTAAAACACAATTATCTTCCTCTTGAAGCCTCATATTTCTCCATATGAACGTATTGCACCACTGTTGTTTTTCAGAATAGTCAAAGCTATTTGATTTTATTTTTTACAATTATGTATTTATAGTGTATACAAAATGCATTTATTACAGTTCAGGATATCTAATTACAGAATAGTAATCCAATTTATCAGGAGCGTTGTGAGGTTTTTGGTATGGGCTCAAATCATTGTAATTCATTATTACTAAACAACACATAACATAGTGCAACATTTCCTCAAGTCAAAGGGAACTAATCCTTCTGAATACATCGACGTCAAACAGGACGGTAAAACTATCAATCAGCAATCGCCTTATTGCAGCATCTTCGAGGAAAACAGTAAAAACTGATTAGTGTAACAGCAACAGCCGGTTCTTGCTGCTAAATCTGAATATGTTTACATTGGCTCTGTCCTGTGTGATCACAATGACTGCCTTGCAAGCAGAGATAGATGCAGAATCTATAACTCATCTGTTTTTATGTTTGTATGAAATCGATCAGGGTTATATGAGAATGAGGATGATTTCATTTCATTATCTATCGAAAGATACTGATGTATCTATTTAATAAAACACACACACACACACACGATTAATCTGTATGATTTTGGAAGTTCTGTGTTTTCTCAGAGGGGAATAGTTAAATGTATAACCTGAAGCTGTTTATTGTTGTAATCGCTGCAGGCCAAATAATGAAGCAGAGCGTCTGTTTAAATGAACTCACGAGGGAACAACAGCTTTATTAAATATAGTCCTGAAGATACTTATGTCAGTTCTATCATTAGAAATTAGTTTTATTATGAAGCCATATTACTGTGTGTTTACTTCTGTAGGTGCATTAAAAAATAGACTCTTGTTACCTTTTCTGTATCAATGACCTCTTTCACAGTTTTATTCTTTTTTATTTTATTTCAAAATATCTTTTGGACCCTCCACCTTTATGCATGCTGCTGCTGTGGACTACCTGGAAGTGAAGGAGTCCTTGGGGTCTTGTTGAAGAGTAACGAAAAAAATGGAGTGTGAGATGGACCAATGGATTGGTGCAGCATCAGCAGTTTTAGAGACATTGTACCGGACTGTTGTGGTGTGGTGAATATGTTTGATGGTTGAATTTTCATACTGTCTATGTTCCAACCCTCACCTATGGTCATGAGCTTTGGGTAGTAACCAAAAGAATAAGATCATGGATACAAGCAGCTGAAATGAGTTTCCTCCGTAGGGTGTCTGGGCTCAGCCTCAGAGAGAGGGTAACGACCTCGTACATTGGGAGGGATCATCAAAAGGAGCCAGCTGAGGTGGTTAGGGCATCTGATTAGAATGCTTCCTGGATGCAGAGGTGTTCCAGGCACATTCAACTGGTAGGAAACAACAGGTCAGACCCAGAACCTGCTGGAGGGACTGTATATCCATTCTGGCCTGGGAAAAGAGCTGTAAGTGCTTGCTGTGGAGTGGGATGTCTGGAGTGCTCTGCCAACTCGAGGACAACTCTGGATAAGCAGAAGGAAATGGATGGATTTTGATTTAAAGGCACATTCTTAAACATGGACAGAATTTAAAGTCTTTGTTTAATGTCTCCAAAATCATCTGAAGTTCATTCCCTGCCTGTATTTCTGACAAAAAATAACACATTTAAAGCTTAATAAATGTTAATAGTACACCTACATTGTTCTGTCCTCAATCCTGATGGTGGAGCTGTTGAGCGAATGATTCCCTTTTTATTGCAATGAGAATTGAGGAAAAGGTTAAATGGGACAATGGCAGCATGCAGCAGTTTGAGACGTTCTGCAGGGAGAAATTATCCTGCTGATGAGAGAGCAAAATGTTACAGTAGGTATAAACTCAGTTGTCTCAGCAAAAAAACAGAGCCTCCATTATGAACACGTTGTGTGGTTTGGCAGTGTCAGCTGGAATCGCCGACTGGGAGCTTCTAGCTGCTCTCAATTAAATCCACAGCAGAGTGTTCTGATGGCGGACGGCTTCACGAATCAGCCGCCATGCGTGCCTTCTGTAGCTCTGCCATTGGCCGAGGGCACTCTGACCTCGGTCCTGTCCTCACGCAGAAACAATTAAAATGGAAAAGTCTTAACTGAAAAGTTCATTATATGTCACTATAATAGAAGGAATTGAAATGAAATCAGCTGCTGGGCTCTTTTATGATTTCACAAAGCCACATTTGTCAGCACTGATTCATTTTTGGAGCACACAGTTATAGTCTTGGTATTACATTATGTTAATTCATATTATACTGTGCTGGGGACAACTTATAATAACTCAGCACATAGTGCTTGAGATAAAAAGTCTTAACAAAATGTGAAGAAATGTTTACACAGTAAAGAAAACATTTCCGTCCACTTTAATATCACATTTACTGAACAAACCACTTAATTTTCATACTCAGTGTTTTCATGAGGCTGCTATGTTGGCCCAGGTCAGTCCCCCTTACAAATAGAAACTCCAAGGCTGAATCAATCCCTGAGTATCCCCCAAAACAGCCCCTGAAGTTATTAACTATGTGCCCATCTTAATGCCCCAGAGTATGAGGTATTTAATCCTGAATTTGGTGATCTTTTCCTGTAGTGCCAACACGACGGTTGACAGTTGTGGTTTGGTGGTGAAATGCCCTAAAAACTATTGAATGGATTGCCATGCAGTTTGCCGAGCCTGACCTAGCATCATCAGGTCGCGATTTGAGAGGGACACATGCTGATCTGCTGGGATGGAAAGATGCTTTTAGTTGTGGAACACTATTGTGAAAATGTTGCACAAACGAACAAATGTATGCTTTGTCATAGCCAGGCTCAAAGACTGCGACCACATGACGTGGTAGCAAAGAAAATAGATTTATTTACAAAAATACAAATCAGAAAAACATGTAGCAATCAGTAAGTAGCTAGTGTAAAGCATGTGTGGATGTGTGACTGTGTGTATGAAGAGAACACAAAAGAAAACAGATGCTGTCGTCATGCCAGAACCAGAGAGCCAAAACCATAACCAGATTCATAGCTAAAACCAGAATGTCGGAGAGCGTCTGCAGGATTATGGAGGCATATATGAGGTGGTGCTCACTGGCCCAGGTGGGCTGACTTAGCATCTGCAAAAACACCACAAGGAGAGCAAGAGAGACACCTATTGGCCAGGTGGAAGGGTCATCGCACCCTCACCTTTAGAATCCAGTTTCCCATCAGGAGTCCCAACAGACTCCATGATGGCGACACCAATACAAAACTAATAGTTTTACCCAATACTTAAACCCTTTACGGTGTACCGTCTAACAAATGTGAAATGGTTATCAAGAACATTGAGAAGCAACTTTAACAATGACAAGTGGACAGGAGAACAGGAAGCATTTCAAGGTCAAGGCACACTTTATAAGGTGGCGAAAACAACATTTGAACATTTTATTTGAGCCTTTCGTGGGCTGAATATCCAGTATGATTAATTGAACAAGAGGCATTACATCAATCTGCAGTTCGGGCAACACAAATGAAGGAAGGTTATCGGGTTATGATCTGTACAAACAGTGCCAGAGGAAGACTAGAATCAACATTAATGTCAGAATGTTGCAAAGCCCACACAAGGGCAAGGGTCTCCTTCTCAGAATAGATACAGAATAATAAAACTGATATGAATTCAAATTTTCAAAGAAAAAACTCAAAGGATGCTCAACACCATTTCCATTAGATTGGAACATCATAGCATCCGTACCTACATCGCTTGCATCCACCTGTAGCTGGAATGGACGATTCATAGCAAGGACAGGTTACAAGCTACAAGGACAGGAGGTGTACACAAAGCAGCTTTGACATTTTCAAAGTTTTCTGACAGGAAGATGACCGGATAAACTTTACTTTAGCTTCTAACAGATCTGTCAAAGGAGCTGGTAGTTGAAAAGTTCTGACCAAAACCACGATAGCAACCCACAACACACATGAGCTTCTGCTGCCAGCTGGAGCTTGGTGGCACTATTGCTTGAATTTAAAGATTTAAGGTCGAACTGTTTCATCCTAAAAGTATTCTAGCATGTAGGGGGCCTATATGCACTTCAAGAGCACCTTGAGGGCAGCAACCCCCACAACTGTAAACATGTTTGATGGGGTTGAGGCTCTGTGCAGGCCAGTCAAATTCTTCAATGCCAAAATGGGGGGAAAAAAAAAAAAACATTTCTTTATGGAGCTGGCTTTGTGGACAGGGGCAGTGCCCCAAGCACACTGTCTGACCCAAATGGAACCTGCCCCACATGTTGTGTGACCAACAGATGCATGCTGGGTCTTGGAAAAAAAAAACTCATGGAACTCTTCCAGCAATGATTTCTTACTCAGGGAAGCCTTTCTGCTGTTTTAAAACCTCTTTTACAGTTATATAAGTTAGATTTTTGAAAAGTTTGAAGGCTCATGTGGCTTCTCCTGAAGCCTCCACATGAAGATGAAACTGATCAGTATAATTACTCTATTCGCAAATATATATATTTTTTAATTTCACATACAATATATAATATAATCTGTTAATCTATTTATTTTGGTGCCTCCAACTCGAACAATTAAGTGATATTCAGAGGTTTTATTAAGGCTATAGCTTTTTAATATTGTGATACTTTACAAAGCCTCTGAATAATTTTTTGGAGTGTACGTAGTCTACTTACTCATGGTAGAAACACAGTGATGGGATGGTGGGATCTGGGTTACCCTCTCCTTCCTGACAAAAAAGGCCTTAATTAGAGTGTACAACCATGATGGACAGAGATGGGAAGAGGATCTGCAGCATCTGTAGTTATTCACAGGTAACAAAAACACAATTATTCCTATTTTCAGGTGTGTGCACACACACACACATAATGGAAACACAAAACTATATGACATATTTCTTAATACTATATTTATAAGTTTATTTTATATTTAAGTACAGTATGAATGTGGAAGCATCAGTGTGTAAGATAATTAAATAGTGAGCATGTTTTCTGAATGTTACAGCATGACGGTCACAGTCTCAGAGTCCTTGCTGAGGTCATCAGCTCTGATCAATACATTGATCCAGTACAATTCCTCTGACAAATCTTCCTGTCTGTATCTAATCCTCTCACAGGGCCACTGGTTCAATACTGTGAAATGGTGGGAGGAGATGGAGTGAGAACATAAAAGTGATACAAACACCTTTGTGTTGTGTTTTTCCTCCATGAGAAGCACTCCATTTAAGGCACAAGGCTTTTAGCATATAAGATGTTACATTTATGTTTGCAATGGATCAGTGAGAGGGTCACTTTTCTAAAACACAAGGTTGGTAGAAGTGGTGTTTGTGGCTCAGATATCTCAATGACTCAGTGAACGGTTTGAATAATTAGAAGGCCAGTGAGAGATCCTGTTCTTATTGAGTACCTCTTTGGAAAAGGTGAGAGTGAGCACATTAAAGGCATGTTGTGTTAGCACAGCTTCTCATGTCAGTGGGGACTGTATGGACATAGAGTAAGGTCCTGACAATTTAAAAAGTTTCAACTTATACCACATTATCTGGTAACATGCTGCATTGGCTAATCAAGTAGGAGTGGAACGGTAAATTGTGTTTTCGGGGTGCCAGTTAGGTCTGAGCCTAACAATTTTTGGGAGAAAATCCCCCAAAGTTCAGTCCATGTTTTGCAGTATGGTAAATCAATAGCACAAATAACTTAGGATCACCAGCTTTCTGGATAGTTCAAATCAATACCATCAAACAAGGAAATAAATAGTCCAGTCAGCAAAAGTCCAGTTCGGGTTTATGGCCTCGTCAAGTCAGCTCTTTCCACCACGGAAACTCTTCCAAACAGGTCCAGCAGGAATCCTTTTGGATGTTTGTGAAGAACGAGTGTAGGACAGTATGCTTTTCCAGTGCACACGGGCTTGTGCGAAAACAAAAGGTACGGACACCAGCAGCCAACATCGATGGTCTCACCGCTCCCTTTTTTCGACTGTGCGCTGATGACGCCATACCATTCTTATTTAAAACAAAGGGGACTCCTGGGATAGGGTTCCGGTGGAGGTGCGTGGATGATGAAACGAAAGGGAGTGATTGGATTGGATGAAAGTAAAGGTGTGTCTGTGACAGGAGTGGGTGTGTGTGAGGGGGAAAAAAAATATGACAATTTAAATAGCAGATCAGATCTGCGACAATGATCGCAGAGTAAGTGCACAATACTGGTTTACTTACATCAGGACAAAATATTTAAAGATTTGGCTGACCTGTAAGCTCATCCAGATCAGGGATTCACAAACTTTTTTTGTGACTCTCACTATCCCCAGATGTCAAGTGATTTGTTCTTGTTACATGCTGTAATGTTCAGCACGATGCTAATAGACCTTAGCTAATATTGTTGTTGCTGCTAATGCCGTTAATCTGTCGTAATTAAATCAGGGCTCAGAAGGGGCAAAGAAAATCGAAAGGCTTTTATTTTAAATGTAACTGCTTTTTTATGTTTTGTTACAATTATGGCTAAAATATGCTATTTCTAAAAGTCTTTAAATTTTATTTGATTTCTTCTTGAGGAATTGTTTCTAAATTATTGTAATGATGCAACCATAAAACCTAATAGTATTCAGAATATTTCAGAGAGAGGGATGGTGGGATGAGGCACACATAATAGCTGGACATTTGAGTGCAACACACACCACGCAGTTTATCAGTTGTGATGATGACTATTTTAATAGGTACAAAGACGAAGACCAGCCAACACCACAGGCCATGAGGCCCACCAAGAAGAAAAAGCCCACAGCCAGACTAACAACCTGGAAGATGGTTGACCTGAATAACCCACCCCTGCTTGAGTACCAGCACTCCATTTGAGCACTTCAGCAGGTACTTCAGCCCTTAAGTTATCAAGCACAGAACATACCAGACCAACTTATATGCAACCCAGAAGGACGTCAACACCACTTTCACCACCACTGAAGATGAGATGCTGAATTATTTGGCTATCCTGATCTACATGGGGATTGCTGAGCTGCCCTCTGTTGATGACTACTGGGCAATAGACACCAGTGTCCGTCAAGTTGCAAACATCATGTCATCTAAGAGGTTCAGGCTGATGAAGAGGCTTGTCCAATGACAACACTCAGATCCTTGGTGCTGTTGACTGATTCTTCAAGATCCAGCCACTGTTCAGCTTCCTGAATACTGCCTTCAGGACTGAGCCACAACGCCCCAAGCAGTCTGTGGATGAGGTCATGGTTGCTTCATAAAGTACCATGAATATAATGGACTGTGACAGGTGATGAAATTCATCTGAGTTTGAAATTACACACTACTTTTTAGTTAGATAAAGTGACTTACTGAAGTTGTTTTTGCACTGTATGACATGCGTGATATTTTGACATAAGTGTCATAAGTTCTGTAAGACACATGTCTGCTTGTTAATTTGGAAATAAATGTTCCTTCAACTTTGTATGTGTATTTTTTTTACAATATTTTATTCACATATTTTTTGGGACATATTTTCATCCTAGGTGGGGAAGAACCGCATATAGTAACTTCTTCATTTTTATTTTTATATCCACCAATAACACTGCAGGGTTGAAATTTTAAATTTCCAAGTATTTCAGTGAGTGTCGAACAGGAATCAGCAACGCAGAAACAGAATCTTGATTCATGTTTGATCATCACTGCTTAGCTTTACAGTTTGATCTGAGTTGCATGAGCCTCTAGGGTAGGAAAAACTGCTGGTGTGTCTGGTCACAGACTCTTTTATTACTGATAAACAGTTTTTGAACAAGTGTTGAGGCACATTTGAGGTGAGAAATTGGCAGTGCAGTGACAGGATCTTCATGCATGTTTTATCAACACTGCCTAGTTTGACAGTTTGATATCTAGGTTTCATGAGCCCAGTGTGTCGCATTGGCCAGACTCTATCTGGAGCAATTTGTCAATCAAAACCTGTTTTATCATTTTACTCTAACTGGGACCATTATTTACGTATGGAAGGAGACTTGAAACTAAAGGTTAAGACCATAAACTCACGAGGAAAGTGATTACTGTAGTAATATAAAAAAAATAAAAACTTAAAAGTTTTCTAATTTTTACTTAAATCTCAGCGTAATCAGACTTTTTGTATAGTCAATGATGCTGCCCACTGCTGGTCATTTGAAAAAAATGCAGGTTTACGACACACATGGATTCACCTCATAGACCCATAATCTCTGTCCACTAATTATACTGTCAATATGAGCCTCCCACAAGTTGCCAAAAAACTAGTGCAGCTAGTAATAATAGTTTTTACTGTTGCACTGGACAGGATCATTAAGCCTTTGGACAGCATGTCTGTGTCTAAGAGTCACGGGAGCTGTAGTTGTTAATATAAAATGTAAAACATAATTGGAAAGAGTCAGGACAGTGTTGTCTTTCCTGTGCTGGATACCAGTACACACTGGATCTTGTGGTGGCTTTGAATTGGATTAATGAGAGCCATTGTCTCTACAGAGAAGCTTAAAAAGTCGTTAGGCAGTCACGGCACTGATAACTGTCCCCCTGCTGCATGTCACCTGACCAGTAATGGCGTTCAACGCAGCATGGTGGGTCATTACAGGATTAATGTGTGTTTGGGCTGCCGGAGGACATCTCTAATCTGATCGCCTCATCTGCAATATGTTAATGCTGGAGAAAATGAAAGCTCATTCCATACCAGGGACAATGTTTGCTCTCTAAATGTCTAGAACTCTGATATCGCCATAACAGACACATTTAAATAAACACTTTAAAACCAAGTGTGATTATAATCAACCAACATCTGCATCGACTTCCTGTCTCTGCCTTTGCTCTGGTTTCTGGAGAGAAAAACCACACAGAAACAACATCAACCAGAAGCTCACATGGATCATTATCGAGCAGATGTTATCATTCAGACAGTATTAATAGGGTCCTGCTGAAGTCCCTGAAGTGCTCTGGTGGTCATTTCACACGAAAGGACAAGGAAAATTAAAAGTGGACTTCAGAATGAAACTTTAGTGGAAAAACACAAGTCAGAGTTGCATTGGATTGGCCATTACATGATTTCTTTAAAATCTGGAGGTTGTGTATTTAATAGTAGGAGGCCCAGATGAATGCAAAGTTGCAGTGTTGCAATAGTCTTTCAGGAGGTCCAGTGGCCCTCTCACCTGGCGTCCATAAAAAAAATTCAAAGCCGGTTGACACCTGTGGAACTTCTCAGTAGGCAAAGAACAAATTGGTCACAAACATCTCTTGTGTGCTCCACTCCAAAGAAATGGCAACTCTAGAACTTCCCCTGAAGTCTGAGCCCTGGTGGTCACCATCATACAAGGGTTTGAAGTCCCTGTACCTGAGACCACTGTGGCTTATACTAATGGGACCTTCCTGCATTCTTGCTCTGAACCTTCCTAGGTACTGGGTTTGTATGATAGGTTTGCCATTACAAGATGCTGACCAAGGAAAGTGGGTACGTCATTGCCAATAATGAACTTTGGGGCTAATGCTATTGGCAAAGTGGTTGGGTACATGTGGTCATCCCCATGCATACATCTTATGCAAGTTTTGTCCTCACTCCACTTTTTCACTGGACAGTACCACTCACTAAAAACCCCTGTGTCCAAAAGGGCTATTTCTCGCCGCCATTCACTAGAACTGTGGTACGGGCTGCCTAACTACTGCTTGTGCAGTTGGCTGAGGAACTGAACAAAAGAGATCACTTATTATGGTTTGCAAGTGGACTACAGTACTGATTATGACCTGTTCTATTACACAGGTAACTTTGTCCAACTTTGAACTTCTGTGGACAAAGTCGTTGTCTCAGCTAAAGGTGGTGTGTCTGGTCCCTCTTCCGGCAGATGTGAAGACTTCAACTAGCTGAGCTGCTTTCTCCGCAGTTGAAGAATCATGTCTATGCATCCTTCAACAACTGTTCAGGTATCATCATCTCAGACATCTTTTTCACTGTAGGCTCTTTGGGTTTAATCCACTTGGAAATCAAATCTTTTAGGCTTTTCATGGAGCTCCCATGGAGTCTCTTCTTAAAAAAATTTCCAAAGACCGAACTCTGCTCTCAGCTTCAGGTATTTGCTGTGATTTTATTTTGCCAATATTGCTGCTTTCACCTTTTTATAATTTTCAGTCTGCAAAGTCCTTGATCACATAGGCAGTATGTGCCTTACCTGTCAGCAAAGGAACCAGTTCAACAGCACACTCATCTTATAGCCATCGGCAGACTGCGATGAGAATGGCAAGAAAAAGACTATTTGACCTCAAAGGTTTGAGTAAATCCCAGGTATCTCCTCAAATACTGAGGAACGTCTACCAACAAGAGCGTCCCAACAGGTAAGATCACTGCCTGCTATGAAAACAGTACCAACAAGAACACAAGACCCTGGACTCTCAAGAGTGGTCCTTCAGCTAAATGTACCATGACTAAAAGACACATCTGTACCAGATGCTGCAAAAATAAGGCAAGGAGAAACATTAAAAAGGAGGCACTGAGAAGCTTCTACCCTCAGGCCATGAGGATTTTAATGAGGACACTGCCTAAAACTGAACATTACAGTACTTTTCTTATTTGCATTTGCATTACTCCTCATGACTATCCCTATTCTTATTTTTATGGATACTTAGGTATGATTATTATGGTTGTGTGTCCTATGCTTTGTTACCATTTTATTTTGCACTATTTTTATTGAACAAATTGTAGGAGCTTACGGATACATACATAACAACATAACTGTAGGTATACAAAAATTGCTTACTTAAAAACTCTTAATATGTCTTGTGATTGTATTACATACAGAAGTTGAAATGTTTAACATGCAACTGGAACACCTTGATTCAAAACTTGGCATCTACTGGAAAAAAAAGTACAACATCATATGGGATGTTCGTATGTTCCTACATCTCAGGAGATGGAAATGTTTCCTCCTGAAGGAAATAAAAACCTCCATCATCTCCCTTTATTGTCCTCATGTTCTGTGACATAAATCCGGATTGCACCAATAGACCTCTTCTGAACAATAAAAACAACAAATCTTGGCATAACACCACCAATGAGACATCTGTAGAGCTGTAAAGTAGCTGATGGATGTGAAGAGTCGCTGCTGTTTGGAAACACAAACAGCACAAAAACAATGATATACCAGCCGTAGAAAAGAAAAAGAAGAAAAGTGACAGCATTTTTTTGGAACATAAACTTTTCCAGCTGTGTTACCTCTGATGAAAGCATCTACTTAACAGGCAGAATACAGATCAGCTTTTATCATGTGTTGCTGTGGGATAATAAAGAGTTTTTTTTTGTTGTTTTTTTTGCAGAGCTCAGCACTCAGATGCTCCTCAGTGTCAACTTTAACTGTGTCAGAGCCACTTACTCTGTCCACAGGCCTTCACTCATGAATATTTATAAGAATGTTGAGGGGACTTTTTATTTTCATGTAGGAAAGGCTCCTGTTCCCTACTTCTACACTAAGCTCGCCTGCAGACTGTGAAGACAAAGATTACTAATATGTGTGCACAGAGTTGCTCAGGGGGCTTCCATAATCTCATTGGTTCAGTAAGATCCAAGAGGGAAGAACTAAAGAACCATCAATCATTGGAGTACATCTAAAGTACATATGTTTTTTGTTATATTTTGTTTTAAATTACTTAGAACTTTAGTAATTAAAATTAAAAATGAACTGCAGCGAGGCAAGGGAAATACTGACATATTATGTCCATGGGTGACACCATATGTGCACAATGCAGTGTACATGTGCTGTATTGTGTTCCAAAAAAGGGCAAAATACAAAAGAGAAAAAAAATACAATGGAAAACATCAACAGAATGCATTATAAAACCACATAAATAAGATATTTGGAAATCTTTAAGAAGTCACAAAACACCACCATAAAAACTCATCAACTCTTTTTTTCCGGAGAAAATTTACCTCTCTAGCTGGACTTAATTACTTCAAAAAAGTAATTAAAAGCTTGCGAAAGGTGAAGGCTAGATGTGATGCTGCATGCATAAATAGAATGCTTCCCATTTTTTAAGCACAACACATTGCAAAGGACACATCTGTCTTCACTAAAGGTTACACACCCATTTTTGGTTTTCAGCTGACATGTTGTATGAGTCGTCCAGAAGACATCTTCAAGTCATCGAGTAGCTGAAGCAGCCTAATAACATCGTGCACAAGTCTCTGTTCTTGTGTTCCCCACCTTTCTTTGGAGCACTGGTTGTGCCTCTTCAAAATGCTACATGTCCACAAGATGCATTTAAGATCATGAACAGTGAGCACAGTCTAATCAGGACGTGAAACAGTGGCCAACCAATATGTTTTTTTAATGAGCTGTTTATTTAATGAGAGTTAAAGAGTTGCTCAGAAACAGTGAGTTCTGTTCTACTCATAAACTGCAGAGACGCATTCACTTGGAATAGAATTCATGGACTATTATTCTAGGACGTAAGAGTGACTGACGATCTCTTTTTACCTCCATTGAATGAAATCCTGTACAGGCTGTGACTTTCAGTGGTATAACTGGGAACCTGCATAGGCTTATCTGCTCTTACCTCCTTGCAACAGTGTATTCCTTTATACTGATCTAATCCTAACCTGTCAACCTTTAGTGTTATCACTCATGATTATTGGCCTGGCTTATTATGATATTTTCCTGTTTGTCTCTCTCTGTATTGTCTGTGTGGGCGTGGCTTCCAATCATCCTCCTTTTGCTGCAGCCTGTATCTCTTCCACCAATAAAGTATTTCTACCCTGGGTTGTTCCACACGCACGTGGTTCACATGCGATGACCAAATCAGTATTTCTTGTCTTTTGGACGTGCCTGATCCTGCTCTCCTGTGCAGGTTCATTACTACACTACCTGCTTTTTCCCAGACGGCAATCTCTGTGAAGTGAAGCCAATTCGGAAGTGCCAAAACTGCAGTTCCTCAAATGTCCACTTGAGGCTGGCTACAAAAAACAGTTTTGGTCTCTATAGCTAGCTAGATAGATAGATAGATAGATAGATAGATAGATAGATAGATAGATAGATAGATAGATAGATAGATAGATAGATAGATAGATAGATAGATAGATAGATTTCCCCATTCATGACAACTGTACTGAGGGTGAATTTTTATGCAACTCACCTGTTCAGATTATATTAAGGCTTAAAGTTATGCAGAATTAACAGCGTGGCTGCTTTAAATGACAGGTAGGCGCTGTTACAGATGGCTTGTTTGAGCAGCCAGGCGTGATTCGGCTTGCCTTAACTTCATCATATTCACTATATATATATATATTGTTTTGTCGCTTGTCTGCCTGGTTTTACTATCTCTGATGTGTTAGATAAAATGTATCTTCTTTAATATATTAAATCACATCTAATGTCAGGGTATTAATGAACCTGTGTGACCTTTAAACTAGCAGAGTCAAGCTAGACTTGCTGAGTTCCTGGGGTTAAAGTCTCCCCAGGTGTTGTTTTGGATCTGCTAATTTTCTTAAAGTAACATCTTAGTTCTCATTGTCATATCCCATTGCATAGTGGTGTGCAATACTGCAAGATTTGAAGTAAATGCAGTCCTGACTACATTCTCTCGGACCAAAGTCCACAGTTTGTTGGCACAGTTTGTCGCCAACATTTGCAAGAAACCTGCAAAAAAAGGAACCTGAGGCACAAAATGACCTCCATCTATCACTGATAAACAAATCTGACGGATAGAATAAAGGACTCTCAAAACAATGATGGCACTTGTCCAGACCTCCGTGAAGACGCCTGGCTGCAATGTTGCTGACCTAACTGGCAACCCAAGCATCCTGGTCTACCATTACAACCTTATAACTGATAGAAGTAATGTCCTATAATGTTGTAAAACCCAACAGTGACAGAGGGGTGAGGGGCTGAAAAGAAAAGATGCAGACTTTACTAACTGCGTCACCATACTTCATTAGAGATTACCCAAATGACCACAACACATGCATGTGTTTACTTGCTGATTCTATTATTTGTAGGTGTAAGCTGTTTTTGTGTGTGTGTGTGTTCTGCTGGTGTGATGTTGTGAATCAGAGTCAGATTTCTGACAGAATGATCTAAGATACCAAAAGTGACAGTTTGACCTCTCCTTCAGTCCACTGTGATGAACATCAGCCGGACCATTTAATGAGATATTTTCAGACCAGAGCAGGTCCTGTCAGCATCAGAAGAAGGTCTTCTCATTCTAATATTTATATTTTTGTCGTTTCCCTCAGCCGCAGCCACAGAAGCAATTATCTGAACGAGACCTTTGGCCTTTCCTGTCCCAGCTGGAAAAAAAAGAAAGAAGCACTTGAAAAGCTCTTCCACCACACAGATGACAGTGAGGAGATAGCTCCCCTACAAAAACCATCATTAATATGCACCGACCAGCCTCTCAGTCATATGAGTCGGTCTTGAGTGCCACTTCTTGACTTTACCCATTACCAAAGACATCCAACACAGCAACACTTGATCTCTGTTTTTTGGTGGCGGTGTGTGCCGGCTATGAATAATGCATCGCTGTCAGCGGCGCATCTGATTGGTGCGTTTCCAATGAGATCTCTCTATTTTGGGTCATGGTGGTGAAGCAGCTTAAATGTCAGCTCTCTGTAATCTATCACAGGTGGGAAGCTTTTTGTCCTGACCTCTGCTGAACGCCATGTTGTCACATTTTTCTGGAAGTGTTGTCTCAGATACGTAGCTTGCTTTATATGCTAATCCGACAGGCTGTCACATCTGGAGCACCATACGGTGAATATAAACAGCAGCTCTGCTTCAGCAACACGTTTTGTTTTAAGAATTAGCAATCATCGTCAGACTGGAAGATATATCTGTGACTGGTGTCCAAGCACGCAGTTCCACATACACAGCATACAACTTTTGAATGACAAGTATTGTGTCTGAAACAGACATTATCGAGAAATAATAATACACACAATGTTATCATTTTGTCATTTAATTAAATCGCTGCATACTTCTCATTATACTCAAGACCTTTCACTTGCTCTGTAAGACCATAGACTGTATAAATATGGACAGCATATCCGTGACGTAACCCACAGGTGTCTGGAGAGCTGTTGTGAAGCTCAGTGTGGTGGATCTGGCTGTCGCCATTTTGCCAGTCCTGGCTCCGCCACCTCCTGGTTCATTTAGAGATGGGTAAAGTAGGAAGGGTGAGTGGGTGGAGCTGAGGTAGGCCGAATGAAGCCTGGGTGCTCAAACAAGCCACCTGTAACGGCACCCACCTGTCAATCAAAGCGTCCATGTTGTTAATTCTGCATAACTTTAAGCCTTAATATAATTTGAACAGGTGAGTTGTATATAAATTCACCCTCAGTACAGTTGTCATGAACGGGGAAATTAGCTATAGAGACCAAAACTGTTTTTGTACCAGGCTGTAAACTGTTTATTTCTGCTGTGAAGTTGGACATTTTAACATGAGGACTTATGGAGACTTATGGAACTGCAGTATTTGGCACTTCTGTGTTGGCTTCACTTCAGAGCCATGGAGGTTGCCACACCATAAATTTCAACATTCAGTTGGATGCAAAGGTTTGACTACCAGAGCAGGATGGATGACTAATACAGCTCAGTGGTTTTATGACTTATATTGAAAATGAAGTGCGGTACAACTTGTCACCTTTAACTACTGTATGCCACACCCACAATAAAAGAACCAAACAACCCCACAGGTTTTTCTCAGTCTCTATCGTGTCAACCCACAACATTACATTATTACAGTCCAGTGATGAAATCTTCTATTGTCCTTGTGGAATATGCAGAGCGACAGTCCAAGTCTGTCCTACAGCTCAGGCACAATCAGTAGAGTAGTTCACAGTCTTTCCAAAGAACTTTAAACCCTCGTCTTAAACCTCAGTTGTCATTAGAGTTGATCCTGGTATGGTGGATCTTTAGACTGGATCTTTGGACTGTCAGGTTGATATACAACAATCTATATCCAGCTTCCTTGTCTCTTCCTGATGCATTACATTAGTACATGTTCAGGGATTATTTTAAGAAGGTACAAAAACATGCACAAAACAAACCAGAAACATGATAAGGTTTGGGAACAAGAAACAGAACATTGTTCATTTGACTCTCACATTTTTCTGACAAAATCCCTCTAATGGAGGGCATCCATTCTTCCTGACTTGGAGGAACAAAGTTTTTTTTGTCTCCTTCCTCTCTCTTTTCTCTTGTCTCTGTCCTCACTGTCCCTCAAGGCGGCGGAGGTCACTCTCCTTTCGCTTTGCAGATTTTCTAAATAATATCTGCCTTATTCTTTCTCTTTTTTTCAGCAGTCTGAATAAATACACGCCATCTTCCCAATAATCCTGCCACTGGGTCTTATACAGTTCCCATGTAAGGGGGCATGTGGCTCTTCGTCCGCACAAAATGGACCAATCGGGTACCGTCAACTTCAGTCAGGAGGAGCAGGTTGATATACTGAGAGCTTTGAAGAATATAAAACATTTATTACAGCACGACTCAACATTTGCACTGGCTGCAAATAAGGCAAGAGAGGAATGCTGGCAGAAAATTGCTAAATGACTCTCCCTCCTGTTAATTTCTAATTTCTAACTGCACATTGTAGAGCTCTTAAACTTTAAAGTTGATACTGTCCCATAATGAAGTATACATGGAGAGCACTTTAGTCTTCGGCCAAGTCAAAGTGAAATGAATTTTATTGATTTTATATTATCTGTGATGAACACAAAGAGACTGATCTAATACAGCAGTGCAAAGCAGACACAGGCACAAAAATAAAAACACCAACCAAAGTGATATGTAACTGCTGTGCCTTCATGATTCTTTTAGTGTATGGATGATATGCTGTGAAACATTTACAGGGTCAATATTACCTGAAACAACTGCATCAACAAACCAATAATATATATATATATATATATATATATATATATATATATATATATATATATATATATATATATATATATATATATACAGCTCTACTGTAACTGCAAGGTTTCCTTACAAATGTTTGTAATAAAAAAAAGCAAGTTTGTATAACTCATGTATTCACTCAGCTGTGAAACTGCTAATAGAAAATATCCAAAAAAAAATTAATAAGTTTTGCAGTTAATTCAAATCCGAAACCCTGAACATAATCTCCTCCAGAGCAGATTAGGTGTGCTGCATAAGTTAGCAGGTTAAAAGAGAGCCACCTTTACGACATTGAAAACTGTTTTTTGACTCAGTGTAGCTCACTAACACATTAATCTCTCTTCGTAGCACACCCTCAGGACAGGACAATTAAAAATCTGGCAAGACAACAAGAGAACAAAGTGACATTAGTGACATTACACCTAAACCATCTAACCTCTGAATTCCACTGGGCGCGGCTGTGCCATGCTGCAGCTGCACTGCGGCACCAAAAGCTGATTGCACCTCCATTCTAGACAATGTTTGTGATCCTACCTAAAAGCACGTCCCGGAGGCATCTCTCCACTCTGCCCCAGGAGTTCTGTCTTTGATGGATGCATAGAGCACATCTAGCTGGCTGGAAGTCCTACACAGAAACGGAGCCTCATATAGAATTCGGTCAGTTTGAAAATAATCAAATGGACAAAAAGCCTGCTTACTCATGGTAGCACATAAACAAAGGAAAAATTACCAAATGTGAGCAAGTTAACACAGTTTGATGAAGTAAAATGGATTGTTTGTTATTACAGGTTTGGCAATGCATTTTCCTACTGCAGTAATTCCCATTATGTGTTAGCAGTAACCTAATAGACAAAGCACTAGTTATTTTTCTACATATGTGTGTGGGTGTATGAATTCCAGAACTGTGTAATAAACATTCCCCCTTGCATTAAAGCCTTTCTTTGTCATCTGACGTGAAAACATCAGGTTTCCACACATTCAGGGAAACACACTGCCACCAGACCATCTCTCTGGCAGGCTTGCTGACAATGCAGGTAAAACATGCAGTTCAGTATGCTGCTGTACAGAGTAGTTAAAAGGACAGTAATACCAGATATTAACTGACAGACTTCTGAGTAGGGCACAGTAGAGTTTATTTTCATATAAACCTGGGAAGTAAGATTCAATCACACGTGGTCTCTTGAGACGTGGAGACACTTTTAACATAAGGTGTGAAGAAAGGTGTTTAAGCTGGCATTCAGTTTGATTTCACAAAGAAGAATACAAACAGCAACTATGGATTAGACCAGGAGTAACCTGTCAAAATGCCACCTGTTTTTTTTATATAAGTTTTTTATATAAGTCTTATATAAAGTGTTATATAAATGATATATTGATAAACTTATTTTTCTTAGTAACAGTAACTCAGATGCACATGATATTGAACTTAATTAAAATAAGTATAGGTACTTACAACATATAAACACGTCTGATAGACTTAATTTTGTTAGTAAGATGAACCTAATCACACATATATAATAAATTCCATTAAATTAAGTCCAAGCTACAACCTCTGGTAAACAAATTTCTCTAAAAGTTTTGTTAAAGCGTCCTTTTCTTCTTAACGGTAGGACGGGGATGGTGAGGCAAGGGGGTTGCAGTCAGCAAATGGCATTAAGTCCTACACAATGCTCCTTTAATGTTTATACATATACATATATATATATATATATATATATATATATATATATATATATATATATATATCCAAATATTTGCAGATTCTTAATATTTAAGGAGGAAGATTTGGATTGATACCAAAATAAAAACTTGATTGGAACATCCCTAATATATAAAGTCTAGTAAATATAATATAAAAGGCTCACATTGATGGTTCTGTTCAACTTATGTGTTGTTTATTTCTGTCTCTGATCTACAGGAGCCTTTAAAAGTAGCCAGCCTTCCCCTCACTGGTGCCTCTTCACTGGCTAATTTTCTGATTGTCTGAACTCTGAGTTCAGCAGTCACAGCCTGTCCTCTGTCAGACTATTATCGACTCGGCTCTAAATGTCTCAACTTTTTTTTTCTTTTTTTTTGATTGATGCTGCGACTGGCCCTGAGTTCAGCTCTCAGTGAACTATACTTTCACCTCACTGAACTGGATGAAAACCACAACATAATCTCCTGTGGGGATTTTGTCAACTTTGGAAACCAAATACCACACCAGGAAAGACAATCAAAGTGGTTTGGAGTAAAGTGCAAACACTGGAGGTGTTGTTCGCGTGGTTGACATGAAGAGCAGCTGCAACCAAACTTGAGGCTGACCTTTACCTTCAGTTCCACATGATTAATAGCCTGCTGTTTCCCCCCAAAGAGACTGGGCTTTACCTTCAGGTGTAATACTCTTTTTATTTCTCAAAATGACCATTGTTTTGAAAAGTCACATACCCACTGAAATGATCGGTATCTGTATCATCAAAATTGCAGCAAAAAATATTTTTATAGTAGTGAATTGGGAATGTTTCGTATCACCTTTCAGTATAGACATCATCCATATAATGCTATTAGAATAAGCACTGCTTACTCTATACAATATTTACTCTTCTATTTCGAGATGGTGGATGCTGGTGCACCTTGGTTGCCACTCTATCTCTAAAAACTAAGGTTTTGTCTCTCTGTGTCTCAAACTACACCTTGATGCAACAATTTGGCTGGTAAAGTACACTCTTGAAAAAAAAAGGTTCGACTTAGAACCTAATGTTCTCTTCGTGGTGATGCCACTGAGGAACCGTTTTGGTTTACAATGAACTTTTCTGTTTACCTATTGGTTCTTCAAAGAACCATTTATAATCAAGTTCTTCCTAGAATTTAGTGTAATTAGTATTTTCCCCTGAGTTCATTAAATGAGCAATTTATAATTTGAATTTAATTATTTAATTTTAAATGCAACATTGGGTTTGGCATATAGCAGTTGTTAGTTTAAGCCATACATTCTTCAGGTTCACTAAAAACTTTGTTTAAATCAAACTGTCCTTTTGTTGGTGTTTTATTAAAACCACTTCACATTGCTGCAAATGGTCAGTTAAAGAACCAGTAATCCATATTCCAAGAAAAAAAAAAAAAAGGTTCTTCAAAACACCAAAAGTGCTGCAATTGTGGCTTAAAGGGCTCCTTTTATGCATTCAGTTCACCGAAGAACTGAAGGGTTCTTAAGGATAAAAAGGTTCTCCAGAGCACGCATCAAGAACCAGATTTTCTTAGAGTGTAGTCATGTGAGTTGGTGGTTCTTGCTACCTACTCAAACTCCTACCACACACCAGACCATCGTTAAAGTCTCAGCTCATCATATTACCTGTCAAGAAGTGCCCCCCCTTTTGCTCACTCCAGCTAGCTCCAGGGCTCTACTTCTACGCTGATGACATTCAGCTCTACATCTCCATCAAATCCATCACTACTGCCACTCACTCAGCTCTCTCCATCTGCTTCACTGACATCAAATCCTGGATAGATATCAAGATCTTCAAACTGAACTGTGACAAATTAGAAATGATCATTATTGACCCCAAATCCCTCACCAGAACCCCCTGTCTCATTATAGACAACTCTATCCTCCCCTCCCACAGTTGTAATCTCTGAGTCATCTTTGACAATAAACAATGCATAAATAACCAGAACTGCTTTATTTCACATCAGAAACATAGCCTTTGCCCATCTGCTGCAGAAATCCTCATCCATGCCTTCACTTCCTCCGTGATGCAACGTTATCCTCTACAGTACACCAGCCAAAATCTTAAATAAGTTCCAATACATCCAGAACTCTGCTGCTGGCATGCTGATCCACACGCGCACCTGTGTGACCACATCACCCCCGGCCCCCAGAACTTCCACTGGCTCCCGGTCCCACATCAGATCTAGTTCAAAGTTCACCACAACCATAGCTGCCCCCTCACTCTGGAACTCTCCCCAAACAAATCCATGACTGCCCCCCTACCTACCTTCATATCCCTACAAAAATGCACTGTTTTATAACGCAAACAACTCTACAATCTTGTCAGCCTACAATTTTTCCTACACGTGTTCTTTTGTGTTCAGTGTTTTAACAAAGCCTAGATGTAACCTCCACCACTATCCTGAGATGAGCCTTCATATTCACATCAAGGCCAGTCTGACAATGGTACACATGCATCCACAGCAGCCATCATCAACAAAAAGAGGCAGTGTCAGGTCAACAACCACTGCAAACAAAACAAGACCTTCATCTGTTATAAGGTGACCTGTGTGCAAAGTACACCAGAGTGTAGAGCTTTGTCCCCAGCTGTGTGCCAAATGCCAAATTGATATCACATTCAAAATAGATGGACTTTAACATAATGAAACTTTTTGTTGATGAGTTTTTATCTTTCTGCAGTGTGTTTATTAAAATTCATAACACAACCTACAGTAATAGATATTAGTGTTAAAGTAAATCAATATATCTTAATATATATGGAATAGATGTTAAGAAAAATGTCTGTTTTCATGCTGCAGTCACTCCTAGTTTCAGTGTATGATGTCACCTCTGTGGAAACAGTGGTAGAACTGTCTTTTATACCTAGTTTATATTGTTTTTTATGGAGCGATTCTGACAGTAAAGTTGAACTGCACTGAATTTATTTATAGATGGTGTTTCAGTCATGTCTCCCGCTTTTTTCCAGGTCGGACTGTGGGAGCATGGATTTGATTCTGGAGATGGTTCTTAATTGAAAAAACCAAGACTGGACAAGTTTATTGATATGTGGTTGGAAGCTGAGGTCTGAATCAAACAGAATACCTCGGCTTCCAGCAGAGGGCTTGATATTACTGTACAACTGACCAAGGGTATTTTCCTTAAAGAGGGAGGAACGTGGGGCGGTGAATAGTGAGATCTCAGTTTTGGAATCATGGAGTTGTAAGAAGTTTTGAGCCATCTAACAGTTTATGTCATTTAAGATGGAAAGTTACTCAGTGTGCTACAGCTGAATTCGGAGCAGTGGGGCTCGAGATACAAATGGCAGAATTTACACACACACGCAGAGCACTAAAACCAATTAAACACACCAAGTAAAGGAAAAAAACTAAAACAGGCAATTATAATAAAATCAGCGAGCCGCTTCATATATTATGCCTCTTCTACTAATACAGCTCTAAGTGTAACCACTCTTATCAAGATATTCTTTTATTTTATCCAAGATGCACGATTCTAACAGTCTCAGTAATTAAAACCAAACTACTGAAACACAATAAAACATATCAGGTAAGGCTTAAATAAAACAAAACAGAAAAGATTGAATAAAAGCTGCATGAGTAATAAAAACTAAAAGCAGGCAAAGCAGTAGTGGCAGTCTGCTCTGCAGGAATGGAAGGACACTCGTTATGGCCATCTTTACTCTTCGTTTGTACACTCAAAGAAATAATTACACTGTAACGAATTGCTGTATATTTACGGTGGATTTACAACAGTATCCTACTGTATTTTATAATAATTGTAAAATACTGTTACATATTCATCCCTCACATGTAAATTAACAGTTAAATCAGTCAATTAACAATAAAAGTAGATAACTGTAATTTAACAGCATAAAACAGTATTTGTAATGAATTGCTGTAAATTTACGGTGGATTACTACAGTATCTTACTGTATTTTAAAATAATTGTAAAATACTGTTAAATATTCATGCTTACATGTAAATTAACAGTTAATGCTCAGTTAACAATAAGAAACTGTAATTTAACAGCATAAAACAGTATTTTCTGTCAAGCAGTGGAGACATCCCTTCTCAAGTTGAGTCATTATCCATCAGGATCTTACTGATGATTGCAGGCTTATGTTTCTATTTTGATGATAGCACGTACTGATCAAACTCCTCAAACTCCTCATTTTTGAGTGACAGTATACTAACTGCCTATTCCTGAACTTGACTTTGGAGAGCACAGCTCCATCATATCATTCGAGAAGTCCATATGGAGTTCAACAGAGTAGGTAAAGTAAAGTTATGCTTATCTCCCAAAATTGGTAGTGTCCAGTGTTGTTTTGTCTGCATGATTATTGAGCTGTTGACATTTCAGATGTTTTATTATGTCTGTTTCATTAGTTCAGGTTGCCTGGCTAAGTGAAAGCAAGCTCTGTAGCTAGCTTGAGCTCAATTAGCCATAGGTGTTGCTGACCTTCATAAAGTTTTTTTTATTGTAAAATTTATGTGTCATTAACATCTTAGAGAATGTTACGTTATTAAAGTTAATCGCCAATTTTGTGAAGATATAACTAACTTGCGAAGTTATTAAGTGAAATAAGTTATCGGCTGAATAAGTGAGAGTTCTGTACTGTCGGTTCTGGGAAGCGGTGTTAGAGTTAGTGCTCTGCTCTGTGAGTTCTGCACTGTAAAATTACTAAAACACAGTTATCCTACCGTCATGTACTGTAATCCAAAATACGGTAATATACTGTTAGATAAATTACGGTAGATGTGCTGTAAAATAACCACAACACCCACCGTTATTCTGCGGTCATATACTGTAATCCAAAATACGGTAATATACTGGCGTCCTAACCCCGACCGGCAGGATAAATCTGGGTAGGGGAACGAAAAGCACTGCCTGCTGCTCTGTCATTACCACTGCTGAGGTGCCACTTAACCCCGCCTGCTCCAGTCGAGCTGCTCAGTGGCCAGCAGATGGTTGTACTGGGCAGAATGTGAGCAGGGCGTTCCTCTCAGTGAAACTTTGAATCTGTGTTCTTTTATGGTTCCGTGTAATTTATTCTCATGCTGCAGCCTCTACCCTGCTCTCTGTGTCAGGATATTCAAACGCACACACACACACACACTCCACACCAGGCCTTCCATGACAAGTTGATGAGTGTGAAGCAGGTGAGGTTGATAAAATTAGAGAGGTGACAGTGATGTCTTGAGCAGATGTGTGGTCTAGAGAAAAGTGGTGTAGAGGAATGGAAAGTACAGACAAATCAAATGTTCCTTTTTTCTTTTTTTATGCCTCCAATGGGGGTCATGTCCTATCTGTCTTAATAAGAGTAGCAGACCTTATGCTGCGAACTTACGTAAAGGCTATGTGACACACAACACTGTCAAACGTTGGCCTTTGCTCATGCAGCAGCTGACTGGGCGGCCACTTGAAATGAAATTGGGCTGTATGTTGCCCTTGAAGTAAAATGTGTTAGACACGCATGAACTACATTATAGTCAAGTGACACAAGAACAGCACACAAAATGATGTAGAGCGCAGTCAAGGAGAATGCTCAGCCCAATTCTACAGCCACAACATTCAGACCACTGACAGATGAAGTAAATAACACTGATTATCTCGTTATCACGTCACCTGTCAGTAGGTGGGATATATTAGGCAGCAAGTGTACATTTAGTCCTCAAAGTTGATGTTAGAAGTAGAAAAATGGACAAACGTAAACCTATAAGCGACTTTGAGAAGGTTATTGTGGGGTGTTCCCAGTATGCAGTGGTCAGTACCTACCAAAAGTTGTCCAAGGAAGGAAAACCGTCAGGGTCATGAGTGGCCAAGGCTCATTGAGGCATATGTGTTTCGATCCAACAGACGAGCTACTGTAGCTCAAACTGCTGAAAAAGTTAATGCTGGTTCTGATAGAAAGGTGCATGGCAGTTTGTTGCATATGGGACAGCGTAATTGCAGATCCACCAAAGTGTCCATGCTGACCCTTATCCACTGTTGAAAGCACCAACAATGGACACAAGAGCATCAGAACTGGACCAAGGAGCAATGGAAGAATGGTTTGATCTGGTCTGATGCATCATGTTTTCTCTTACTTAACGTGGATGGCCAGGTGCTTGTGCGTGGTTTACCTAGGGAACATACGACACCAGGATGCACTGTGGGAACAAGGTAAGCTGGTAGAAACATTGCAATTCTTTGAGCAATGTTCTGCTGCGAAACCTCGGGTCCTGCCATTCATGTGGATGTTACTTTGACACGTACCACCTACCTAAAGCATTGTTGCAGACCATGTACACCCTTTCATGGAAACAGCATTCTCTGATGGCAGTGTCCTCTTTTATCAGGATAATGTGCCCTGCCACAAAGCAAAAATGGTTCAGGAATGGTTTGAGGAACACAACAACGAGTTCAAGGTGAAGACTTGGTCTCTAAATTTCACAGATCTCAATCCAATCAGTGCAGAGCGTAGAAACAGACCAAACTGAACCACTTTTAGCTGTTGTTCACTGTTAGCAACTGTGCTAAAAAGCCTATTTCTTTCCCCCTGACAGGATGTGACCAGAGCTGCGGAAATCTCCTTCACACTACCATAGTGTCAGAGGAGCCAAACTGTGGCAGATGATCACCAGTCATTTGTCTCACTTGCTCTTTGACACGTGGGCTCTTATTGTCTGGCGTCTGCACAGAACAACTCAAGCCTCTCGTCACAGAGCAGCTGCAAGCCAAAAAAAATCAAGAGAGCCTGTTTGGTGCTGAGCAGATAGTGTAGTAGTTAGGTCGTTTTGAAACCTGGACTGAAGCAAACAATATAGTTGTCAAAACACAAATGGTAAAAGAGGCTTTAAAGCTTCGCAGAGTTGGTTAGAAATCACACTGGGTTTCAGGGTGGTTGTCTCCATCTAAAACAAACTTTGCAAAGTCACATATTGCTCAAAAGAGGGCCACTAGAGTTGCTCTATTAGAACCAGCACTGAAAAGTTCCACTCCAGCCTCTCTTGGCTCACCATTGAGTGAAGGATTTCCTCAAGCATGGCCAGATTGTTCAGCTGCACCATTAACTCAAAGGTGCGCTCTAAAAGATTCATGTTTCCAAGTTCAGTGAATAAACATTTTTGAAAAAATGCGAGCTAACCCTAAATTTCCAATTTACTAATAAGTAGTGTAACTACAACTGAATGCCTTAGGTTGTGAAAACTTTGGAAAGTGCTTTGGGTATCTATTGAAGTAAGGCCACTGTGCTGTGTGCTATTATGAATCAGACCATGTCATGACCATGCACAGAACTGAGGATCAGCATTGATCAACTAATCTTGCTAAAGGATATTGTTATGTTTTAGCATCCAAGTCAACCTTTATTTGTGAGTCACTTAAAGCAGTTGGAGATGCTCAGGCAAGGGGGAGAGACGGCCCCGCTCGAGTCCCTCTTGTGGTTTTGGGCAACCACGTCGGCCCAGGACGACTGATGGTTAGGTGTCGAGCAGGAGGAGGGCCGCAGACAGGTGGCGGGATCCCACGCAACCGTGTCATGGAGGGTTGTGCTGAGCGAGGCCAACTTTTTGGACTGCTGGAGAGCCACGTCCATGAAACTGAAAAGTAGTGAGTCCTTTTTTAGCAGTTCATCAGAGAGCCGGCAGATGTCATCCTTAAGGTCAGCAATTTTCTTATTTGCTTTCATCAGCAGTACCTCGTCTTCACAGGGTGTAGCTGGCATGGTTTGTTTGTCGTTTGTCGTTCAAATACAAACAATAATCGTTCAAATACAAATAATACAACGCTTAAAACTGGATGAAAAGTCAGAGCCGGGGTAGAGCGCCTGTCAAAACACGGATAACGCTGACACATGCGCAGACTGGATTCAGTTCAGTGAATGTATGTACAGTGTTGACTGGCTTTGATTTATACATGAATGTGAGCTTTGATGTCATTTTTCAATGTCTCCTCTTAATGCTGACCTGTTCTCCTTGTCATTTGATTTCATTGTATTGTTCACCCTTTGTTCCCCTACATATAACAAATAAACCTAAAAACCAGTATTTATTATATAATGTTTTTTTGCATCTTAGGTGTGGACCCCAGGAAGATGAGCTGATTGCCATGGCAACAGCTAATGTGGATCATTTAAACTAAAAATCTAAAAATGATATTTGGGAACTTTGAAGAACATTCAGTATGAAAGAAATAAAAATGGGTGTTGCTGACTAAAACCAGTTGCAATTGAACATCATTAAGATAAATGATTTCATTTCACACATGCATTATAACTAACATAATTCGCCTTCACAGTATATAAATCTAATATACCCACCGCCGTGGATTTAGGGTGATTTATCTTGGAAATCTCATTTCATGGTTGCAGTATCTGCATGAGTCTCTGAAGCTCAGTGTGTCCATGACACTCGGTTCCCCTCTGCCGCTCCTCCTAATGTCACTGAACCATGTGACTGCAACATTTACCTTCAAATTTATGTCTGTGGAAATCTGTGGGAATATTTCAGAGTGTGTGTGTGTGTGTGTGTGTGTGTGTGTGTGTGCGTGTGTGTCAGAGAGATGCCAGGTTCATATCTCTGGAGAAGACAGCAGTCATGGTTGGATAAACCTCAGACAGCATCTCTTCACACTCTTGACATTCCACAACATTAATGACCTCAATCACCTCTGCAGGAACATGACGGGGCTGATTGTTGAGAAGCAGATTCAGCGTCAGCAGAGGCAACATGAGCCATGAGCTCCATTTTTAAATTAGTGTAAAGTCTGAATGTTTGGCTTAGATCTTATTGTATTATATCTCTGGGACAAAGAGGTGCCAGAGGTTATCTGAGGCAGGTGAGGTCATGACAGAATTGTATGTAATTGTTCATATTTTCTGTATCTTTTTATTTAACTTGTGTGTTTTATCCTTTCTTTCTTATTCTTATTTATTTATTTTTAGCTTCCCCCTTTCTTTTCTTCCTTGCTTTCTTTGTCCCCAATGTTAAAATGTCCAACGTCACAGCAGAAATAAACATGTTTACAGCCTGGTATAAAAAACAGTTTTGGTCTCTCTATAGCTAATTTCCCCGTTCATGTCAACTGTACTACTAATACACAATTTTATTGCATTCAACTGGTCAAATTATATTAAGGATTAAAGTTATGCAGAATTAACAGCATGGCCACTTTGACTGACAGGTAGGTGTCGTTACAGATGGCTTGTTTTAGCACCCAGGCAATATTCAGCCCACCTTCAGTCCACTGATGATCCACGACTTTGCCAATCTTTAGGTTAACCAGGAGCCGGAAGAGGCAGGACTGCCAACATGATGGTGGGCGCTTTGGAAATCTACAGGTGATGTTACGCATGCGTTGTCCATTTTTTATACTGTCAGTTTATACACACAAAAATGAAACTACAAAGCACACACAGTCCCTGTGTATGCACATTATTCTCAGCTGTAAAATTCCCAGAGTTTCTCACTTAATAGTTTTTGGCATGGAAGCCAAAACCTGTTGACATCTTACTCCAGCTCATATGCCAAGGCCTGTAACTTTGGGTTGAGATGCTTTCCTACATTATTCAGACTTAAGAAGACAACCCAAATGAACTCAAGGAAGCCACTTGGCTTCTTCAGGTAGCTCAAATGGAATGCATAGATCAATCTAAACAAAGTCACTAGTGAATCTGTCCAAGATCTGTCCGACATTACAACCTGATCCTCAAGGATGATTGACACATGGTGACTTTCATATCAGACTTATGTTATCGGACAAATAATCAAGCTCATGATGAAAAAAAAAAAAACACACACCATTATTACATCACTTACAGATTTCTAGACAGAAGTAGAAGCAATATCAAGGCCAAATCTGTAATGTGTTTTTTACTGTATTAACATCTTAAATAGAGAGTACGAGATTATTTAGGGCCAACTTTGTACTTCCATATAATGAGTAGAGAGTTCTAGTCCGGGAGTGTTTAGCTCAGAATATCTGACAGTGATCAGTTTAAGGCCACCGATCATTTCAAAACTCTTTGATATTCAAGAGGATCTGGACATTGAAGCTCTCTGAGTTTAAAGGGCATGAACAAAATACACCATGACTATCAAAACAGCTACACAGATAGATAGATAGATAGATAGATAGATAGATAGATAGATAGATAGATAGATAGATAGATAGATAGATAGATAGATAGATAGATAGATAGAGAGTCTATGATGCTAACTAAACCTTTAATTTGTGTGTTTTGGAGCAGATAATCTCTGAAATAATAACTGAAACCTGATTATTACACACAAATAATAATAATTAAAAAAAAGTGTAACCTGAACACCACTTAAAGGATAGCTTGGGTATTTTGAAGTGGGGTTGTAGGAGGTACTTATGCATATGCATAGTGTGTTACCTGCAGTAAATGGCAGTTGATGCACCCCCAGCTTAGGAGACAGAGGGTCCAACATTGAAACTAAGCAATGTACTGCTGTAGAGGAGTGCAGCAACAAAAGACACATTAAAAAGTCAAATTAAATCAAGTGTATGGTTTATTTAGAATGTTCTCACTGCTTTACCTTGCCATCCGATAGCCTTTTAATTTGGCCCCAGTCGTAGAACTACTGAGCACTGTATTACACCACAGGTGAGCTGTTTGGATCAGAGTTACAGCAGCACAGCCAGAAAATTGTACCATCTTTGAAATCATTCGAAACATGAAGTTTGTTTTTAGGCTTTCTAATATGTGGCATAATACAGTGCACAGTGCAGTTGGACATAAAAGTGCAGGCCATCTGTCTTTAAGTTTGGCAGTGGGTGGAGCTGAATTAACAATTTCTTCACACCTCAGTGCAAAGGTGCACATGGGTGAGAATCATGTCTCTTTCTATCGATGTCTTCTTGAACTGTTTCACCATCTCAAACCTCTGGGTCTCCAGTTTGTCCTTAGTTTCTTCATGAGGATATTTGGAAAGGAAGTTGACTTCCCCCCTCTTCGGTTTTGTTGGCCTTGGATGCTGCACCCTCTGGATTGGTCCTGCTGTGCTTCCTTGCATTCCCCACAACTTGCTTTATTCCAGCCCAGCTCAGTTTGGTCATGTAGTTGCCCATTTTAAAGAGCAAGCTGTCCAACTCTAATACCCTGTTTTGGAACAGTTTTCTTTCAGACATTGGTGTTTGCTCACCAGAGACTCTGCAGCCTTGCTAATCTGTTTGGTACTGGGATAAGCTTTATTTCAGCAGCTACTACATCTAGTATGTTGTGTTGTTGATCCCTGGTCAACCTGACAGTTTTTTCACAAATGCAGAGCTGGTCTCTCTTAGAGCATACTTTACCTCGTATGAGAATGTTGGAACAGAGATCTCTGGTGAATCTGTGTTATCAGACAGTAATGCTGTCATCTGTGCTAGTTGAACTCAGATCTGACTCAACAGTTCTAACTATCTTAATAGTTTCTCCTCGATGTTAGGTCTTTTATGTTCACTAAATTGCATAGGCCATTTTCAAACTCTTGGTCTCCAAAGTGAAGACGAAAGTCATAGGCCAGGTCCAACTTATTTTTCACCTCAAATATGAGGGCATTTACAGTCTCGGGACTAGAGGGCAAAATAAGCCTCTCAGCATTGACATCAACAAGGGTGACCCTTGTTGCAGTTGCTTCCATTTTACACTGTGTTAGGGAGACGTGCAAAAACACAAATAGCTGCTTCAGGTGCTGCTATTCTGTCTAAACTATCCACAAATATCAGTATATCAACTTCTGTCTTCATAGACCTAAACCTGAGAAAACATGAAACATCGGATTAAGTGAATATCTATTTGAGTTGAACAGTTAAACATACATTTAGTGCAGCTCATAATTTTTTAATATGATGCACACAAAGTTCCCATGTAACCACCAGCACAGATCTGACATACATTAGCCACAGCATTTAAGGAAAAATGCAAATTTTTGCCAAATTTAGTTGAGAAGATTGATACTGGTTATGTCTGGACAGTAAACACAAAGGTACAGGCAGCAGTTGGTTAACCTACCCTAGCATGTCATCATCATCAGGATGTCGTCATCGTCAGGATGTCAATGTCATCATCGTTGACATCGTCAGGATGTTATCATAATCAACACAAGGATGTCACTGTCATCCTAAAAGTAATGATAATGATATCCTGACAATGATGATGATGTTGACATCCTGGAACATGCCAACATTCTATAACATGCCAAACATTCAGCAACATGACAACATTCATGAACATGCCAAACATTCAGCAACATGACATCATTCTGTACGTGCAAAGATTCCGGAACATGCCAACATTCTGGAACATGCAAACATTCGAACATTCGAACATTCTAGAACATGGATACATTCTACAACATGACAACATTCCAGAACATGCAAACATTCTACAACATGACAACATTCTGGAACATGCAAAAATGTGTCCCAGTGCAAACTAATATGCCAGTTAAAGTTGTTCCCCATACACACTGCTGCTGCCTGTGATGCTTGACATGCATGTGTATCAGCTGGCAAAGACTCAACAGACAAACTCCACTTTTGAAGTCTGTACTGAAAAATCTTAAAAAATGGCATCACATTTTGATATCTCTGCCAAAGTTTTCAACCCATTTTTCAAGTTATGCGTGCCATGAATGATTTTCCTGACAACTTTGTGCGTCCTATTGATTCTCATTGTCCAGAGATGCATGAGAAGACCAAAAGACTGAGATGAGGATAATGGTAATAATGCTCTGGTTGTGATCTTAAGCTAGGAAGGACCTTGTGAAGCAGCATCCTGCGATCTGATGTCTTACAAGTCACATACTGAATGCACATCATCAGTGAAAGTGATGTCAAGCTCAAGGATGTCTTTCAAGTTCATTAGCACCTCCCAAAATTTGTCCTATTCACCATCAATCGTTCCTCGATGGGTGAAATCTTGAGGAATTGGGCGAGGTGGTCAACCTTATCAGAATGTTTGAAACATTTCTTTGAAATCAAACCTTTCAAACCATGTGCTAACTCCATACGAACCATAGGAAATAAGAGTTCAGGGGGTAGTGTAAAGAGTTTTTCTTCACAGTGATCATTCTGTATTTCCTGAATGATATCATGCAGCTTTTTGGTCCTCATCTCAAAACATCAGTGTGCATCTGATGTTTGCAGTTATGTCTGGGTAGCAAGACAAAATCTGAGAAATAACTAGACCTGAAACTCCCATTAAAAGCAGATCGCCCATGGGAAGCAAGGTTATCAGCTGCAACAGAGTAGACTGTGCCTTTGAGGCAGTCACCAACCCCCTCACTTCTTTCAGAGTTTTTAGGTCACTTGAGAGTTTTAAAAACTTTTGGATATCCATTATTTCAATGTGTTGGGCTGAGCCATATTTTTCATCCATTTTGTCCTTCCAGAAGTTTTGCAATTTCAGAATCATCAACATAGGGAATTATTGATCATTTCTGACCATCATCTGATGTCCAGATAAATACTGTTCTTGGACTTTCTCAACAATAGCTGCAAAGACATGAGAATGGGCACATACTGTACATAAGTAGGTACAATGTGATGACTCAATAAGGTACTTTACAGGCTTAACAAAGGAAGATCATATTCCAAAATCATTCTGAGGAGTTCCTCCTCAGAATATTTTGTCCTTGCATCTGTTGACAGTGGTCCATCAGGCGTAACAGATTCATGCAAATCATTACCATCTAAAACTGCTTGTTTCTGTGTCCATAAAGGGGCAGTTATGTTTTTCCCAGTATCATGTTACAGATTCTCTGACACCAGGTTCTGATAGTGAAAACAACTGATCAATATTCTCAATGATTTCCTGTGTTGCCCTCTGTGATACATGGAGAATAGTTTGCATTTTCAAGAAGAAGGCAGCCAGAATTTACTGTAAATGCTCTGCTAAGCTGTCAGTGCTGCTACCTCCTACTGGGGCTGTTTCATTTTCATCTGTAGCTCTACTGGATCATGTTCAATGTCACGATCCGGAGGAACATTTGAGACTTTTTACACTGTAAGTGCTGCATCACAGTTTAATGCACTTCATGTTCTCTGCATTTGTGTTCACAGATGAATTAGAACTACTAGATGTACACATGCAGTTGTTATGCAGGCAAGGTAAAGGTGAAACTGACCATGGTAGAGTCTGTAATGTCTAGAAGTTAAAAAGGTACTAGAAAAAACACACAATTTAAAAACAACTGACGTATGATAAAAACAGTGAAAGTTTTTTGAAGTCTACACAGTTAATTTGGTTTTAGTTTTGGTTGATTGCTTGAATGTCTTAATGGCTGAACTGTTCAGTGATGGAGAGTGGAAAACAACATGCTAGTATTAACTTACATGGGCATTCTACTTTTAAATGGTGAACGGTGGTCAGGTTGTTCACTCATTGTGAACTTTTAGAGTAAACAGTTGACTCTTATCTCAATGTTAGCTGACTGAAAGAAACAATTATTTGTTTAGGCTAAAAACACCAAATCGTCACAAAACACCAAGTCCCGTGTGTCCTACCATCAGTCCAAAACCATTCAAAAATAAACTGAAACCCAAAATACTTACTTAATACTTGACGCATTGCTTGGTCATTCATAAGAAGACTGCTTCATTAAACAATCAACCTCAGCTGCGTAAAACCTTGGCTCAACCTTCCAGATGATGCCAGATCGTTCAGTCTCCCTTGGGTAACAGCACTACGGATGAATCGTGATTTTTCCTGTGATTCAGGAAGACCCTCTCTGCCATCCTCCTGCCATATCCAGCTCTGTTTGTCTCCATGTCTGCACTCTGCACCACCCCTGACGCCCCACCACTGGCTCCCCCACCTGCACTGCACATTCCCTTTGTGAATCAATAAACTGTTTAAACGTAATTCAGTCTCCAGTTGTTGTTTTTCCACTACCGCGCTCATTAACAAAAAGACAGCAATTCGTTTTGTCTGGATCAACTAATCTAATGATTATGGCTCTGATTGTTTTTCATGTGACCGGCATTGAATCATTACACATTAGGGGATCATTAACAATTATCTAGAAGGAAACTTGGACACAAACTTACTGATCTGGTTGATCTATACAGCATTATAGCAGCCCATAGGTCAGCGGGGGTTACATTTTTAAAATGATATAAAGTCATCTTCGAGAAAATGAGTCAATGAAATAGAGTGGAAATTTGCATGCCCAACAAATCTACAACAAAAAGTGTACTCCAAACAACGGTTATTCCTTCAACAATTCATTTTAATTAGGTTTAATTTATGGGAATTAGAGACTCCAAATATTTTAGGAGGATTAAGTTGTTAACTTGTTTTATTAAGATATGCTGTTAGGTTTTACAGTGTGCAGAACTGCAGCAATTTTCAGGAAATAAAAGGCTTCCTAATTGCAGCATAAAAAAAAGTTATTGTATGAAATAGTTAGCATGCCACCCACTGCCCTGAGCATGAGGCTGACTGTTAAATGAAACCAGTTGAAGTGTGCTTAAGCAGTACAGAGAGGTCAAGGCTGCATGCTCGGCTGCAATTATGACAGTGCATGAATAATTATCCCACCAAAATAAAGTGGAGCGAATTTCTCTCTGACTGATGGACTTAAAGTGTTGGGAGCAGGTTGGGCCTGACTGCTCTGCTCTAATTGTCTAAGCCTTGGCTTTTCTCCAGGGGCCTCCTCTCACTTTATAAATCACACCAGTGTCAGCTGGAAGCCGCCGCAGAGCTGAAGCTATTGGTCATTTTGTGCTCCGGCTTTTCAATCATCAGTGGTCTGATCCTCTTTTCCTCTCTGCCTAATCGTTCATAACTTCCACTAATCCTGATTATCCTGAGCCCTCATCGACTCAGACACAACCACTGCATCTAAATCATGAAACAAGTTGCGAGTGAACTACAGAGCCCAGCGGGTATCGTGGGAAAACAAACAAAAAAGTCCACATATGACTTATTCATGCCTTGAAATTAGTTTCTTAATTTGCATGTTCCATTTCCTTAATTTGCACTCTCTGGTTGCTTCCTTTGTGGTTTGCTTAATATACCCAGGGATGGAAAAAATACTAGAATATTAGATAGATAGATAGATAGATAGATAGATAGATAGATAGATAGATAGATAGATAGATAGATAGATACTTTATTGATCCCAAAGGAAATTCAAGCATTCAGTAGCAGTAACATACATTAAACATACATTAGAGTTAAATTAAACACAGTAACCATATGTTGAAATTGACCTGAGATAAATGTAATTTACAGGGAAATTAAAGAAATTAAATTAAACATTTGTAGCAAAATTAAACATTTGCAGAGAAATTAAACATTTGCATAGGATTAAAATATGTACAGAGGAATTACAAATGTGCATGAGTTAAACTAAAAGTTAAAGTTAAAAATGTGCAGAGGAATTCAACATTTGCATAGAAAATAAATATATAACGGTGTTAAGTTAACCCGTGCTAATATATATAGTGACCGTAGAAATAGACATGTTTTATACAACTATAAACTATAGAAAGTAAACAGAAGTAAAGTAAGGCTGTAAACAGATGAATGAATGAATGAATGAATGAATGAATGAATGAAAGTCACAGTCACCACATGTAGCAGAAGTAGTCAGACATGGCAATGACAGTGGGTCCAGGAAGTTGTGCAAAGAGATTTGTCCATTGTCTATTGTGCCTCCTGCCATGACTGAGAGCTGTTGTGCAGTCTGATGGCCAGGGGGACGAAAGAGTTCTTAAGTCTGTTTGTGGAGCAGGATTGAGACAGCAGTCTGCCACTGAACACACTCCTCTGCCTAATGAAGGTGTTGTGCAGAGGGTGGTGGGCGTTGTCCAGTATGGACAGCAGTTTGTCCAGGGTCCTTCTCTCTGCCACAGTCACCAGAGAGTCCAGCTCTGTGTCCACCACTCAGCCAGCTTTCCTTACCAGTCTGTCCAGCCGAGCAGTGTCCCTCCTCTTGCTGCTTCCTCCCCAGCAGGCCACCACAGACTGGTAAAACATCCTCAGCAGTTTTTTGCAGATGTTGAAGGACCCCAGCCTTCTCTGGAAGTACAGACAGCTCTGTCCTTTCCTGTGGACAGAGTCCATGTTTGCTGTCCAATCCAACCTGTCGTCCAGCTGCAGTCCCAGGTGTAAGTCCTGACCACTTCCACATCGATCCCCCCGATGGACACAGGTTGGAGATGTGGTTTCTTCCTTCTGAAGTCCACCACCATCTCCTTGGTCTTGGAGGTTCAGCTGCAGATGGTTGGACCTGCACCACCCCACAAAGTCCTCAACCAGCCTCCTGTACTCCCCCTCCTGTCCATCCTTGATACAGCCAACTATCACAGTATCATCTGAGTATTTCTGCATGTGGCAGAGCCCAGAGTTGTACTGTAAGTCAGATGTGTACAAGGTGAAGAGGACGGGAGAGAACACGGTCCCCTGTGGTGCTCCGGTGCTGCTGACCACAGTGTCCGATGTGCAGTCCTTCAGTCTGACGTACTGAGGTCTCTCTGTGAGGTAGTCTTTAATCCATCTCACCAGGTGAGTCCACCCTCATCTCTGTCAGTTTGTCTCTCAGCAGGAGGGGCCGGATGGAAACATCAAAAACATGTTTCTCACAGCACCGCTCTCCTTGTCCAGATGAGAGTAAGCCCTGTGTAACAGATAGAGGATGGCATCCTCCACGCCCACCTTCTCCTGGTATCCAAACTGCAGTGGATCCTGTGTGTGGTGGACCTGGGGTCTGAGGAGATGGAGCAGCTGCCGTTCCAAGGGCTTCATAATGTGGGATGTTAGTCACTGTTAGCCACTGGTCTGAAATCACCCGGCTTCCTGGGGTGTTTTGTTTTAGGAACCGGGATGAGACATGAAGTCTTCCAGAGCACGAGGACCCTCCCCAGCTGCAGGCTCAGGTTGAAGACATGCTGAAGCGGCTCCCCCAGTTCAGCAGAAGAGGCCTTGAGCATCCCTGGACACACTTTGTCTGGGCCTGCTGCTTTCCTTGTGCGCGGCCTCCTCAGCTCTCAGATCACCTGCTCCTTGGTGATGGTGAATGGGAGGGGGGTTAACTGTCTGTGGTGGTGGGGATGGGGAGGGGGTTGAACTGTCTGTGGTGGTGGTGGTGGGTTGAACTGTCCATGGTGGTGGGGATGGGGAGGGGTTGAACTGTCTGTGGTGGTGGTGGGGTTGAAATGTATGTGGTGGTGGTGGGGAGGGGTTGAATTGTCCATGGGTGTGGGGTGATGGGAGGCTCTGCAGTCCGAGGTGATGATGGACATGATGGGGTGGGGATGGGAGGGTTGAACTGTCTGTGGTGGTGGTGGGGAGGGGGTTGAAATGTCTGTGGTGGTGGTGGTGGGGGGGTTGAAATGTCTGTGGTGGTGGTGGGGAGGGGTTGAATTGTCCATGGGTGTGGGGTGATGGGGAGGCTCTGCAGTCCGAGGTGATGATGGACATGATGGGGATGTGAAGTGGGCAGTCTGTCTGTAGGAGCTGGAGTATCAAACCTGTTAAAAAAACAGGTTTAGCTGGTTTACTCTCCCAGCACCCCCCTCTTCTGTGCTGCTGCCCTTCTGCTTGCAGCCTGTGATGGTTTTCATGCCATCCCAGACCTCCCTCATGTTGTTTTGCTGCAGCTTCTGTTCCACCTTCCTTCCGTACTCCTTTGCCTCTCTCAGCTGGGCCTTGAATGCCCTCTTCTTCCTGTTTAGGATGTCCTTGACATCACTGGTGATCCAGGGCTTGTTGTTAGGGAAGCAGCATACAGTCCTAATGGGAACCACAACATCCATACAGAAGTTCAGGTAGTCAGTGGTGCAGTGGGTAACCCCCTCGATGTCCTCACCATGTGCGTCCTGCAGGACATTCCAGTCAGTAGATTCTAAGCAGTCCCTCAGAGCCTCCACTGCCTCAGGAGACCATTTCCTGAAGGAGCATGTGGTTGTGGACTGTCTCTGGATCTTTGCCTTGTCGTGTGGTGTGAGCAGGACCAGGTTATGGTCAGACTTTCCCAGTGGGGGCAGAGGAGTGGCAGTGTAAGCTTCGTTCACGTTGGCATACAGGAGGTCTAACATCCTGTTCTTCCTGGTGAGGAGCTTACAAACTGGTGAAAGTCTGATAGCATTAAGTCCAGTGTGACGTGGTTAAAATCCCCAAAGATGGCAATGAAGGCGTCTGGGTGCTGTGTTTGCAGCCTCGATACGGTGGAGTGGATGACGTCACATGCGGTCTCGGCGTGTGCACGTGGAGGGACGTCAACATAAACAACAATTGCGTGGGAAAACTCTCTAGGCATGTAATATGGTCTGAGACCTACCACCAGCAACTCAATGTCTCTGTTGCACTCAGTCTCTTCACCATAACATGCCCTGGGTTGCACCATCTGATGTTAATAAACAGTGCGAGTCCTCCACCTTTATGTTTGCCGCTGCGTCTGCAATTCCTTTCCACTTACAACGTCGTGAATCCAGGTACATCCACATTAGTGTCCGGTGTGTTCTGGGTGAGCCAAGTTTCAGAGAGACACAGTAAACTGCTCTCCCTGAATGTCCTGTCGGTCCTCACAAGGGCAGCCAGCTCGTCTGTCTTGTTGGTCAGACAGTTCACATTCCCCATGATGATCAAAGGAACCAAGGGTTTGTACTTCCACCACTTAGACGCACCAACGTTAGTGTGTTTACATTTTTCTACCGTCTATGAGGGAGAGGAGTGACTAATTAATGCTAGTGACGAACATTAATTCTTGGTCCGAACCCGGCCGAAAAAAAAAAGAAAACCAAGAAAGAAAGAAAGAAAAGAAAGAAGAAGCAGCCCAACGCCAAGCCCGCCTCACCAAGTCATATTCTCGCACGAACCCGGTTTGAAACAGCGTCCGGTTGGGTTGGGCCGTCGGACCAGTCTTAGCTCCCACTAGACCAGTTTCATACACTCCAGCCATTCTTGCCATTACAATGATAGGAACCTCAGTCAGTACTAAATCTGCTTTTTTAAAAACCTGAAGCAATGTTGTCTTTTCCTCTATTTTCCCTTGAGAGAGAGACGGGTCTGACCGGGAGGATGCTAGTCAGGTGGGTGGCTGTAATGTGATAATATTATTTGTCTAGCTTGCTAACGCATTTAGGCTAGTTTGGTTGTAAAAACATCAGTATTGTGTATGGACTAGGGCCAGACAGCACTCAGTGGCATTAGTCAACACTGACAGCATCCGCCACCTCATCCGCCGCCCCGGCCCGAGTGGGCCAGTCAGGTACTAAATTCCCGGGCCACTTTTTTGCCCCAGTCTGCCCCTGAGTGCAAGAAGCTTCTCCCTTGAATAAACAAGTTGTCCACCGCTGTGTTGCTGATAAAAAGACATTGTATCCATAGGATACATAACATTCTACACAGCAAGTGTAGTTAAAAAAAATCAAAGTTGAAAAAAACACACTTTAAGCACTAAAAACTACACAACACGTACGAGCTACTGGATAGGCGTCCTGCTTGCTCCGGCGCCGGAAGGAAAGTATAGTAACACTATACTCATGTTATAGTGTTATAGTGTTACTTTGAATTTTAAAAATACTACAGTAGTAGTAACTCAAAAGTTCCGCTTCAACCTGAAAGCCAGCTGAATGGCAGTCGTCTTCCAGCCAAGTTCCAGCCAACTACCTGCCAAGTTCCAGCGGCTGGAGTGACCCCCTCCTTCTCCTGGGCGTGTCTATTTTTTACTGTAACTCCACCTATTCATTGAATTACAGAGTATGACCAAGAGATGGCGCTTCTCTCAGAGAACTTTTTTACAGTTGTTCTACCTGGAGATGACGTAGTTTACACACCTCATTAGCATTCTTATTGCTCAACCAGTAGCCTTGTGCAGCTCCATGTCGCGCACAACAATAACAACAACATGCCCCCACCCCAAATAAACTGGTAATTAAAAATAAAAAAACTCTGCTCGATCGGCAGGTCTGACATGGCAGCCCCATAACGTCTGATGGACCGTTTTTTTTGTAACTTTTCATATGAACAGCTGTTATTTATGCAGGACTTAGCCTATGGGATGAACAAAAATGAAAATACAGTAAATGAGTCATCCTCCTGTTCATGAACACACTTAAATCACAAGACTACTGTATAGTATACAGTAGTCAAACCAGCTACGGAATTACTGACGGTCTCTTCTCTCGCTCGTGCTCTCTCTCTCCTCGCTCCTGATCTGCATGTAGTTAAAGCCACAGCTGGACACACTGGTTTATAACAGCTGTTCATATGCAGCCATCAATATGACCACTATGGCGTTCAGAGGAATACTCAGAAATCGAGTGTGTTTCATAGGCTTCAAAAAGCATTAAACAGATACAGCCCTTAATAAAAGTTACAAAAAAAATGTTCCATCAGACGTTACGGGGCTGCCAGACCTGTGTGTCAGACCCGCCGTGTCAGAGCTGCCAATTTTTTTTTTTAATTACCAGTTTATTTGGAGGAGGGGGCATGTTGTTGTTGTTGTTGTTGTTGCTGTGCGCGACATGGAGCTGCAGATACGAGCGGCTGCAGCGGTGCCTCAGTGTTATCACAACTTTTTTTTTTTCCATCTGCGGACCGCTTGGTGCCGGTCTGTGGGGAGCATTCTGAACAGATTACGGATCAACAATGATCCGTTGCACCACTAGCCACATCCATGATTGTGCTCTGTCTCAGCTGATTGGCTCACTCACCCCAGCGTATCTGTTCAGATGTGTCTTTATACAGTCTATGGTGAGAGCAGAACATTAAAATCACTGCTCCTCCCCGTGGACAAATGAGGCATTGCAGCAGGTTTTCACCCCGGCTGCTTATGGGCGTTTCCAGTCGGGGCCTCACTGACTACATCATCACGGGGGATCACATTACTGTCACGGACCTGCGAAGGACCTGTCAAGGACCAGTCAAGGACCAGCCATGGACCTATCATGGAAACTTTTGAGTGGCTACTACTGTAACATACAACCACATTCCTTCATACAGCCTAACCGCAAAAGAGGGACAAACTTATCTTACCTTATAGACAGCACAGAGAGTGTAAACAAGCATTATTAATTAATTAATTAATATTAATCACAGCTGTGCTAATAGTGTGATATTGCTTTAACACAACAGTCCTACAAGCACAATTTATTAGTTAACAGTGATAAGTGGCAGCAGATAATGATTTGTTTATTTAATCATTTATTTGGCTCTGACAACACAAATAGTTCTACAGCAGGACTGGGACTGCACAGTTGTCAAGAAACCCATAAATATTTCCTGAACAGTAACTTTCTAGCTTTCATTCATAAGTCTACATGTTGCTGCAGCCCTAACAACGTGAATTTTATTGACAATTACGTCAAGTCTGAAAGCCCATGTTGTTTGCATCACAGTGTTAGCATTGTTTTTACTCTTCTCCAAGTCTGATGTTGTATGAGCACACCTGGAGGTTTGCACTGATCCAGACTTCTTTCTTTCCCTTTGTCCTCTTCTGACGACCATTCATAGTTTAAGTCAAATGTTATGTGAAGAGGAATGTTCATGTTTGTGGTGCAAAGTTTGTTACAGTTTAATAGATTGTAATAAAGAACTGTTATAGAAATGGCTGTAAATAAAACAACTTCAGAACACCTGTAAAGCAGAGTGATACATGTAATTAGAAGTTCCAGTGCTCATGGAATGCTTCTTGTCCAATCAAATTACCTGGTCGGACCGAACTGTTGTATAACTTATTATAGAACACTTAGAACATAGAACACTCTTAGAATCAACAGTACTTTTGGAATTAGCATTTTCCAGTTCTTTAATTTGATTTCCTCAAATTATTTATTTGACTCTCTCAGGTTCATTAAATACCTTCAAACATTCCCTTACAATTTGTACTCTCAAATTCAAAAATTCATAAATTTTATTCCTTATATATTAGTACAATTTTCTAAATGTACCCTTTCGAGTTCCTCAACTCTCCTTCCAACTTTCAAATCACTTAATTCACAAATGACTTCATTTAGCATCACTATTAAAGTCATTATTTGTAAGCAAGCAAGAAAGCCTCACTTGAGAGCATTAATCAAATAGTTGATTAGAGGATGTGAGCTGTGAATTTGATTTAATAGCCTGAATGACAAGTTGAGTAGCTTAACGTGAAGTGATTTGTCGAATTAAAGAATCAAAATGGCTCCTGACAGCTGCAGGTCTCCATGCTGGACAGACTGCTGTGACTCACTGAGTGGACGATGCGTCAGCTGTGACAGCTTGGAACTCAGAGCTCAGAGGTTGGCACCGGTCAAACAAAGGACTGAAGTGTCTCTCTTCAAGCCGGTCAGTGGTGCCAGTTCAATTTCACAGTTCTTCAGATGAAAGTCTGAAAGTCTCACCCTCTTTCCTTCAGATTTTTTTAATTGCATATATAATCAGAAAGACTATCAAAAAAAAAGCATAGAGTTTAACGCTTATACTAAACAAAAGATGGATGTACACGTAATGTCAACCTGTTCTCATTACACACATGCTTTGTCACACCATTCAGCCACCAATGCAGCCACACAAAGTGCCCTTTAGTATGAGACACAGCATGCTTTGAGCTGACTCCATCTGATTCTGAAAATAAAGTTTTTCTTTTGTTGGTTCTGGATATTGTCGAGCGCTACACTACCCATAATGAACCACCGTTTCTAGAGACAAAGACAGTCAAACTCTAATCACATCTCAACTGATTCAGTATCTGAACATGAACAGATTTAAAGTGCAGAATAGTAGAAACGAGCGCTGTTGCAAAACACTTATTTTTTCTGTCATGCTCTCCAGTGAACCTCCTCTTTCACCCAGCAATTTCTGACCTTGACCACAATGGATCGGAGCTTTGCTTGTGTGCTGTTAGGCTTTGGTGTGAGTGCTCAATGTGCCTGTTCAATTCCGAACTCCTTGTCATGGGGAAGGTCGAGTGCATTTTTCAACAGTTTGTCCAAGAAGCCAACCATGTGGGTGCCCTCTTTTTCTTCGGGTATTCCGTAAATCCTTAAATTATCTGCTCAACCCTCCTGGTCAGTCAGCCTGGTCTCCAGATTAGCCTGGCGCTGCATTGACGTTGCCTGGAGTACCGTCTCTGTTTCATTGATTCTCCCCTCTGCTTCATCCAGTCTGTCGTTTACTCTCTTTAATTTTCTGATACATTAACGGTTGTCGTACTTCTGGTAGTAACTTCTTTCTCCATAGTTGAAATAAAATGTGCACAGGGGTTGACAATCATAAAATTTTGGGTTTATTCCACAAAACCGTTCCAGTGACGGAACCGGAAACCCCATGTTCCTTGATTTTTGTCATCAGCATTTCCAGATGAGTTCAGACAATCTACAAATTACATCCATCAAACCCAAGCAAAACTACACAGAAAATAAGTCACTGACCACAAGCTTGAGAAACTTATTAATATCCAAAATTATCACTAAAACAATAAAAGTAAAAGAAAACTGTCAAACAACTTTAAAAAACCTGTGTGTTTGTGACTAAATCTTGATTTAAAAAGCCATTCCTCAATGTCTGTTCTTTGTGATGTCCTGCACTGCCAGTCTGGATGCCTGGAGGGTCTTTCCCTGCAGATCCAGATCCAGGGGGTACTGCCCGACTATGGGACTGTGGAATACCAGATCTCTCCTGTCTTCCACATCAGCTGTTTGTTTTTACTGTAGCTCAAATGCAACTTGAATCCACAAAGGAAAAATCAGTTCTTGAGATGAATGAATGTAATTTATGATCCCTCCCCACTTTTTCAATAAAACATGAAAAATCACAGTTTTGCTGTCATTATCAAATACTTCAATCATTTCATTTAAATTACAGTTCATTATAATAATTAAATACAGACCTTCTTGGCTGCAACTAGGAGGACATAATGTCTGAAAATTTTCTGGTTCTTTACCTGTGATCCACCTGCTGTTCCACTTGGCAGTTTTCCTTTCAATTTTTGTGAAAGCATCCCTTAATGCTGCCCATCTCGCCTTGCAAACGTCCACTGAGAGAAAGAAATGTGACACATGAATAAAAAAAAAAAATCACATATAATCTTTTTTTCTCTCAGGTACTTGGTTTCTGGCGATTCAGCGGTCAGTCCAGCATTCAGCGGTCACCTAGGTTGCAATACTATGTTCACATGGTGTGTTGAAAAGGTGATGATGGAAAGTGGTGGCACTATTCTTCTGGGGAAGTGGTACTCCAAAATTGCCACAGATGGAAGTGTGTGAACAAAGAGGCACCACTACACTACAGGGCTTTTTCCATTGTGCTTTTGCACCAGTGGAGGTTCAGAGTAATTTTCCTTTTGTCTGTAATTTCCTGCCTTTTCTTGTGTTTCGCCAGTTTTGATTGTGTGTTCCACCTTCATTAGTTTCACCTGTGACTCATTATCCTCCCTTTACTTGTGCAGTCTGTGGGTTTCAGTGTTGATTTGTTGACTTACCATATGTCAAGCATTCAGCCTTTGTTTTTCTGGACCTCATCTTTTCTTTTGGACTTTTTGACCCTTTCCTGCCTCACCATCTAGTATGTTTTGTGTAATTTATTTTTGGACTGCACACACTCTGCCTCCTGTAACGTCTGCACTCTGGTCTTTTAAGTCAACTTGCAACCGTGACAAATTCAAGTGAAGGACTTTTGAAGAACCAGCGATGGAGGGCTGTATGCTGGATCAGATTTGGGAAGAGGAATGGAGAACTGGACTTGATGTGCCACCCAACACCACTCTCCTGGGTCTGCTTACCAGGATGATATGCTCCTTGTCATGGTAGGTGATGCATCTTTCCCAGTGAAGCCACACCTGATGAGACTATACCCGGACAGAACCTCCTCATCAAAAGAGGATTTTCAACCACAGACTTTGAGGGCCTAAATGTCTTTAAAAATCCTCACCCTTGAGGCCAGAATTCCAATCATAAACAACTTGCACCCTAAAACAGCTGTGAAGATGCATGGCACCACTGAAAAACATGAATTGTGGAAACTGAGCATCAAGAGGAACCTGTAATGTGAGGGAGGCCTGAGGGAGAACAAAATTAAAACCAAATACGCAAAATAAACTAAAAGCCATCACACCTATGTGGATAGATAGGGTTATACTGTCATGTTTAGTTCAAGAAGTGAACCTAAATGCAAGTTGACTGGACAAAAGGAAACTTTGACTGAAGACAGGATGGTGAACATGAGTAACAAGGACAAGCACAGTGACAGAACAATGGATGGGGGAGCTGAACACAGATGATCTGACAAGTGAAACCAAGGAATACATGGCCTAAATACACAACACCACAGCTTGTCTACAGATGACAAGACACAGGTGAAAGTAATCAGGTGAAACAGATAATCAAACTTGGCAGAAAACACAAAGGCAGGAAGTAAAGTAGTCGCAGGTTGCTCTTGGCATATCGATTAACAATATCAACTTCAGTATCTTGTTATATGCTGATGATATTGTGCTGGTTGCTGAGAAAGACATTTATTTAAGTTTATGGTGCAGTAATTGGAAACTTAGCTCAACTTATGCTATTAACAGTGGAGAAAACACAAATTTTAGAAAACAACTGTGCAGCTGTCACTGTTAAACTTGCTTGACAGCTGGTCATGAACTACATGACATTTACTGTGTGGCAAGCAAATTATGTCAGCTAATGTGGCTAACACGACTGCTAACTAGCTAAATTTGCCAGCTAACCCATGTGAGAAATACATTTACAAAATAGTACAATTCTGTGCATTTTGCATATACTTCAATTACGGTAAACTTTGCAAACAATACACGACAGCAAAATATCTTAGTCACATAATTTTAGTGAACTTACCATGACAACTGATGTCCAGCAATCATATATTTAGGGCCGAGCACTGCAAAGAGGCCCTATTGAATTTCAAATGTTTATTTTTTTTTTTTTATTATTTTTAGGGCCCGAGCACTGGCGGTGCGAGGCCCTATTGAATTTCGAATGTTTATTATTTTTTTATTATTATTTTTTTTCTTCTTCTACCAAAAGTAAATCGCATTTTAGAAGGCCTATATATACTCAAAACTCACGAAAATTTGCGTACCAAGGTCGGGCGTAAATTAAGTATTTTAGGTGTCGGACATGGACGTACAAAATGGCTCTACAGCGCCACCTAGATTTATGTTTTCGGAGGAGCCCTCGACGCGTTTCATCCACGTCTATTGGATTTGGAGGGAATATGTAACATCTGGAGACGCACAAAAAAGTCTCTTGGTGACCCGGGCTACGGCGAAGGTCACGGCCTCCATTTTGTTTCAAAGTTGGCGTTTTCGTGTTTTTGGGGTCATTTCCAGGGGTCGTATTTGAACGAACTCCTCCTAGAGCTTTCATCGTATCTGTTTGAAACTTGGCGTGTGTGTTCTTCAGGCCTCGACAATGAAAAGTTATCAAAATCGTAAGTTTTGGATTTACCGTGTGGGAGGGGCGGGGCCACGAAATTCGGCGAGTGTTTATGAAATTTCGACGTGCTATAACTTTGCGAAAAATACTCCAATCTTCCCCAAACCTCTGATATATAATCGCAGTCCAGACTAGAACACATTTCCATGACAAAATTTGGTGATTTTCACAGCGCCACCTGTTGGCGACAGGAAGTGTCATATTTTTTTGACGATAGCTTTCTCCAAAGTTTTTGAGTATATCCACCTCAAACTAGGTGTGGATGTTGTCAAGGCCTTGGTGTTGACATTTGAGAAAAAAAATCAACTTTTCATCGGAGGGCGTGTGACGGCGCCTCAAAGTCAACCATGGCGAATTTTTCGAAAAATCTGTGACTCCATTGACTTTTGGGCTGATTTTCAGGAAAAAGTGTTGGGCTTTCACATACTTTCTCAGAGCAGTCTGAAACTTCTTGTGTTTATTAAGACCAATATTACGCAAAATTCGGCTGCATAATTAATTAGGGGGCGTGGCAAAAGCGCTCTATAGCGCCCCCTTGAACTTTTATTTGAGACAGCCCCGCCACAGTTTTGGGCACAGAGTTATGAAACCTCAGCCGAATTGTACAACAAGGCAAGACCTACAAAAAAGTCTCTTGCAGCAATGGGCTAAAATAAACAGGAAGCGAGATATTTAAGACCGAAAATCACAGTTTTCGGCGTTTCGGGCTGGTTGAAAAGGGGTCATATTTGAACGAACTCGTCCTAGAGATTTTATCCAATTGACGTCAAACTTGGTAGGCGTGTTCATATAGACTTCCCGAGTAAAAGTTATCAAAATTATGAATTTTGATGAAACGGTGTGGGCGTGGCGCTCCATGAAATGATTCAAAGAAGAAAATCGTCAGGAATCACCTGCTGAAGGCTTGTGATTCTCAGAAACTCAAGTGTTGGGCTTTCACATACTTTCTCAGAGCTGTCTGAAACTTCTTGCGTTTATTGAGACCAATATTACGCAAAATTCGGCTGCATAATTAATTAGGGCGGGCAAAATCACTCTATAGCGCCCCCTTGAATTTTTCTTTGAGGCAGCCCCGCCACAGTTTTGGACACAGAGTTATGAAACCTCGGCCAAATTGTAGAACAAGGCAAGACCTACAAAAAAGTCTCTTGGAGCAATGGGCTAAAATGAACAGGAAGCGAGATATTTAAGCATGAAAATGACCATTTTTGGTGTTTCGGGCTGGTTGAGAAGGGGACCTAACTGACCGAACTCCTCCTAGGGATCTTATCCCAGGGACTTCAACTTGTAATTGCTTTTCTAAAAGTAAATCGCATTTTAGACGACCTATATATACTCGAAAACTCACGAAAATTTGCGTACCCCCCCAAAGTTGGGCGTAAAATTAAGTATTTTAGGGGTCTCAGACATGGACATACAAAAATGGCTCTACAGCGCCACCTAGATTTATGTTTTCGGAGGAGCCCCTCGACACGGTTTCATCCACGTGTACGGGATTTGGAGCGAATATGTAACATCCCGAGACGCACAAAAAAGTCTCTTGGTGACCCGGGCTACGGCAAAGGTCACGGCCTCCATTTTGTTTCAAAGTTGGCGTTTTCGTGTTTTTGGGGTCATTTCAGGGTCGTATTTGAGCGAACTCCTCCTAGAGCTTTCATCCTATCTGTTTGAAACTTGGCGTGTGTGTTCTTAAGGCCTCGACAATGAAAAGTTATCAAAATCGTAAGTTTTGGATTTACTGTGTGGGAGGGGCAGGGCCACGAAATCCGGCGTGTTCTCATGAAATTTTGACGTGCTATAACTTTGCGAAAAATGCTCCAATCTTCCCCAAACCTCTGATATATAATGGCAGTCCGGCCTAGAATGCATTTCCATGACAACATTTGGTGATTTTCACAGCGCCACCTGTTGGCGACAGGAAGTGTCATATTTTTTTGACGCTAGCTTTCTCGAAAGTCTTTGAGTATATCCACCTCAAACTAGGTGTGGATGTTGTCAAGGCCTTGGTGTTGACATTTGAGAAAAAAAATCAACTTTTCATTGAAGGGCGTGGCCGTGACGGCGCCTCAAAGTCAACAGTGGCGAATTTTTCGAAAAAATCTGTGACTCCATTGACTTTTGGGCTGATTTTCAGGAAAAAGTGTTGGGCTTTCACATACTTTCTCAGAGCTGTCTGAAACTTCTTGTGTTTATTGAGACCAATATTACGCAAAATTCGGCTGCATAATTAATTAGGGCGGGGCAAAGCCCTCTATAGCGCCCCCTTGAACTTTTATTTGAGGCAGGCCCGCCACAGTTTTGGACACAGAGCTATGAAACCACAGCCGAATTGTAGAACATGGCAAGACCTACGAAAAAGTCTCTTGGAGCAATGGGCTAAAATAAACAGGAAGCGAGATATTTAAGACTGAAAATCACCGTTTTCGGCGTTTCGGGCTGGTTGAGAAGGGGTCATATTTGAACGAACTCGTCCTAGAGATTTTATCCAATTGACGTCAAACTTGGTAGGTGCGTTTATATAGACTTCGAGTAAAAGTTATCAAAATTATGAATTTTGATGAAACGGTGTGGGCGTGGCGCTCGCCAAGTTTGACCGTTTGACCCATTTTTAGTGTTTCGGGATGGTTGAGAAGGGGTCCTATTTGAACGAACTCCTCCTAGGGATTTTATCCAATCGACTTCAAACTTGGTAGGTGCGTTCATATAGACTTCCCGAGTAAAAGTTATCAATTTTTTGATGAAACGGTGTGGCGCGGCGGTCCGTCGAGTTTGACCGCTTGACCGAATCCTGGCTAATGCGCGTGGTCAGTTTGAACAAACTGCTTCAAGGCTCGCGTGTTTTCCGCCCGGTGTCCCCGACGTGCCAGCCCTAACGTCGCGGATGTGCGAGGCCGTCCCAATGCTGCTTGCAGCTTTAATTCAGTTTGGATTTATTCCTTACACAGAACCTATAAATATCTGGGTTTTGTCTTTAAGGAAAATATGAACTTTTCAGAGGAAGAAAATGCCAGATGCCTAGCATTTTACCTCCTAGATGCCCTCCAGCTGCCCAACCTCAATTAGAGTTTCCTGAACTAATAAACTTCTCTGAACTATAGCTACTCTTGGCTAATGTTAGCTCAGTTTGTTGGATGGGCTGCCAAGACTGTGAGTTCAGAGCACAAAGAGATAGTGATCGAGCAAGAGGACAAGAGAAAACGGCAAATCTGGCGCTGACTTTTACTTGTTGGAGATACCTTTGTGAAATTAAGGGATGAAAGACCGCGAGCTAGGCTTCTTGTGCCTGATACTATAACTTTCTGCACCCTTTTTACCACTGATATCTTTCAGTCCTGGCACAGATGTTACTTAAAGGCATACTGAAAACACTTGATGAGAGAAGAGTGCACTTTGGAAGATTGAGTTTTGCCAAGTTTAATGAAGTTGCATGCATTCAAAGTTGATGACTTACACATATACTAATGTTATTTTCCTTTGGATTTTCTGCTGTGTTTGCCCTATACGTAAAATAAAATGTAAAGGCTTATCTGATTGGGTTGCTTGAGGTGAGCAAGATGTGCCAGTAAACTTTAATTATTATTTAATTATTAATTAACTAATTGTATACCTGCCCTGCCTGTACTTGCAGTCTCACTTGGTGGAAACCACAAGATTTATCACTTTAACAAGTAGTACTTATGAGAAAATGGAAATGTAAAATCATTTGTTTGAAAAGTGCACTTACTGTTGTTTCAGCACTTCAGTGGAAGACAACTTTGAAGATGAGGAGTTTGCAGAGTTTTAACCACATCCACACAGACTAATCATGGCCATTGTTAGTATTTGTTTGTTTTTTTCATGACAAAAATAGAAAATGTAAGTGCAGACAAAACCAAATGAATTATATTCAATCTCACTGCCGTCACAAGGCCCTGTGGACACTTCAAGGGCTTCACTCATTGAAATCCATGAGCATAAATCACATCTAATCAAGTTCTACTGCTCCCCTGGTCTTAGTGCAGTTAATTTTTAGCCAGTAAAATAACACAGCATAGTCTCAGGTATGACATTTTGTTATTATAATCATACTAATATACTTATATTATTGGAAGTGTAAAAACTGTAAAATTACTGGGATTTACAGGATAATAACTGTATCATGACAGGTCCGAGGCCCTGTAGAGGTGTGAGATCCTGTGCAGTCACACAGCCCAAGTGATGATTCTGAAGGAGGCTGAAAGAGGCTCTCTGCCTCCTCCCTTTGAAGTGTTCCTGTCGTTTTCCCCTTTTCCTTGTCTGTCTGTCTGTCTTCCTGTATTGTGTAGTTGCTGGGCGTGGCCTTTGGTTTTCCCTTTCACCTGCCTGTTAATCTCATCACCTGTTTCTCGTCATCCAATGAGCCCATGCAATAAAAAAGACCGGCTCATCATCCCAGCTACAGATTGTTCAGTCTCTGTCGTGGTAACAAGAATCAGGGCCAACTCTGTGATTTTTGGAACTTGTTTTTGTTATGATCTCTGACTAACCTTGCCAAGTTCAGCTTTGTGTTGTCTCTGCTCTGTTTCTTTGGAGTTTTGCCACCACCAGCCCTGCATTGTTCTGGATCTCTTATCTGCAAGATCTTACCCTGCCAATGCACTACATCATCTGGTTCTGTTTTAACTGATTCCGATCTTTGGCCTGTATTTGGGATTCCAAATGGTTTTAAGGCTGCACCAAACTATGAAGGTGCAATCAGTTAGCTTTGGCTATCAAGATTATCAAAACATTACATTTTAGTCATTTAGCTGACGCTTTTATCCTAAGCGACTTACAGGGAGCAATTTGTGGTTCAGTATCTTGCCCAAGGACACTTTGACATGCAGACTGGAGGAGCCGGGGATCAAACCACTGATCATCTGATTAGAGGACCTGCTCTACCTCCTGAGCCACAGCCGTCCATCTATCCATCCATTATCTGTAACCGCTTATCCCGCCTTTCCGTGGGGGGTCCGGAGCCTATCCCATCTACATTGGGTAAGAGGCAGGGTACACCTTGGACAAGTCACCAGTCCAATTTGAGACTATTCACACTCATAGACAATTTAGAGAGGAAAAACTAACCTGTTAAGTGCATGGCTGCGGTCGAATAGTCAATTTTGCTTAGGAAGTGAAGGAGTGAAATGACCTGGAAGTATTAACGTAGCGCCATGATAAGAGCTATTCGAATTCTCAAACTGTTAAGGAAAGGAGCTTCAGTGCCTTCTTTATTATCTCCTTTAGCATAGGATACACCAGACCATCCTTTACCAAAGGAAAGGAGGTAATGCCGTCCCACAATTCCTTGCGGCACTGACAGAAAAATCGACGCACCGTTCGGTCATTTACAGCCTACGACATAAAAAACATCAATGTATTTAAACAGTGTGATGGAGACTGCAGCAGAGAAACAGAGCTGCGTTCACACACAGACATCCAGCGTCCTGCAGATCATCATGAAGTTACCGTTTCTTATTAATCCTATATCTTTGCCATAACTTGTTAATATGTTTATATATGAGTGGACAGGAGGGTGAGCGACCATACCAGTGTAACAAACACTTCATTTGACTTCTGTGACAGGTGGACAATATTCATTTATTATTTGAATTCTGACGTTGATAATGAAGGCGTATTTTTCACCAGGTTGTCCATGTTTATATTTCCTGCATGACACAACACGGTCAGAGCGCACGTGGAGAAGGATCGAAGATGCGCGTTTTGTAGTCCATCTTCTGAACTTTGTAGTTTTACCACAGATCACGTCAATAACGTTCGCTGTCGCACAATGATGTAGTCTAGTGTAAGTGGGCAGTCGGATTCTCTGAACACCGCAGTCGTCTTCTCCTAACTCCTTATGAATTCTCCTTTACATCTTTCCTTGATCTTGTGACTTTTTCCATCGAGGTCAAGGAAAAGTGCTTATGAAAGGACTTAGGAGCAATTTTTTTTGACTATTCGACCACACCCCATGTCTTTGGACTGTGGGAGTAAGCCGGAGTACGCAGAGGGAACCCACACAGACACAAGGAGAACATGTAAACTCTACACAGAACCTTCTTACTGTGAGGCTAACCACTGCACCAACATGCCACCTATTATCAAAAGATAAGAATAAAAAATTACTTTGATTAAATAAAGTACCACCCTTAAAGAAGGGAAATGATGCCAAATAATTGACTGATTTCAGTCTCATAAAATACACTAAACTTAATATGGAATTCTAATTAAATGTATAATTACAACCAAACCGAGCACATCAACAGCTAGTAGGTTCACACATTGAACAAACATTCATTAACAAGATAATATAGGCATTATATACACAATATGGTCTAATCTACATGTACTAACCTAAAGAACAAAGGATGTGTGCGTGTGTGGGTGGAAGAGAGTGTGAGTGTGTGCACTTTAGAAAGAATGTGTGTGTACACTCACATGAAACACGTGAAACACGCATCTCTGGTGTTAAAAGAAAATATATGGAGCGGGAGATCTCTGCCTGTGAGGCTGTGTCTTCAAAGGTCTACGTGTGTGCGTGAGCTAAAGAGTTAGCTGTATGCCACGACCTTGTGTCTGTGTGAAACAAACCTAACTAGCATCAACTTTAGCAGTATCACAGAATCTGAAATTACTGACCTCAAGCTGACCACAGAAACAATCACAACAAATAACCTCAGATGGAAACACATCGGTAACTAAACATACACATTAACAAAGTTCATCAGTTCTGTGCTTAGCGTTACCGGTCTGTAAAAGAAGAGATTTGCAGGGTTTTGCGGCCTGTTAGCCAGTGATCCTGTGAGCCAGGCTGGAGAAAGATCTGATGCAAAGTGTCCTTCCCAGTGTCCATTGGTGCAGTGTTCATTGTTGTTGGAAATCGTGCATTCTCTTTAAGGTCTCAGTTCACTGATGTGCAGTCTTTATTCATTCTGCTCAGAATTACTTTAAAAGGTTCACATTTTATAACAGATAATGAAACAACTGCCTCACAAGGCTCATTAGAAAGGCAGCCAAGATCTCTCAATTGTACTGATATTACTAATATTACTTACAAGGCCATGCACGGACAAACAGTTCGCAGAGCCCCGAATCTCATACTTGCTTGTTTATTAAATCCTCTTTCTATCTTTTTTTAAATTACTAGGTCCAGTATGAACAACCCAGTTTCAGAACAGATGCCAAAGCATGTTTTCAGATATCTACATTAAAAACTGTGTACTGAATGCAGAGATATTTTACGACTAACAACACAAGACAATGTCTCAACGTTTTACAGGATTTGGTGAAAAGCTACAATCCCAGCTTTCATAAAAGCATAAAAATGGTGCCTATGCAGGTGACCTCTAAGAGGGCTTAAGTGTTTCAAAATCTGTACAAGACATTTCCTACCTGAGTGCTATGCCCAAATAGGTGGTTTTGAGTATGGTACACTACAAAGCCTTCACAGAAAGAAGACACCCTTCAATTTTACCCAGAACAACGTGGAATATCTAGCCCTATGTCACGATGGCAGACAGGTTCCATCTCAGGCTTTCCAGCCCCAGAACTGAAAAATCTTTTGCACCGTCTGCTTGCAGATGAATTTTGCGGCATGTGGGCTTCTGATCAGATGTTCCTTTAACCCCCCAGCCTACTTAATCGTCAACACACACCTCACGCACCAGCCTGGTGAGCACTGGCTCTTTTTGACTCTGAAAGAGGATGTGGTAGCCACCTTTTTTGACTTTTGACTCGTTTCCCTCTGGACTTTGCTCATGTTACGGCCGCTGGCTGCCGTTTAGTATTTGTTGTGTTTCCTAGGCAAAACCAGCTGTGTGATCCCCTGTCTCGGGATTGGTCCCTTTTTGGAGCTAAGACCGCCTTCCTGAATGCTGTGTCCTGTCAGCTGTGTTGGTGTGACTGTGGTGCGACCAATCGGAGTCCTCAATCAACCCAGCTTCAGTTTAAATAGACTGTGTGTCTGCAGTTCGCGGCGGCTTGTGTTGTGTATGTGTCTGTAAGCTCGCCTCGTAGTTGGTACCTAAAACTTGTTTGAAAATTGTGGAGGTTGGTGGAGAAACATTTCTGGGACTGGGCAGGGTTAGGTTTAGTTAGATTCACTGATTGCATATGAGAAGCTTTTTGTTAGATTCATTAGTTAGGGTGCTGTTTCTGATGTTTTTGTTAACAATAATATTAGATTTAGCTAGTGAGGTTTTTGTTTCTCGTTTTGTTTAAATTGATCTAGAATAGTACAGGCTCTGTTTAGAGTTCTCTTTTGTTATACTTATTTGTTCTTTTAAACAGCACTCACGCCTTTGTTCCCTTTTTCCTCACCTCCTTTTGTTAAGAGAAATTAAAAACTTCTGACGAACCTGAATCAGTTGTCATTTTCCATTTCATTTCTTATCCCTATCTTATGTTACTGCTCACCAAACGAGCCGGGTCGTAACAGCTCATTACTACTCATTGCAGTTTTTGGAACACCTTACAACTGTGTTTAGGCTGGTACAAAAAACTGTTTTCATCCCTATATACAAAGTTGGATCAAAATGTATGGTAACCTGAAGAGACACACCGTTTTCAAAGGTTTGATATCGATAAATTAGTGTCCTGTAAATGAATTCGGTAACTTTGACCTGACAGCATGACAACATGCTTTTCAAGGCATTTTGTATGTGAGTATATCTATATATTTTGATTTAAATAACGTACTATGAACTTATCCATTTCACCATGAAATTCTGAGACAACATTCATGTTGACCTGTGACCATGTGAAACCTGTCAATTTGATTGACCATGTGACCTTTTGATTAACACCACCAGCAGGCCAAGTTAATAATAATAATAATAATAATAATAATAATAATAATAAAATAATAATAATAATAATAATAATAAAATAATAATAATAATAAAAGAACTTTCTTAAATTTTACAAAATAAAAAGACCAATACCTGTCCTCTTCGTATGTTTCATCTCCACTCTAGATTGAGAAAGCAAAGTCAGCTTCAGAGTCCTTTTGGGTGTGAAGACGATGCAAGAAAACTTAACATTGAAAACGGAATACTGTCGTCGAATTCATGAACCTCTTGTCAACAGCAGACTGAAGTACTTTGAAAGTGGTATACTTGCCTTGCGAGGCTACCAGCGCTGCAATCTCCTCAGCTCCGCCCACTAAAAATACCTGCTTCACAGTCCCAATGACTCCACTCATTGGCTCCTCATTGCAAGAATCAAATGATTCAGCATCCTTTGACTCCAGCAGTAATACTATGATTTTGTCATCTCTTGAGTCCCAGTACTGCTCTGGGCTTGAAGTTTTTGTTGTGCCGCGCTTTTCATACTGTGCTGAGATGCTGCTCCAGAAGGGACACAATGATTTCAATGCAAATGGAACTCTCCTCCTCCGACCCCCAAACTCAGATCTGATATTCTTGAGGGCCTTACAGAGGAAATTATCAAGTACACAGCATATGCAAGGGTTGATCAGTTTAAAGAAGTTGCTGAGGCCTTGGTACAGACCAACCCATGTTTGTGCGAGAAAGGAACTCGCACTGGGTATCGTGGATGGAAGCACTACATTAAGATCAAGACGATAAACTTCTGCACCAAGCTTGGCCAAGCTGGACACGCAGAAGTCCTTGTCAACTCGCTTGAGAACAAAAGGAAAAGGTACAGGAAACTAGCCTCAAACATGAAAAAGCCACGGAAGGCAGAGGTTAATTTCTGTTCAAGTCATCCAAGTCAACCACAGACAGCCTAGAAGTGGAAAGGGTTGCGCTACTGAAAAAGGAATAATGAGGCAGTGATCAAGGAAAAGATGCAGCGTACCTTCTCATACAGACAACAAGAAGTTCTTTGAGGTCCACTGATTTCAGAGGTCCTAAACAGGTGGCCAGCACTGTTTGAAGTTGATAAATAAGTGTAATAACCCATTTGTTTGACATTAAATGCAATTTTTGATGCAAACAGCATTCAGGGTCATACATCTTGTATTTCAGTCAGTTCTTGCACCTAACAACTGTTCCTCTCGCATCAAAATTTATTGCACAACTTGATTGTCTTGGGCTACGTTTCCAATCAGTTTAAACACTCCCAAAAAACTCCAGGACACAGGTGATTCACTTCAATGAAGTTTACTGGGAATCTTGTGAAACTGTAACACAGTACAATGAGATATTTATATCATTAAAGAAGCTAAACATACAGTATCAAGGTAAATAGCACCGCTTAACTAACATAGCGGTGTAACTTATAAGATGAAACACAATCAAGCTAATGAAGACAAACAGCTGTAAACATAAAACTAATTAGTGCCTTAACTGTTACGGAATTTTCTATCCTTAGGTTACACGAGGTCACGTGTGGGCCTTGAGGTCCTCAGCAGTATTAGTTGTTTGGCTTTGGTTGAGAACAGTAGGTGCCAGTCTATCTCAACACTGTGGTGGCCAGGGTCGAAGAGACCTATTGCTGCCTTCCTAGACATAATAGATAGCTTGCCGCTGACGTTCCAATTGGCGTAAACAGACATCTGTGTTTCGAGACTAGAATATGCTGACAATAACACCTGCATGGATAAAAACATTCTCTTTGGCTAATTCTGGGCGTATAGTATTTGTGGTGTTATCTGTAGGGATTTAAAGTCTGTCCACCAGCATGAGTTGGGCAGAATGTGAGACCGACTCAGGCACTTCTGATGTACTTTGAGAGTGTCTCTAATTCTCCTTGATCAAGTGACAATAAATATTACAGCATAAGACATCAGAGGCTCCTGAACACTTTCTTCCTTCCTGACCTCACCATTGACCTTTGACTTCAGCAATTTCTCCACATTAACCATCACGATATTCTTAAAAACTCAAATATAAGTGATACCTTAATGTTACAAGATGAAAAACACAGACGTTGCCTTAGCAAAGAGGGAGAAAGGAAAGCAATCAACTAAGAACCTGACGGCTGAGAGAGCTCACAATTGATCGTAGCTGATCACAGCAGTTGGCAGTTCTTGTTTCTCAGCATGCACCGGTTCTAGGTTGCTATGGTTAGAAAAAATAAACAAACAACACTAAGCTGCTGAAACAGACTAACAGACATATTTTCTAGGGGCATAACATTGATAGACACACCAACAACCTTATGAAGTTTTTTCGTGCCAAAGGAGGATTGGCAAGATGGAAAATCTGTGCAGTAATGGCACTGTTACGTCCACTAGAGCTAAGTTAGTCAGACAATAACATGACAATCATAAAATCAATAAGGTCTCGGTGGTAGTGAAAAAAAGAAACGGTTTATTTATAACAAACAAAAAGTTACTCAGGTGGGGTAGGATGGGACAAAGTGATTGTGCCAAAAAAAGTGAAATTAATAGAACAAAAGTAGGACTGACTTCTCTGGTGCTAAAGAAAAGAAACACACACACAAAAAAAAATGCCTAACTGGCTAACTAACAAAATAACTTCTCAAAACAGTACAAGGGTGGCACAACCAATAATCCTAGTGAGGTAACAAACAAAATGCCTACGTGTGTGTAGTGTATAGGGTACCCCAACTTACCTAGTCCCAAGGAAAAAACAACCTCCCACCACCTCTAACAACTCTGTAAGGTTTCACAAAAATACCCAAAGGCAGCATAAGCACAAATGGAAAAAAAGGAGCAAGAGGGAGAAGGCCGACAACATCCTCCATTTTAAGAAGCCTTCTCCTTTACCATAGGCCAGCTGGTGGGTTGGGGAGCCAATGATCGGCAGCAGCCTGCCTTCCCAGGTGAGAAGTATCTCTACTGCAATCACCTAGTAAAAAAAACACAGGGAAGGGGGAGGAGAGACACAAAACACACAACTTGCGGCCAGGCATGTAACAGCACTGACAACAAGAGTAGGTTTGTCTTTTCTTTTTTTTTTTTTTTAATAAAAAGGTGCCAAGCAAGCTTGTGGAATGCTACTGGAATTCCTTGGATTTTTCTTTCCTCTCAACAGATTTCCAGGCCTACAGTACAGTTATTTCATGTAGCAAATGTGGGTTTGTGAAATCATATTACATACTGTATATACACCACCTTCTTAGAGATCTTTAATGATCATTGTATTCAATGATGATTTAACTCATGCAAAGTGTTTATTATACAATCAGAAAATATACATTATATCACATTATACATTATATCTGAGATTATGAGTGACTATATCAAAGTCATTAGGATGATGTAATTACAACTAAGGAAGGAAGTACAACTATAAATCAATGCATTGATTAATGATTGACTAATTTTCCTAATTGTTGGCATGCTTGTTTCAGAATGACAACAAAAACATCAAATGTGACTGCATCCTGTGGACGAGTGTCAACCTCACTGAAGACCTGGAGACACAAGAGTATGTGGTAGGTGTATGTCAACCTGCTCTTCTAACATTATAAATGTGTCAGATCTTACAGCTTTGTCCGTGTGTAAGGTCCAATGAAATATTAAACTACGACGCTTTCACTGTGGGCATGATTGATCTTATAAGTGAAACAAGACACTTGAAAGATTAAAATGGCTAAAAAAAAAAAAAAAAAAAACTGAGTTAACAAAGCATCCCAAAGAAACATCTGTTGTGCATCCTAAAAAAAAAATAAAAATAAAAAGATTTAGTCCTGCGAGACCTAAAGTGTCACACATGGATGTGTGATGCTTTTTGGATATACACACTGAACTTGAACTACCCTGAAGACCTCAAGTGCACATTTGGGGTTTTCCGTAAAGTCTTGATGGAACTGGACACCACCAGGCTATCTGCAAAAGTCCAGTCACTGAAAATTAAGATGTTGCAGTGATAAGGATTTGGCCTGATGCACTTTCCTCTGTAAAATCTGTCAAAGTGATTTGTCATACTTGTTTGAACTGTTTGTTTGGGATAATATTTTAATAATTTCAGTATTGAATCCCAGAAATAGTTTGTTTTTCTGTTCTGTAATTTCAGAGAGCTTAGTTTCCTTAAAATTACCTTTTAAAAGTTTGCATTTATCCCTACAACCCTGATGAGGATTAAGCGGTTACAGATGATTGATGGAAGTTTGCATTTATTATGTTGTTAATCTGCTTTCATAAGAGCAAAGTTTGGTTGTGCCAAAACATTTGAAAATGGAATCTTAATATGCATATAACTGTTACTTTTTGTTACGATTTGTGTTTTTGCAGACATAAGCCATCTGTTCTTTCATGCTTGCTCCTCTTTTTGTCAGTGATAACACAAACTGAATTACTTGCTTCACATTACAGTGCTGCTCATAAGTTTACATACCCTTACAGAATTCATGGTTTCTTGCCCATTTGTAAGAGAAAATGAATGATGACAAAAATAAATAAATAAATAAATTTTCCACGTGGTTAGTGGACAGTTGAAGCCATTTATTGTGAAACAAATGTGAGAACTCAATTTAAACCAAAATAACAGAAATGACCCAAATCACCCTGATCAAAGTTTACATACCCCAGTTCCTAATACGGTGTATTTCCCCCTTTAACATCAATAACAGCTTTCTTTTTGTGGTAGTTGTCAATGAGTTTCTTAATCTTTTCAGGTGGTAAAGCTGCTCATTCTTCTTGGCAAAAAGCCTCCAGTTCTTCTTTCTTGGGCTGTCTTTCATGAACAGCACTTCAGGTCTCCCAGAGTGGTTCAATAATATTGAGGTCAGGAGACTGAGATGGCCATTCCAGAACCTTCACTTTATGCTGTTGTAGCCACTGACTGGTTGATTTTGCTGTATGCTTGGGATCGTTGTCGTGCTGGAATGTCCAAGTATGTCCCATGCGCAGCCTCCGACTGAGGAGTGCAGATTTTCCTCCAGTATTTTTTATAACTGGCAGCATTCATCTTGCCATTAACTCTGACCAAATTCCCCGTGCCTTTGTAGCTCACACATCCCCAAAACATCAGGGATCCACCACCGTGTATCACTGTTGGAATTGTGTACCTTTCATCATAGGCCTTGTTGATGCCGCGCCAAACATAGCGTGTATGGTTTTTCCCAAAAAGTTCAATTTTGGTTTCATCACTCCACATTACTTTCTCCCAGAAGGTTTGGGGTTTATCTCTGTGCAGTGTGGCATATTTGAGACGAGATTCTTTGTGGAATTTGCGTAAAAGTGGCTTTCTTCTGGCAACTCTACCATGCAGCCATTTTTCTTCAAGTGCCTTCTTACAGTACTGCTTGAGACATCCACATGACATTCTTTGAGGATAGTTGAATTTCACCTGATGTTATTTGAGGCTTTTTCTGCGCATCCCGAACAATTTTCCTTGCAGTTGTGGGGGAAATTTTGCTTGGTCTACCAGACCGTGGTTTGATGTCTACAGTTCCTCTTACTTTCCATTTCTTAATTAGTGTTTGAACAGTGCTGACAGGCATTATCAACTGTTTGGCAATTTTCTTATATCCCTTTCCTGATTTGTACAGTTGTACTACCTTTTCTCGCAGATCCTTTGGCAATTGCTTTGCTTTTCCCATGATTCTGCATCCAACACATCAGAACAGCACCACAAGAGGGATACAAGGGTTTCTCAGGAGTCCAGCAACTCACTGACTTTTATACACACCCACTAATTACAAGCTAACAGATCACAGGTGAAGATAGTTACCTTTAACAGCCATTCAATCCCAATTGTTTCAAGTTAGGTCCAGGTTATCAGGCCAAATTACAAGGGTATGTAAACTTTTGATCAGGGTGATTTGGATAGTTTCTGTTGTCATTGTGCTTTAAAAAGAGTAAACACAGATATTTCACAATACATGGCTTTGGCCAACCACTATCCAAGAGTGAAAGAAAACATTTTGTGTTATCATTCATTTTCTCTGAGAAATGGCCAAAAACATTGTGTCGAGGTATGTAAACTTATGGGCAGCACTGTAAGTATATGAGCTAATTTACATTTAAACTATGTAATTCAAATGGATGGAAATTTTATATGGAATTGAAATGCATAAATCATAAGTTTAAGCCTAAATAGTTTTTGGTTGTGGTTACATTCCATCACATAAATGTGAATATTCAGCTTTCATCATCCTCAGTACCATTTTCAGTATTACTGGTCCAATCTGTGGATAATCAAATCTAATGGAAAATTTTTTAAATTTGAGGCATTTGAATGGATTGATTAGATTTGACTAAACTCTAGTAAACTCATCTTACAGATGAATTTGCCCAAATCTGATCCCAAAATTAAAGATATTTACATTTCATGGGTCTATGTGTGAGCCTACACCAGAGAGCATTGTCATGCCATGTGAGCATCCCACAATTTACAAAACAAATGGCTGTGTGGTGTATAATCCAGTCTTAAAGTGTGAAATTTAAAGATTAATTAAAATTACAGAAAAAAATTGCTTTGAGCATTTCTAATACTTTGACACAAACACAATGGAATACAGCCAAATAGAAGGAATAAAGGCGAAAATGACTTACAACTCTTCTATCCATACTGCCTTTGTACTTTTTTCTGCATTGCATAGTGAACACTACCTGCATAGGTAGCCCATATCCCTTAGCCATGTAAGAACACCATGTAAGAACAAATATATGAAAGAAAAATATTCCCAACAGACTGATCCCCAATCTGTCCTACCCTTTAGCACATTTACCTCATTTGATTACAGCATATCTTGAATTTGTTACAAGTTGTAATTCTTCTTCTTCTTGTTCTTCTTGTTCTTCTTCCTCTTCTTCTTCTTCTTCTTCTTCTTCTTCTTATTATTATTATTATTATTATTATTATTATTATACCATTATTGTCAAGTTTTCTAGGCTTGTTAGAAAATATGGGTGTTAACAAGGCCAGATTTTGCACCCTTTCAACTTTTGACCATAGCATTATGTCGAAGCTAAGAGCAAGTGGTGGAAGTGGAAGTGGTGGACCTAGGCGTACCAGAAGATTAAAACAATAGTCAATAAAAACAGCAAAGAAAAGCTGTTTGGCATTGGCAGCGAAGATTTGGCAAAATTTTCATAGGCTCCACCCACATACTCAGCTGTGCTGCTCATCCCACAAATGCATATTCCTTACAAATGTGGCATCATTTAAAAGGAAACAATCAGGCTTTCCAATGGTATAAGATTTATTGCCACGAAGCATTGTTACAATGAAGAAATAATCTACCAAACACAAATTGCCTTACTTTTTGTGTTTATATGTGAGTTTATATGTTTAAATCCCTGTCTGCCACTGCTATCTGTAGTTGTACAGTTGACCATGACACTGCATCCTACTACCACATGGTGTTTGAGCCTGAGGTAGTAGGTGACCAAAGCCCAGTGATTTCCACAACACTCCCAGAGGTTAAAGTGTGATATGGCAGATGGAGGAGCCTAAACAGCCCACACACACATTGAGACCTTGTGACATTCACGTTTTAAAGTATGCCTACTGTTAGAAATGGCACAACACACATCAAAAGCCTTAGCGTCATGGAACTTTGCTCCCACATCTGTTTCCTGCTTCATAAAATGTGAGAATCTGTTGATGCGTTGATAAAGGGGCTCAAGATAAATATTAACACATAATAAAACACTATGAATCAGTTAATACATTTGATTTTGTAACATTTTTAAACTGTTCAAACTTCTGTCTTTGTCTCCGTAGCAGTGGCAGTTGAGGATTATTGGTAGTGTAGAGCTTTCCGCTTTCCAAAACTGTCAAAAATTGAAGGGAAAAAGGGTCAGTGGAATTTGGCAGGTGGGATTCCTGCTTGGTATTTGATATAGCCTTAAAGTTTCAGGGATTTTAGACTGTTGGTTGGACAAAAATAATTTAGAGACGTCTATGGAGCTCAGAAACTGTCATAATGAAATAGGTTATCAGACTTGTCAAAAATATGACTGAATGAATAATGCACTGAGTAGAAGTTGTACTTTCTGAGACAGTAAACAGGGTAGACCAGACGCTGTGTCTGTTATAGCAGGTATTCTTGGAAAGTCTTATCAGGAATGAGGTGAGGGAAATGATGAGCATTACATTTGATATCATATAGGCGTGTTTATGTGTCTGTGAACAGATGTTGGCAACCTAAGGCAAAGTTCCAAGATGGGTGTGGTCTGACCCATAAAGTACTAATGTCATTGTGTAGTAATGATTCATGGGATGGAATGACATTAGGTTGACAGAGCAAAGTGTCCTTCAAAGTGGCTGCTGGTGCAAAGCGGTTACCACCACAATTGTAATGCATGTGCTTTATATCTGCACCGCCATGATCAAAAGTGCTTCCCCTCCACCGCCTTTTTTCTCATTGAAATGACCGCGGACAGAGTCACCACGTGGCCGTGTTAAGTATAATAAAGTGTATTGTATCGTAACACAATTTCCATGTTTAACAAAGGACAGCAGGTGTTCATACAGAGTCCTCATCTTTAGGATTTCAAGGACAACCTTTTCTGCTGGTTCGACATGATGGATCATGTCCCCGATGATGGCCCAGAAAAAGGATGAGCTTGTAAATGAGTGCGTTCACTTTTAAAACCTGCAAGAACAATGACAAAAAAATACATGCAGCCACACTGCTTTGACAAATTAGCATCACAGGAGAGTGTGGTACACTGTAGGCACGCAAAGACCAGACTACACAACAACCCACCTCAACTGAAACATCATTGATTGAACTGATAATGTTAAGTTACTTTTTTCTTAGCTTTGGTCATCTGCAACAGTGGTTCTCCAACTTTTTACAGTGCATACCACCTCAGAAAATATTAGGCTCTCTGTACTGTTCTCATTTGTGCCATGAAACAGCAAGCTTAACTAATTTCTTAGTAATCTTAAAATTCAGTATTTTAACATCAAGGCAAACATATTGCACAAAGGGCACTGTCTGATTTGAGAATCAAGCCTTGAAAGCACCTTCCCTCTTGATAAGCACCATACTTCTGTGTGAAGCAAGAGTTGCACATGAAACAGACGAGAATGCATCAGTCGGGCCTAAATGAATTTCATCGTTTTCACAGCCGGGTCATCTCTTTTTCTAACGGTAGACACAGTTGTTCGCCAATCGTATGTGGCTTGCCGGCTTTCTCTGTGCAGAGGCTGGCATGATGTTAGACTTCGTGTACTTTAGCCACAGGTGTAACACTGGCTTGAATCGTGTATCACTGCTTCAGTTCTTCACGTTTTCTGAGAAAAAAGTCAAAAAGGTTAAAAGGTGACGTTTGAGATGCGATGGTTTCATGCATTCATTGCTAAGAAATTCATTACATTCCACACACTGCGGCCTGAGCTCTTCCTCCATCCCACCCCAACTAAATCCAAATTTGAGGTAACTTCAGTTATATATCCTACTGCTTTGTGCCGTTTGTGGCTAGCAAGTGCTGTGGGGTACTGGAGATACTTGTGCGCCACTGTTTATTATTCTCATCTTTAATTCATAACAATCATAACATTGGCATGATGTCTGTGTGCACTTGAACATAGATAGATAGATAGATAGATAGATAGATAGATAGATAGATAGATAGATAGATAGATAGATAGATAGATAGATAGATAGATAGATATACAAAAGAAAAATATACACTTGAACTCTCAGTACCTTGTGCAGAAATGTGGATTATGCAAATGATTTCTTAATGTCCATCATTCAAATCAGATTGACTACGTAACAGTCTTACATTGAACCAAAATCTATTACAGAAAAGACAGAATGGAATTTAAATTTTAAAAAAAGTGTGGGTAGATAGATATAGAGACAGACACACAGATGCACAGCAGCAAAACAATAACTGTGACTATAAACTTTAATGGGGATATGGTAGCAGTAATAATAATGATAATAGTACTGTATGTGGACGTCAAGCAGGACCACAGCAGCAGCCGTGATCCATGAGAAGCTGCCAGACGAGAGAGCACAAATACTCCGGGGAAGAAGCTAGTAACATGCATTAATGGGACAAGAAACTCATAAGAAGTCATTGTATGCTATAACAGTCCATGCAGTTTCAAAAGTTCTCATTTTATGTGCATCTATAATAATGCATGCTTCATCATCATGTTGCATTGTTTGTGCAAAGTAAAGTATAATGTATTTTCATGCATTTAAGTTTACACTTTTACACATGCATTTACAAAAATGTTGTACTGAACACTATTTAAAAAAATAATAACATAATGACATTAAAATCGGGCATCATTTGTTAAAGATAATAATGGTCACATCAGCAGAAACATTAAGAAACATCTGCAGATGTTCATTCACAAAACATTTAACACATTGAATCGTTTCACTACACAAACACACTACACCACTTGAAAAATCTCATTAAAATGAGCTTGGAAAAAAAATTATGTTGATTAATTTAGTTCAGTGTGTTGAGAATTTGAAATGTTTGAAATAATCTCTAACTCAGCCTGCCAATCAAGAGAACATTTCTTTTAATGGAGCGACTTGTGTTAGTACACTAACATGGATTTTGTCTCCTCACTGCAACAAATATCTCACGCATCACATTTAAAAAAACAAACTGTAGTACACCGTTCACTCTCTTGCTCTGCTCATACCAACAATTCACCTACTTTGCAAAACCCAATGCAACCCTTTTGAACAGATTTGCTGGTGGAAAAAAACAACAGTCAAACTATGGCTGCAGAACGTGAGCCAGCAGCAGCGCTCCACGCGGCACACGCTGTGTGAACAACCTAATTGGTGTACACAGGCGCAGAATGGAAATGGGCAGCGCTTCAGGCGTTTCCGCCTCCTGCGTGTCTCCAGCGTCTGTTCACCTACTAAACATTCACAGAGGGTACCGCACTGCTCTGATGACCTCAGATATCCTGAAGGTTTAGCGATGTATTCTGGAGCCTGACAGCTTAATGACTTATAGTAATTAAAATAGTAATGATGCTAAAATCAAAGTAATGTGTGTGTGGCGTTTGGTTTGTTAGAGGCTTGGCAGCAGTGATCTAAGAAATTCGATTGAAGAGGGGAATTAAATCACTGCTTTTACTTTAACACATCCTTCCTCCTGTCCTCCAGCCAGCTTCTCTGCACTATGAGGGCCTGTAGCAACCAATAATGTAATAATGTCCAATAACGTAATCATTTTTAATTAAATAATTCATAATTATTAATTCTTAATGTAATAAAGCCAATTATGTAATAACATGTCAATAATGTAATAACTTAGTAATAACTAGACTGATTAGACACTGAGCAAACACATGTAGTGATCTAACTACCATATACAGTACACTTCACAGCAATGAATTCAATAATACTCCATACATGAAATTATGAATTTACATATCTAATCAAATAAACAATAGTCTAAATAAAGATTTTGTGGAACAAATCATTCTCAAATTGGCTCTTACAACCATAATTATAAACATTAAAGTTCAATATTTTTATATGAAAAACTAAAAAAACATTTTCACTGTTCATATTCAATATGAGCATCTCAGGACAAACCTCTAATCTCAACCTGACAACAGAGTAACAGTCTCTTTTTCCAACATCTTATGTGTCAAAATAAAATTAAGTTAGCTCAGAGGATGCTCTCTGTCAAACCTCTGTCTGTCCTCTAACACTGACATTGACCTGCAGTCCATTTAGTGAGGCAGTTCGTTAATCAGTCGCTAGTAGACTTCAGCAGGTACCACGCAGCCTGATTCTTCTGCTTTTATTTAATGGCGGATGGCAACGAGCGTTTAAGCAGCGTTACCACCACCTACTGTGCTGGAGAGTGGGCTGAAGTTTTCCACTAGTGGAATTAGGAGTTATTTTTTTTATTACGTTATTTTTTCTATACTTAATTGAAAATGACACGTCAATTTGACAGCCCTATCGGATAATGATTTTTTTAATGCTACGCCAGTACCGTAATAACGACATGTTATCACGTTACTGGCTTTATTACATTTAAAATGGCGCAAATTATTACATTACTGGACTTCATTACATTATCGGTTGCTACAGGGTCACTGTAAAACAGGATAAAAACACTGCTTCTTCTTCATGCAGTTAAACATTTTAAAATGAAATATTCAGGCCAAAGTCTGAATAAAAATCGGTAAGGTGCAGTAAACCACAACTCTCCACCAAGTCTCCTGTGTAAGTCTCAGCGAGGAGCTTGCAGGGCTTTCTCTCATGTAGTGACTGTGGGAGCTGTCTGTGTTCTCCCGTGTTAGTCTAAAGCTGCAGAGACACTTTTGTTCAGAATTTTCAAGGTCATGACAGCCAGTTTGCAGAAAACTTTGAGGCATGTGTTTTCTCAAGAAGCCTAATTCCTATCTTTAGTGCGGCTCTTTCATCAGCAGCGCACTCAGCTGCTTGATATGACCCAAAAAGCTCATCTCAGATTAGTTTAAAATTTAATACTTAATACACTGCCTCTTTAGTGTGATGTATTTATGTGACACTAACAGTCATTGGCTAAATGTTACTAAAGTATTTTTTTTTGTTCTGTTTAACCTTTATTTAACCAGGAAAGGTCCCAGTGAGATTAAACATCTCCTTTTCAAGAGAATTCCTGATCAAGACAAGATACAAAACAAAAGAGACACAACACAGAACATCTTATTAAATAAAAATGCAGTACATGCCGTGAATTTGTATTTTTTGGCCTTTTTCAAGCTTTTTTTTTTAAATTTTTGACAGAGACAGCTGAAGGGTGACAGGAATGTGGGGAAAGAGAGATGGGGAATGACATGCAGCAAAGGGCCTCAGGTCGAATCCGACCCTTGGCTGCTGCTGAGCCTTCATACATGGGGCGGATGCTCTACGGTACATGTCAACAACATGCCATAACGGACCATTACTGACCTTGCTAGTAATGATGTGTGTAGTAATGTCTGCTAACACTAGCTAGCGGTTTGTTGGTTTCCATGAACAGGAGGGCATTCACAAGGCAGAACATCAGAACAAGTCTGGATGTATCATTTTATCTTAAGCTAGGCTTTAAAGTTAGGACTATGCTAATTTAGCTAACTTTAGCTACCAACAGTAACAGTCTGTGCTTGTCAAAGATAGGATTACCAGTGTGTGTCAACCTATGATTGGGGATATCACCACAGTCAACTAACTTAATGATATTTTATTTAACACTCCTCACCTAACATTAGTCAATATTCGTAGCTGTGCCGTTTCCATGGTTACCACGTGAAGTGCACCCAATGAGCGCGCCTGGGTGGGACTGTTTGGTCGCGCAGTGCTTGTCTTGTCACATGAGGAGCGCAGTGAGAGCCCGCAGATCAGAGTCGGTACAGACAAGAGTGTCTCCTGTCTAAGAAGATCTTTACACTCAGTTTATCATAGCCTGTTATGATAGGGAACGTATTTGCTGGCATACTCAGTGGCCTGAGTTATTCTTTAAGGTCATCTTGTCCAGAATATGTACATTACAATACTGTCTTTGTGGGTCATAGGCCTATGTTACAGTTTTCACTTGTACTGGACACAAGATGTTTGTGAGTTGTGGTGAGCTTTGGTTGTGTTAAATTGTTGTATTCTTTTTAACTGTCCCCTTCCAGGCTCAGGCAGATAGTGATCAATCCATACATTCCATAATCCCAGCAATAAAAGGTATTTTCACCTAATAACTGTCTACACATTGCATGCTAAAGTAAAAGTTATGCTTACATCAGAGCAACTGAATTACAACAAAAGCAAATCAATTTAAGAAAATCTAAATAAATCTGTTTTGTGAGTGTTAAGATGAATTCATCATTATAGTTTATTTTATTATACAGAATATTTTTTGTGCATATTTTGAATTTCAAATATTTGATGTAATTAGTATTTCTGGACTGTCTCTATAGATACTGTGGGTTCGACTTATAGTCCATCATACCCAGGACTACAGTTCCCTTGATGTCTAGCCACATAAGTGAGTCATTTACCATTTACCTTTTGTACTGCTGTGTTCATTTGGTCGCCATTAGCTGCCCCATGTGCGAAGGCTCAGTCCTTGCTGCAGAAGCCCAGGGTTCAAATCCGACCTGTGGCTCTTTCCCGCATGTCATTCCCCATCTCTCTCTCTCCCTGCATTCCTGTCACGCTTCAGCTGTCTCTATCAAATAAAGCTTGAAAAGGCCAAAAAAAAAATCTTAAAAAAAATAAGTTCAATGATTAAAAGCTTGATAATTAGATAGATTTTTGCAAGGATGTAGTTTTTTTCTATAGCTCTGGTATTTCAAGTCTGATACTGCATGTTAGTGTTTTTGTTTTTTTCTTTCTATTATGCTGGGCTTGATGCTAAAATTATCTTTTCTTTCTTTTCAGATGTAGACAGGACAAAAAATTTTCTATGCAGTGGACGTGTAAGTACTGCACATTTTGTGCTGAAAAGAGGGGCTACTTACTTAAGCATTACCGCTTAAAACATGGGTGCCACACTTAAATAACACCACTACCATGCCTTTATAAGGAATGCCTGTGCACATTTAAATCTTTCAATGCACTCACAGTCCACTTATCAACATGGCACACTCAAAAGGACCTAGGGAACATGGGTGAAACTGCTTTCCATTGTCAGCTGTGTGACTTTGTGGAGCCTTGCACTGAAGCTGACTTTTTTACCCATTTACGAAGCCATTTCAAGCTGAAGCAAAAGGTTTCTTGTCCATATCAAGGCTGTAACTTTCAGAGCAATGTTTATTCAACTTTTAATGCACATAAAAGCAAAGACCACATAAAACATCAAGACCATAATAAGATGGCATTCAAACCTGAAATTATGTCACATAACGTACTTGAGGAACCTCCACCTAATATAAATATTCAACCGAGGATAGTGCCCCTGAAACTGATGAGGTTGAGTTTGAGGTTACTGAGCTCAGTGAAGATGTGGAGGACTTGGAGAGTCAGTTGGAACATAATGTAGCTGCTTTTTCTTAAAATGTCATCAATTCTTAACATCTCTGAAAACGCCCTGCAAGAAGTTATAGAGCAGATCAACCAAATGTATGTGCTTTCACAGCCATTGTTACATACCTCGGTTGGAAAAATACTAAATCAACATTGTGGAGATGTTGAGTCAGTGAGATAGCTAAAGTATTTACTGAGAATAATGTATTCCTGAAATTCACTTCTACTGGGAGGTCATTGTCAACCACTAGCAAGCAAACATCATACATTTCAAAAGAATTCTCAGTGGTAACGCCTGTTGAGTTTGTCCTAAAAAATGACAGGCAGACAGTTGTGTATATCCCCATACTAAAAATGCTGCAGACATTATTAAACAATGGAGAAATTTTGGATAAGACCATGTCACCTGAGACAAATTTGTCACAAGGATACAGATCTCACAGGGACGGTTCCCGGTTTAAAGACAATTCTCTCTTGACAGTGGAAGAATTCAGGATTGCTCTTTGCTTGTACATAGATGGTTTTGAGGTGGCTAACCCACTGGGAACCTCCATAAAGAAACACAAGCTATGTATACTTGGAGAACCACACCATAAATATTGCTCCTCTCTTCATTCCATTCAGCTTGCTCTACTTTGTAAGGTCAGCAGTCTCAAAGACCATGGTTATGGTGAAATTCTCCGCCCTCTCATTCAGGACCTTGTTTCTCTTGAGCAACAGGGTGTATATGTTGAACAGTTAGGAGCCAGCATACGTAAAAGGCACAGTATTATTTGTTGCAGCAGACAATTTAGCTGCCCATTCATTGGGAAGGTTCTTTGAAAGCGTCACAGTAAGTCAGATGTGCCAATTCTGTATGGCCAAACGGGAGGAAATACAACACAAGGAAGTGTGGACAGGCTCATTTCAACCAACAAAAGAAAATCATGACAGACAGGTGCAAGATGTATTGCAGGATCCTACCATGGCTCAACAATATGGTGTAAAGGAAGCTGCCCACTTAGTGAAAGCTTGGATCATTTTCATGTTGTCAATGGTTATCCGCCAGACCTTTTGCATGATCTTCTGGAGGGTGTTGTTCCAGCTGAATTGGCCTTGTGCTTGAAGGCACTAATATCAAAGGGATACTTCTCACTTGAAACCCTGAATGTGGCTATTAAACAGTTTCCATATACATTTTCAGACAGAACAAACTAACCTCAGGTCATTGCAAAGAACTTTGCTTCCAAAGCAACAATTGGAGGAAATGGTCATGAAAATTGGACACTCCTCCGCCTTCTGCCACTACTGATAGATCATCACATTCCTGAGGTGGATGAAACCTGGGAGGTTTTAATGAACCTAAAAGATGTAGTGGAACTGTCAGTGTCTGCAAGCTTCTCAGAGGAGTCAGTGTGCTTTCTTGACTGCAAGATTTCAGAGCATAGAGATATATTTCAGAAAGTTATACCCAAACGAGAAGCTACGACGGAAGCACCACTACATTGAGCACTACCCTCAACTAATTCAAACTTTTGGTCCATTGTGTGATGCGTGGACAATGCGTTTTGAAGGCAAACACAAGTTCTTCAAAAAGTTGTGCGTCACATTCACAACTTCAAGAACGGTGGCATCATTTCCTGAAAATGCGAAGAACAGTCTCTATCTCAGGAATAACTACCAGAACACAGTCCTTGTAGCAGTTTCTGTTTGCATAGATGGCATTAAGTACAGTGCTGGTATGGTCATTTCCGTAGGATCGTGCTCAGGGCTCCCAGATTTCAGACAAATAGCAAAGATTGTGACGATCAATACAGACATAATATTTGTCTGCAGACTCATGACATCATGGTATAATGTGCATCTTAGAGCATACAAGCTCTGTAGTAGCCATTTATCTACCTTCTCTGTCACCCAGTTGTCTGAACTAAATGATGTTTTCCCTCTTTCACTTTACAGAGTTGGAGACAAGCAGCTTGTCACACTTAAACGGCACATATCATGCTGAGTGAATCAAACAGTTATCAAAATGGACCAATAAATGGAGGTTGTTGCTGAGAGTCATCATTGCTGAAGATGATATAAGGAAGTTGACTTTAAATAAGAGACCACAGTCCATTGAAGAAATAAAAGTGCAACTGGTGGATAAACTATCACTGCAGTATGACTTTAAACTGCAGTATGAAGATCAAGACTTCCATAATGCACTCTGCAATTTGACTGAAATAACTGATTTACCTGAAAGATTATGCTCAAAATCATCCCTTTTTGTGACTCTCCATTTGACCGCATTGTCATCACCCACCACAACATCAGACACTGAGTGCAACACAGCAGACACTGAGATCCTGTCAACTGGAAGAGCATCACCATCACTAAGACAACAGTGGCCAGAGTTCTTTGACATACCCAATTTCTCAGTTGATGTTGAGTATAGACTCAGACAGGCAGATCTTGCCTTTATGAAGGATGGAACACGTATGACTCTACCACGAGATATGAAGCATGACATACTAGAAAAGCTTGCTGAGATGATGTCCAGTTTTAAGGCTTACCCTAAAGATGATGACTTCAGCAGTGTTGCAAAAGCACTGATTAGCAAACACCCCTGCCTCACTGAGCCTGGACCACACAGATGGTATGGCTGGAAAAACAGCCTTAAACTTAAGATGGGCAATTATTGCGCAAAGCTTCGAAAAGCTGGATGTGAGGATGTAGCAATCAATGGAGGCAAACGAAGTAAAGGCAACCCAGAAGGAGAATTCTCAAGCAAGAATATCAAACGGCCAAAAAAGGTGAAGCAAACTATCTGCCTAATTTATCTGAAGGACATGATGAAACAAGCCTTGAAAATGCCAGAAAGGTTCTCGTGGAAAAAAAACCCAATGGCACTCTCATCTCACAAATGATGGACCAATCATTCTCACTACGCAGACAAGAAATTGTAAAAAAAGGAGCCTGCTGTACAGAACATGGTTGAACGATGGCCAGCACTCTTCACAGAGAGACAGGTAAGCTACTTTTGTTCTCAACCAATAAAATAATGCCAATCAAAACAAAATTGAAGGTGTGTGGCTAGAAATCCAAATACACTTGTTGGAATGTTGAAAAGAACACCTCTGCCAATTCATTTTGTTGGCTATATTGTAACAATCCAGTGTGAACACATATTTAAAACCATATTCTCTGGCAAATGTTTTTAACACTAAGAATGAATGTTTTGGAAGAGCATAAATTGCCATGCAATGTGTGTGTGTGTGTTTTTGTAGGATACAGCGAGAGACAAGGCCCTAGAATGCATCACTGTTGGTGTGCTGACAGTTGTCAATGAAGAAAGTCCTCACTAGGGTCCAAGCTCAGTGGACCTCCAGCCCATCTCCACTGCCATCATTCTGGAGGGAGGTATAGTCATGGATCATATTAAAAACTTGCCTCAGGCACTTTGTCTGTTATTTGGGCTTACATATGCTTTGCATTTGGATTACCCAAAATGCATGGCAAATACACTCAACTTCATTCAGACTGTGATGCTTTAACTGGGAAAGAAAAACCTCCCACCAAAACTGTTAACTCTGAAGAACAGTCTACTGGGTTAGACCAGTAAAGAGCCATCAGCTGTCAGATAGCACTATCTAAGTTATGCAGCCATTAATGTTCTCCTGTTATCAGAGAAAGTTTGATGCTTTCATGCAACTGAGCTCGCTTGTTTATGACCTCAATTTAAAAAAAAAATCCATTAAAGTTTGTTCTATGTTATGCTGGCATGCTAATGGTGGAAATAGCGCCACCTTGTGTTGCAAAGAGTTGTTGTTATGTTGTATAATGTTGTCAGAACCTAGCAAGGTTGTCCTGTTTACATTTGTGTTTTGGGAAAACTTTTAATAGTTGTAATGTAGTACAAATACAAAACCCAAGGAGTGGTGTTTTTCTTTGTGTTGGACTGATGCTTGCTTTGGGACACAAAAGCATTTGTTCAGTTTTGATCAGAAATGCACTGATTTTGCATGCACTGAAGTCCTGTAGTTATCAGGTGTTAACCTGTTTAATATTGTGAGACTGTTACATGCATAGAATTAGCTCACAAAAACGTGGTTTTATTTTTGTCTTGTCCATGTCATGTTCTACAGTCAAATCAAACCACAAGTTTGTTGTTTAGCTGCTGTTTTGTACTTGAATGCACAAGAAAGTGATACTTGGGAACAGAACACTTGAGGCTGAATAATAGATTTAATGCATATTGTTATTACGATAGCCTAACAGACATAGATCACACTATGAGCAATTTGCAATTAGTTTTAAAAAACATATTAAGTATGACAAGAGAAAGAAGGACAGTAATTTTATTGATTATTGTAAGGTTATTACATGAGTAATAAAACGCACATTTTATATTGGAGAATTGGAATCAAAAGTAATAATATCAAACGTTTATTGTTCAGCCTAGATCTGTCAATGATGCAATTATTTTTTAATAAATGTTGTAATGCAGCTGAATCAACCCAGTGAGTGTTCTTTTAAAGAATATTTTTGTGGTGTTTTTGCCTTTATTAGATAGTAACAGCTAAAATAGATAAGAAATGGAGGAGAGAGAGAGAGGGGGCGAGAGAGAGGGCCACAGGTTGGACCCAAACCTGGGCCGCTGCAACAAAGACCCATTCAAGGAAATCGGTTTGTTTAAGTGAACTTGAAAAATGAGTGAGTAGTAAATTGTAGGTATTTAGTAATCCTAAGTGGGGTTAAATTTGTATCAAGCAGTCCACACAAAATGAAAAAAACAAGTTAACAGTAAGCATGACTATTAAGTTACATGAACTTTAAAAAAAAAAAAAAAAAATTAGTTGCACTACTTGATTTAGTACTGTAGTACACTTAAAATAAACAAGCAATTTTTGAGGCAACGAGTTTGCATACTTTTTTTAAGTAAGGTCAACTAATTCAATTTTACAGTGTAAGCTGTGTCGATCAAATATCGTGCCTGAGCAGAGCACACATGTCCAGTAATCCAGTGTTTTTACATTAATTTACACAACTTGTTTCTAAAATAGAAACTTCATTTATTGTTAGTGTGGCGAGGATAAGGTGCAAAAGGGAAATTAAACCAAATTAAGAAAGAAAACCGACAACGCCACCCGACATACGTGACCCACACACACACTCAGTGAAGTGAAGAACCCGCTCCCCAGGACACAGCAGACAAGGGGGGGTACCTACCACCACCCAGTCACCAGCACCACCACCAGTCTCCAGCAACTAAAAAAGGAAAAGAAACAAATTAGTGAGCAAATTACAACAAAAAAAAACACAAGGAAATTCAAAGTTAACAGAATGATCAATACACTAATCAAACCAAATCAAAATGAACCAAAGAAAAAAAATATATAATACAAAATTATAATAAACTAAACACCATTCAACTACACACACAGGGGCCAAGCCCTGTGTTAAAACACATGCGTGCTAAACGTTTGCTGAAGCAGATCTGGTACACAATATCACGCCAAGCACCAAACAGACAGCACGCAGCCGTACACAGTGCAGCGTGCAGAGACAACGTTACAGAAGGTGAAGCCTCAGCAGAGATAACGCCAGAGGCGGAGCTTCAGCAGCGACGAACAGCGTGGAGACAAAACTTGGCGGAAACAAAACAGCAGCGACCCCAAGCAGCTGATCACAGCGACTCCTGATTACAGGAAAATGCCGTTAATGTGACTTTAAAATACAGCGGTTGCTTGCGTATACTAGAAACACACATACCTGTTTTAGGACACACACTCGCACAGGAGGAGGAGGAGGAGAGAGAGGACACTGGCTGTCGCTGGCATTTACCTGTGACCACACTAGTGTTAGCCATCAGACAGTATCAACAACGCCAGTTAGAGAGGACACTTTCCAAATAAACACACCGCTACACCTGAGGGAACATGGAGCAGCACGCATATAATCGCCCTACAAATCACACAAATACCATGAGCACGCAGAAAAGTTTAAGCGACCAATGTGCTGAAGCAGTGGGCAGCCATACCTGGCGGACCAAGAGACCTTTGGCCTGGAAATGACGCACCGAGGAGGACAGAGGCGCAAGAGGAAGAGCTGGTGGAGGAGTGCCACTTTTATACTGGCCCACCTCATAACAGCCACCTGGTGTTAAATACAAGCAGGGTCACCCAATAACCTAGCACCTCTATACTGCTACATTAGCAAAGCTGACATCCATCATGAACAACTCTCCCCTCCTGCATGAGACTGTGGAGGCCTTAAGCAGCTCCTTCAGCTACAGACTGTTACTCCCACCATGTAAGACAGGAAGACAGAATCTACCTTTATGTCTAGTCCTTTATGTCTACATTGTATCAACATCAGTGTAGCCCATATACTTATACTTTCATAAACTAAAGCACACATGTAAAGGATCTCATTCAATCAAAGCCTAGCCCAACAAACAGCCTAAGACATGTTGTACACGTCTCTTTCTCATCTTGTAAAGTAGTAGGTAGTTTCCATGGTCAACACACAAATCTGTATCTAAAATATTGCAGAGAAACACAATATGTCAGCTTATAGGCCTTTAAAGAATAACTACACACTATAATGCTCCACATATAACTACGCTGGCATGTGATCATAATAAAGATGATTGAGAAAAACTACTCTGGATGATAAAAAATAAGTCATATCAGCTGAAGCCAAGTAGCAGTATCAGAACACTGCTAAGTGTATCGTTTGTGCCTCGCATAAGCTGCTGGTTGTGTTAATAAGTCTAAAAAAAGACGGCAGAGAGGCAACATCGTACTCCTCAGTTCTTAATAATTTTCTGTGGCAGTGAATTCAACACAGGGGCGGCCGATAATTGCACTATATTCACAGCTTTACATGACATGTTACTGTTACCATGGTTAGCCAATTAATGTTATGCTGCAGGGCTACAGCTACGACACCAGCAAGATGCCAGCTCAGCTTTCAGCACAGGTACCACAAAGAAACTTTTACAAAGAGCCATTATGTGCTTCTAGTGACTGCCAAAAGCATATCAAAACAAGTACGTTGTGGAGAGGGGCGCGCATAAATCATGGGTCATTATTGCATTGAATTTGATGTGATTTGATTGTGATAGTTTACTGACTTGCTACAAGGAGAATGGAGCTTCCATTCTCCCTTGTAGCAAGTCAGTAAATCACAATTACTCCCAAGCTGTTAAATACATTTAAATTTAAATATAAGTCTGTTCCTCAGCTTGTCTCTTTTTTCTCTGACATCTTGATCCGCAATCAAATTCTGCTGCCAACCGCAATGATGACCCACCCTACTTGGATAGGCTCTGACCTGGAGACAGTAGGCGTTTAAAGTGACCAATCAGAAAGAAGGGGGGGTTGCGGGGCGTCTATTCAATGCCTGACCCCAAAGTGCCAAAACTCAGCAAAGGCGAGCGAGTAGAAGGCACAGAGAGTGACAGCGAGTGTGTAGAGTGGCGTCGAGCGCAGAGAGTGACGGCGAGCGCAGAGAGTGATTATGATGCGCTGATTATGGTTTTTATGCGCACGGATTTTGGCACTGAAATGACGCCATACTCTGACTTGTTTGTCCAGCACATCCCACAGATGCTCGATTAGATTCAGATCTGGGGAATTTAGAACTTGTTGTTGGGTTCTTTAAACCATTCCAGTTTGCTTTGTAGCAGGGCGCATTGTACTGCTGAAAGAGGCCACTGCCATCAGGGAATACTGTTTCCATGAAAGGGTGTACATGGTCTGCAACAGTGCTTTAGGTAGGTGGTACGTGTCAAAGTAACATCCACATGAATGGCAAGACCTGAGGTTTCCCAGCAGAACATTTCCCAAAGCATCACACTGCCTCCACCAGCTCACCTTCTGGGCGCATGGCGCATCCTGGTGCCATGTGTTCCCCGGATGAGCGATGCACCCGGCCATCCATATGATGTAAAAAAGCCTTATTCGCACATGACTCTGCTGCCAGTTCACCGCCTGTCTTTTCTAGGTCTGTTTAGCCCTTGTCAGAGTTGTTTAACGCCTTCAAACCTGCTAATTTTGAGGACAAGAAGTTCACTTGCTGCCTAATATATCACACCCACTGACAAGTGCCATGTTAGCATGGCATGTCATGGCACATTGGTATATGGTACATATTTTAGCATATGTGGTCACAGCATATAATACCACATACTAATTGTTCATGCAGATATATATTATTTTAATATATGTACAAATTTTACTATGGGTATTTCATATATATTTTGAACTTATATCTTCATATATCCAGAGAATGCATGAATGTGATAATAATATATTGCCTTATAGGCAAACATCACTCTTAATAGGTGCGTATACTGTTTGTCATATACATCCCTGTATATTATTCCTTTGAGGAGGAAGGGAACTTGAGAAAATGAATGCCTGACTGTTGTAATCAAACTTCAGCTCACAGCCCTGACACCATCTCCTGGTAAAGCTTGGGTTAAAATGACATTGTTAATATAGGCTAGGACTAAGTACTGCCTCTCACATAAACATACATTGCAAAAGAAAAGAAATGTTGCAGAGGTAGTTCTTTTGGCACACAGACTTCTCTGTGAAAATATTTCATGTCTGATATAGATGTATTAGTATTTCAGGAATAATCAGTGTGTGTGACTGACTTACCTGGATTCTGGTTCATGTGTCAATTAGATTTTCTCACCTCAGGGTCCCCCTGTCTTTTTCTGTCTCTTTTTCACACATGTACATGCACCACACACTCATCCTTCACATCTCAAAGTGAATTTGAACATTACAGTCTCTATAACAGACGAGGCACCATTATGGTTGTGATAGAAGTGAGATTTTAATGCTCCATATCGAGAAAACACCTGCTTACATCCAATTCCCACTCACTTGAAAATACAATGTGGTTCATTGCGATGCAGTTTACAATGTACAACTTAGTCCTTTAGAGACTGAATGGATACTCCACAAATACAAGAAGAATACATCTTACAGGTCAAACAGCAAAATATCCACCATAAAACCAGCGTAAAACATTAGAGCGGTGCTGACATCAGACATCAGATCTTTGAATGAGTCAAATATGGTCTTGCTAAAATTGACTTTACCTTAACGCAGTAAGACGCTAAAGATGAGCTGTACTCAAGATGAAAAGTGCACACCAGAGGTCCAGAAAATACCAACGGAGTAACCGCTGTGCTGTCGCATCACTTCAACTGGGAGTCATTCAAAAAAAAAAAAAAAGTCCAAGGTGCAAGGGAGCCAAATGCAATGTGCTGATTGGACGGCGCATCAAAATACGAACAGTGTTTGAATTCAGGTGCCCATTCTTTCTACAAATTACAATTCAAATTTCAAATGCATTTAATAAACCTTTGATGTGTTTTATTTTGTTAAACACAATTATCTTTACTTTGCTGTACTGTGAAATGTTTTTTTCAAACTTTTTACTAAACTTTTTTCACAATATTGGACCATCTACTGTATAAATGCAAAATTTTACTTTTAATATTTTAATTCAGCCACTCTTGCAGCCTACAACCTGTTCACTTTATATGAAAGATATTATTAATCAACAGCTTGATTGGTGATTATGAAAATTATATTCAAGAAATTTGTTCAGCTCAATTTTTGTGGACAAAGTTAATAATAATGTATATCTGTGGTTACTTTTTCAGGACAGTTCATGCATTTTGAGACTGAAAAGCTAACAACAAAACCTGTAAATGACTTGAACATAGAAAAAGCAAACAGAAAATTCAGATTTATGGTTTTCCTCTTACAAATTTGTGTCTTGCACTCCACTTAACGGCTTTTCACACAGCACACTTTGCTTACATCGGGTTATCTTAACCCTGCAGGGCCTTTGGTTGCCATCAGCCACAACCACCTTCTAACAGAAAACTGGGGCAGCAAACAGCAACATGTGCACTCTAAATATATTTAAAAGTGTAAGTTCAGCCTCAAATTCTCCTAGCTGTCTGTCTGTCTGTCTGTCTGTCTGTCTCTCTCTCTCTCAGGAAATTGTGATGTCACACTCTCCGTGTCCATGCAACTTCCAAAAATTACAGTAACACTGTAATTTTTGCAATTTGCATATATTATGGTATATTTTTGTTAGAAAAACAGTGGTTAGTAAATTTAACAATGAATTTTTTTTTTTTTTTTTTTTACGTTGGCTCATATATATAGCGGCATATTTCTGTTATAAAGACAGTGCAAGTGTATTTTATAGTGCAGTAATTTTTTCCAGAAAAAAACGTAAAAATTACTGTTTTGGCCGATATATACATTTACAGTGTTTCATTGTTACTGAAACTGAATTAACCCATTTATAGTTTTACAGTCTTTTACTGTCATGGTTTAGCAATTTTAGCATCGAGTAGGTAGATTGTAGTTGTCGTACATTCAACACAAGGTAGATAAATGAGCAATAAGTGGAGAAATATGTTTCTATGACGATAGCTGTATTCTTTAAATTGAAGCGTATCTTTTCTGCCAGACATGCAGAGATAACTGTACAAAGCCAGGTCCATCCACAAATCAATTTTCCAGTTTGAACTTGACTGGTCTGCACTGAGCTCCGACCTCAAACATACCCGACCAAGGGCGAAATCCTCACTTTGGAGTAAGCGAGAGAGGGGAGAGAGAGAGAGTCTGTGTGTGTGTGTGTGTGTGTGTGTAGGGGCTGAGGGTAATTGGAAATACATCAGCAAATGAATACCAATTTTAACATTTAATCACTGTTGAATACTTGATGTTGAAATTTAAATACCACAGCAGTTATTTGACAAAAACTTCATCTCTAGTATATTACTGATTTCAGGCTACATGTTCAGATCACAAATTCATCAGGAAGGTGAATTTTCCATCTGAATCTGAGAAACCTAAAATAGACACTGGAAAGGAAGTTTTTAAAATTGGACTGGAAGGGACTATTGAGACAAATTCAGACCATAAATTCATTCATTCACTCCATTCATAAAGGTGGTTTATTTGACATGCTGTACAGGGGATCCAAACTAAAATATTGTCATAAGATGCAGGTTAATGCTTAGAACCATTAATAATGAACAATTATCACCATAAAGCACCATGTTCTGAAGAGACACAAACTATCAAATTTAACAGTCACACTTTTTATTTTTGTATGTTTTACTACACTGAAATATTCTCTGAAGATCATTAGACAAGATGAAAATCTTAATGACTCTTTGAGACAATACAGAATATACAAACACACAGCATGCTACTGATAATAATAATTCATTTGAATGACATGAAAACATTCTTTCCAATGTCACTCATCTCTCTGAGCTTCTGTCTTCTGTCCAACCGGTCTTGGCGGACGTGGCGAACAAATGTGTTTCCTTTGAGGAAACTCTCATGCGGTCCATTGGCTGTCACTGTGGTCTCTTTCCAACTGCACACGGCCATGTTCCCTACTGAAGCCACAACAGTGTCGCTTTGTCCAAGCACAGATCGGACAACAGGCGTGCATACTCAACACTCTACTCAACTGTTAAAACTTTCGAATGCTCTCTTCCAGTTTTCAAATCCAACAAACGGAAAAAAAATAAAAGCAGGTTCTGTCTGCCGTGCAGTATGAGACGTCTGACTATTAACAGCTCAGTAATAGCACTTAATGAAGGGCTCCAATGAAACTCTCCTGAAAGTGTGACGTGTCGATGATAGCCATCCTTTTTCTCTGCTGCCATTTCTGGAATCTGGCTGATCTCATCTGTAAAGCTCTGTTGAATGTGATTCCCATCATTTTTAGACTTAGAATTAGCAAATGGATCATTCTGAATAATACCTGTTTTGTTGAACCCGAGGATCCGTAATCAGTATTTATATTTGCTTGTGGTATTCACTATCCTCTATTATTTTATTAACTTAGAATTGGGACATTCCAAAGATTGATCTGTCACCTCAGTCACCAACAAGCTTTCTATTTCCTGTCCAAACACGCTGTCTCGACACCATGGTGACCAGCTACAACCGAGCTACAGATACAGTTACATTACTTTTTCAGTTTTAATTCAACAAAACCATGACATCACAGAAACACCAGGCCACAGCTGCAATAATAAAAAGATGAGTGTCTAACTATTGAATTGGATTTCACAGATTAATGACGTTATTATTGTTTTTATTCCTTTAAGGTTGAAGACAGATATTTTACGTGCTAACTCACCTCTGTCTGCTACACTGCCCTGCCCCTGACTGTCAGTTTAAATTAACCACTAGTACCTATTAAATATTAAGGAATACACTATAAGTGTAGCGTTGCCTTTAAAAGCTTAACCTCAAAGACAGTCTTTCCCTGCTACAGTGCCTGCCGGTAGGTTTGGCTCCTGGCATCCCTCAGAATCACTCATAGACTGTATCAAACATTAATCACCCCCCTCTGACAATGTCATGAGACAGAAAGCGTTTAATCAGGAGCAAAATTAGTATACATGTATACCAACAACTTTTTTATTGTTTACATAGTCTACAGATGCTGGTAGATCACCATGGTTACCAAGCAGGTTGGTCTTTTTTCCCCTTAAGGTTGGAGTATCATGTCATATCAAAATGTGTCATAAAATGTGTGAACAATCTGATCATAAAACAGGATCGTCCTGAGTTTACAATAATGTGACAAGTAATAAGGACCAACAGATATAATGATGTGCTTTTTATGTGCAGCACATTCACAGAACAGTGCCCACTCTTATATTAAAGTCATACTGTCAGCTAAGGCCTTCCACTTATTTCTGAGACTTAGTCTTACTCTTAATATTTGGAAATTAGTTTTATTTTAGTTCTAAAGCTTCATATCATGTTCTAGTTTTGTAATATTCTCTGTAATATTCTTCTTCTTGAAGATCACTTTTAATTATCTCTGTAACAGATTTTTCCTGTGAGCACTATCGCCTCAGTGTTTTATCTCATCTCAGTATTCAATATGACACAATACAGAAACAGGTTCAGACCACTGACAGTATAAAGAGTGGACAGCGCTGCAGGAGGTCACTGAGAGGTTTTTTAAGCTGAAATAATGCACCGCTGGCCGCTGCAGTGTTGGCTGTACTGCTCTTCTGCCTCCCGGCTAATCTAAAAATCAGCAAAGACGTGGATCATTAACGAATGATGCCTGGGTTGCTCAAACAAGCCATCTGTAATGGCACCTACCTGTCAATCAAAGCGTCTGTGCTGTTAATTCTGCATAACTTTAAGCATTAATATCATTTGAACAGGTGAGTTGTATATAAATTCACCCTCAGTACAGTTGTCATGAACGGGGAAATTAGCTACAGAGACCAAAACTGTTTGTTCTACCAGGCTGTAAACATGTTTATTTCTGCTGTGAAGTTGGACATTTTAACATGGGGACTTATGGAGACTGACTCGTTCTGTAGCCAGCCTCATGTGGACGTTTGAGGAACTGCAGTTTTTGGCACTTCCGCAATGGCTTCACTTCACAGCCACAGGTTGTCACTCCAGGGTCCAGTGTTAGTCTTAGTGAAGCAGTAACACAAAGAGAGACAGAGGCCTCAGGATAACAGCTGCTGATGGAGGCAGGATCTTCTACAACCTTTATTTTCTCATCCCAGACACAAACTCAACACAACACACAATGTGCTGCCAACTATATTACTGTGTGAGTGTTTGAGGAATGTCAATCTGTCTGCCTGTTTTGCCTCTGTTATCTCTTCTTACCGGAAGTTGCGCGTGCGCACACACACACACACACACAGGCATGCAGACCATCTTCTTTTGTTCCTCCCTTAGTACAATAAATGCTGCCTCAAACCGAGTGTAATTAAACACAGAAAAGGAAGAGCTTGGATATTCCTCTCTTTCATATATCCGGGAGGACACGACCCCCGGCTCTCCATGGAGATTACACGCATGCATCCAACACATTTGGGTTGAACTGGAACGTTGACGGTGAGCCAGGCCTTATCAGCCAACCCCAGTGTTGGACCTCACTAACGCTCGTACGTGTGGCTGAATGGGAGCAAATCCCTGCAGCCACGTTCAACATCTGGTGGAAAGCATTCCGAAAATATCCGAATCTAAACTTTTAAACAGTGCAGTGCATGTGTTAAAGATAAAAACACAGTTACCCACACAGAGCTGCAGAGGAAAACCTGCCTTGCTGTTTTATTTTTATGGATCAGAGAGAGTTTTACAGCAGCTGGTGTTTCCATATGGGCTGAAGTCAATGTCTGCGGGTACGGTCAAGGTGTTTGGATAAATGTTATTGATCTGGCGACTGGGCCATTTGTCTTCCGATCTTGGTTTTGGGAAAAACTCGCCATGCTTCATCTGACCAGGTGACATTCAATGAAACCTCCAAATGATGAAATATGAGGGGCCAGAGAAACTCCGACCTTCACAGCTCCGCCTGCCTGTCCTGTCTCCCGTGTTGTTTTGTCCCCAGAGAAAGCCTCCGACTTCTTCTGGAAGCTGAATGTGAAGGTTACTTACAGCACCGCGCTCTGAATGTTTGTCTGCATGAATGAAGTAGGAGGCAGCTTGTGTTTCAGTGGCAAAGAGTCTCACTATCTCGCATCCACAAATAATAAGCTGATCGCAGCTGGAGCTGCATGCATCACACTCCATTTACTGATAAACAATCTAATAGGCACGCTCAGTCCACACCATAACGAGTGTGCTCAAATTGCAGCATCTCTCATAAATGTATGCATAGTTTTCACGTCTAGTTTGCAAGTGCTTTCTCTCTCGAGTATTCTTTTTAGAGCACGGAAAATTGGTTTCACAAACCTTGGATTAGATGCGCCCCCTCCCCATACCTCCCATTATGTTTGCTGTCTGTGAGCGATTGCTTGCATGCTGAGATGAAAGGGTAGCCTGGGAACTGAGGCGATGAGGCGAATGGGACGCGATAATGAAATGAAATGAGGCATGAACATTGGCTGTGGCTGTTATCACTTAAGAACAAAGGTGGGGTGGGAGGGGGTCCCACCAATGGTACCTGAGAGAGATCCGAGCTTGGCCCACTTCTTTACCGCCGTAATGGGCTCGGTGCTCTGCTGCTGCTGTTCATCAGTATGCATGTCCGTGGGTTTGACTTCAGGGTCACAGAAGAGGTAACAGTATGAAAGAAGTCCTGCAGCTCGGTGTGTACCACACCTCACTGTTTCATGTATTCACTTCGCTTCTGAAGCTGTTATTTCCCAAAACAGATGGTAATTATACAATATAATCATTACAAACATGATTTATGCAGCACTTTCAAAACAAATAAATAAAATCGGATGTAAAATACAGTAAAATATCCAACAACAAGAGCAACAGTGATAATAAAGCAAATGAAGACAGATTAGGATAATAATGAATCAATAATGAATGCGAGCATTAATAAAATTAGTTTTTAAAAGATACATTTGGGAGGTGTCGTTTAGCTCAGTTGTTAGAGCAGCCGCCCCATGTGTGAAGGCTCAGTCCTCGCTGTGGAAGCCCAGGGTTCAAAGCCGACCTGTGGCTCTTTCCCGCATGTCATTCCCCGTCTCTCTCTCTCGCTGCATTCCTGTCACTCTTCAGCTGTCTCTATCAAAATAAAAGCTTGAAAAGGCCAAAAAATAAATAAATAAAATAAAAATAAAAGATACATTTGGGAAGTAAATTAAAAGCTGCTTTGATTCTGCGAGTCAGTAAATCCAGGTTTTCGTGCTCATGCCAAAGTGGTCCAAGTACCAAAAGCAAACGATACTTTTTTTTTTTTTTTTGCTTATTTTGCACAGCTTGTGTATTGCAAAGATGGCATTCAGCAATCCACACAAAAAGCTGTCAGAAGACCTGCAGGTATGTGTAATTTGTATTGACATTTAGAACTTACCAAGCCAAAAACTGCAGTACCCCGAGCAGCCGCTTGGGCCTGGCAGCCAACTTCACAGCAGAAATAAACATGTTTACAGCCTGGTACAAAAAACAGTTTTGGTCTCTATAGCTAATTTCCCCGTTCATGACAACTGTACTGAGGGTGAATTTATATACAACTCACCTGTTCAAGTGATATTAGGGAAGAGGCAGGACTACCAACATGGCGGCAGACTTTCAGCTTCAAAACAGCGCTATGTGACGTCACTCATGTGCTGTCTATTTGTTTTACTGTTGTTGGCTTTACTTCTATATATTTAGAAATATGTGAGAAAAATATGAATGGGAGCAAAGTTAATTCATCATTCTACAACACAGAGGTGTGTACAGGGTGTGAAATGAACATGTAAAATGTGAAACTGCCAGAAACTGATACAATTTGCTCCAATAGTAAATCATTATTTTGTATCTTTTCATATTTTACCAGCATTTGTCACTGGTGCTAATGTCTCACCATGGTTCTGTAACAAAATGCTAGTTGGATGGTTATAAAATGGTTATAAGGTTATAAGTTATAAAAATAGCATTGAATATGTTGTGGAGTGTGGAGAATGGCTGCTAGTTTGATCTGTAACTATATACCTGGTAGTGTATAGTGTAAAATATGTTTTGTTATGTAATTTTTTGATAGCATAACTTTGACTGGGTTATGCTAGTCAGTAATACACTAGTAATACATGTTGCTAAATGGGAGAAATAAAAATTACCAGCGTTTAAAAATGATTGAAATCAGGTAAGCATGTAATCAAAAAAAAAGAAAGAAAAAAGAAAAAAGTCATTGTCATTCAGTTCTTGACAGTTTTTGATACTAAAACTTATTAACAATAAAATTTTTAGCTGACTTCAGATGTCCCGAGTCTCAGGGTATAAATCTGAATTTGACTTTAATTCGTCCTCTAAATTCTCACCATTCTGTGGCTCAGACATGGCACAGTGCCATGTCATTACCTCCCCTCTGATTGAAGTGGCAGGTAATGAAATGTTGAGTCCTCCCGTAAAGACGAACCTTGGTCTGACTCCTGTGTTTTAACAGCTTTAATGAGAATTCTCTGTGGCCTTTACTGACTGTGGAGATTTCGAAGCTGGCTGCCTCACCACACTCTCTGGCTCTGTGTCCTTTCCTCCAGCTGCATTCCCACTTCCACAGGTCCCTTAGGCCTCGTTCAGACTGCCAGTCCAAATCTGTTTTCTTGGCATATCGAGATTGTATCCATGTTGGTTTTAGAAAGTCTGGACTGCAAAATAAAAAAAAGAAGAACATTTTTTGTGATTTTTGTAAATCAGATTTCAGTCCAAATGCTCTGGTCTAGTGATGGGAAGTTCGGTTCTTTTTAGTGAGCCGGATCATTTGACTCAGCTCACCAAGAAGAGTTGGCTCTTTCGGTTCCCAAACGACACTATGTTTTATCACTTATAGCAGGGGTGTCCAAACTTTTTTTTTTTTAAACTTTGGACATGCCTGATTTATACCTTTAATAATTCAGCCAAATTTAGCGCTGTTTTGACCCGTGATTTATATGTGTATGCATCACAAAATTATTCAATACATTCTTTGTGCTGAAATATTCAAAAGTAAAAATTACATTTTCTAATACCAATAAAATGATCTAGCCAGTTATTTTCATTGCATTTACAGCTCTCTGAAACCACCCAATCAATGCACTAACCTCTCTGCTACACAAAGCAGATAGAAACACTTATAAAAACTTAAGTGCAGAAATAAAATAATAAATAAATATAAGAAAGCTATTGTCACTGCATGCACGTAGCGCACCGTAATACTTAAAAATATAAATATAAATTTAAAAAAAACTAAACTGCTCACGGACAGGAGCCAGCTCCCATCATTCACTTAAAAGAGTCGGCCCTTTGAATCGGCTCGTTCATGATCGACACATCACTACTCTCGTCGCTCATATCGTATTTCAAAGCGTCTTTTGAACAACATTAAATCCAGAATGACTGAAGTGTATCAGAGCGGCTGAGCAGAATCATGCAGTGCAATATGGAGGACAACACAGAAAAACAGTCTGTGGACAGACACTAAAATACACTGTGCAGGTGAAGCTGCTTCCACGTTGAAAAGCTGTATCATCAGCGTACAGAGTTACTGGCACCAACGTCATAACCACAGCAATTGATGCTTTATCTTGACACACAAATCCAATTTAATCACTAGCCAATAACAGTGTGTTTATTTGATGACAAATCAGATCTACCTGCAGTCTGTATGAAGCCTTAGTTGTTTTGCTTCACCAGTCCACCAGATGCCCTCACTGCTGGATCCCACCGGGCACGGCTGTGATGCATTCCTCAGAAGAGAATTGACCAAAACAGCGGCATGGCCGCGACATGACAGAGACGTGTGCGGTGGAATCCATGTATCACACTTTCCTCCTTGCTTTCCAGATCCAGCGACTCCCATAGGCCTCACCTGAGCATCCCTGCCGATCTCTCCACCTGCATCTTATTCCCTCGCCAGCCGCTGACTTCATATACCAGCCCAGATCATTTCATCACTTGTCAGATTGTTGTAGTTGTTGTGTTGCTGTTTTGTCATTGCTTTCACCTTCTGTATCCGGTTACGTGTAACGTATCACTGCTTGCTCGTCTGGACTTTTCTCTGCCTCATCACGGTGGGTTTGGACTTGTCACCCCGCCTCTGAGTTTTCAGTGGTCACTCACGACAGACACATATAGAAAGTAAAGGAGAGGCTGCAGAGGTCACCAGCAGGAATGAAGACATGCATCAAGTATCTGTGACAAAATATTCACATCCTAGTGTTATCTTATGGACTTGGACTTTTCTACTGTGTTTCTCTGGTCTACCGACCACTCAAACATTTGTGGATCTAGAGTTTATTCAATAGTCCAGGTATACAAGACAACTAATTGCATTCAACAAAATATTTCATCATATAGGGTGCAACAGTAGTGGTAATTGCTAGGTGCATAGGGACTGTGGTTGGGGGTCGACTGGTTCACCTTCTGGGCACTGCAGACGTGCCCTTGAACCGAACCCTTAACTGCTACCTACGTGGCTGCCCGTCTCTCTACATTTTCATCTCCCTTGTGTGTGAAGTTGTATTTCAAGCCTATATGTGTAAATATTGAGTGAAAAATGAATTTCACCATTGAGGAATTCATAAAAGTAAATCTTTTCTTCTTCTTCGTGTCCAAGAACAAGGAAGTTTTTTTTCTTGAATAAGCAGAATATCAATTGTATGGAGCCCCAAGGTGACATGAGAAAAAAAGCGATCTCGAGTTTGAAAGTCGAGATCTCGAGTTTCGCTTGACTGCCAGTCGCTCAAATATTTTCAAGTGTGCCCTGTTCAAGTGAACCCCTACCCGCACGCAAACAGCAGCTGGCTTCCAGTGTAGTCCAGAGGAAGTCCGTCAAAGTCGCTACAGTTTAACAGAATACTTGTTACATTAACTTTACTAGTGTGTTTATCTGTTTGTATGTTTACAGATACGTGTTTTGCAATAATCCCACAAACGTAACAGCCGCTGCCTACTACAAACGAAACACGCTATTTCCCACAAACGTAATAGTTATAACGTTATAGTTATTATGTTTGTGGAAACAAACAACAACAACCACAACGACCATTATTCATTGCGTTATTACATTTGTGGGAAGTTATTACAATACTGAAAGTTGAAGATTTTCACTTCCCCACAAACGTAATAACTATTACAAATCAAATTAATCAAATCAAAACAAACTATTACATTACAACTATTAAGTTTGTAGGGATTTATTACGTTTGTGGAGAAGTGAAAACTTTCAGTATTGTAATAACTTCCCACAAATGTAATAACGCAATGAATAATGGTCGTTGTGGTTGTTGTTTGTTTGTTTGCCTATACACACACTACTAATACTGACCGTGGGTGCAAAATCCAGCTGCTGGCTTTCCACTCCGCTATCACAACGGACGACCCCCCCAAGCAAGCAGCATTGTCATTCCTTTTCAGTTCACAAAATTATTTTGTGTTTAAACAGATTTATTTCTTTGCATAAGCAAAATGCTTCTAGCTAATGAGGAGCTCTCTCTCTCTCTCTCTCTCTCTCTCTCTCTCTGCTGTCCATGGTGCTGAGCCAAAGAAGCCTTGACCCACACATCACTTACCTGCCAAGTCTATCGATTTTCCCCCTCCACTCAAAAATGTGTTTTTCATATTGTTCCTACACTCGAATGTTTGAGTTTCAAACTTTTGGGATGTCATATATTTGCATATTTCTTAATTCTGGATTTTTTTAATGAGGGAAAAGGATTTTAACAAGATAATTTAACTTTTTGGGTGTGAAAACGATATCAGTCACATTAGCCTATTATTCAAAGAAAAGTATTTTATATAGGCTACACCTTGAAACATGTCTAGGAGTCTTTAATGATTGAATTGTGTTATTTATTTACATCACAAAATGATAACTTAATTGTGATAATGTTCACAGTTATTATTTAGCTACATGCCACAGACTGAAATCAGATTCTGCTGTTTCAGCTGTTATGGGGTTTATTTTGATGAAACACACGTATCTGTAAAAACACAAACAGATAAACACACTAGTACAGCTGTAACAAGTTTCCTGTTGAACTGTAGCGACTTTGACCGGACTTCCTCTGACTACAGTATGACAACGGACAAACCAGCTGCCTGCTGCTTGTTATTCACTGCATTATTACATTTGTGGAAGTTACAATACTGAAAGTTTTCACTGTAATAAATTCCTACAAACTTAATAGTTATAACTAGTTATTACATTTGTGGGAAGTGAAAATCTTCAACTTTCAGTATTGTAATAACTTCCACAAATGTAATAACGCAATGAATAATGGTCGTTGTGTTGTTGTTGTTACAAATGTAATAAATCTGCAAACGTAATAGTTATAACATAACAGTTATTACGGCTTTGTTTGTAGTAGGCAGCTATTGTGTTTGTGGGATTATTGCAAAACACGTATCTGTAAACACACAAAAGATAAACACACTAGTAGTTGTAACAAGTATTCTGTTAAACTGTAGCGACTTTGACCGACTCTGACTACACTGGAAGCCAGCTGCTGCGAGTCCACTTGAACAGGGCACACTTGAAAATATTCCAGCGACTGGCAGTCAAACGAAACTCGAGATCTCGACTTTCAAACTCGAGATCGCTTTTAATTTAATTTTAACATTAAAACATTAATTTTAAGATATTTAATGTTTAAAGTGATAAGCTTGATAAACACATCCTGAATTCGATGCCTGCAACACGTCCAATATTTGGGCCAGCCTCCTGTTTACTACTGTGTTGCATCACTTTTTCTTTCAACAACACTTTGGGAACAGTTTCACAATATGTATGTGAAATGTAACATCAGCTACTCTTAGCTAATGTTTGCCCACTTAGTCATATGATCCTGGCTGCATTATTAATTCAGCTGTAAGCTCAGATAATGGTACTTTAAACTTTGAACATGACAAACACTATGTTTTAGGGGTGTCGACACATAATTTTAATAACCAGTAGGAACTGTCCTGTGGCAATGTAGAAAGCAAAATCAATAATACATGAAAAAAGTGATAAATAGTTTTAATTTGCAAGTTCACTGATGCTGGATAAAACTCCTTTAAGTTATCATTACAGGAACTATTCAAAGTGAGTGAGGATGCCCTTGTTGGAGAGAATGGGGTAATTCATCTTGACACCGGCTGATTTGGCTCCCAGAAAGCAATGCATTAAGATTGATTAATAGCATAATTACAGCTCCTATCGTCCTGCTGCAATGACTTTGTAATCTGCTTAAAGCATGTAAATGCTGCAGCATCAATTCAACAGTCCAACCTTTGAGGTGTTCTTTTGTCTCACTGCTATCTCTGCTCCCTGGAAACATTAACATTTCTAAAGGTTCCAGCATGAACCTGAAGGATTCTGCTCTCCCAAACTGTAGAGCTGTTTTCAGCTCCTTAACTCAACCATGAAATCATAATGACGTATGACTTTGCTCGCAGTCACATGTCACAAGGTTGTCTGAGCCGTGAATGAAATAAAATTGAACTGAACCAAATATTCCAGAGAGCAGATCTATGACCAATCAATCATTCTGACATTTTGACGCTAACAATCGCGGGGAATAAACTCATAATGCAGTATTGATTGGGAGCCTTAAGGGTCGATTTAAAAAACAAACTGATGAATAATATGGACCGTTGACCCTGATGATGATGATGTCATGCTGTGCCAGCCAATTTGGGGCTGTTTATGGTAGATTTAATTATAATATCCTGCAGGTGCTGGCTACTTTTCATCTTTATCTGAAAGGTGATTACGAAGCAAGTTGGCTTTATTTCCGTTAGCTGGCTCAACACAACCTAAAAGCCCACTCTGAGATAATGGTTATCACGACAGTGGTTATCAAATTTATTTTTCTTCATGAGGCTTTTAAAACAGGCCATTTGGTTCGTCATGTGACTCTACAAAAACACAACATTATAACTTTACTCACTGATTATGATTAAGACCCAAACTATGCAGCTGGTTAACTGTAGTTGCCGTTAGCCATACTGAGCCCAGTGTGAACCGGCTGGACCGGTACCTAACACAGCCTTTAAATCTGATGGAGGTCAGTTTAACATCACAGAAACCGAGATTGTTTTTTATTCCCCTCTCAGGCCTCTTGAAGTGGGCGCTGACTTAAACCGAACATCCCTCTCAAGTGGTTATGATTTTTCTTTCTCTAACATCTTTTTTTGAGATTTTATAGAATCTTTGCTCTATGTAAAAATGCTTAACATATCAAAAGATGATAATTATAGCGCCACCATGGCGCCACATGTGCTTTACCTTTTGGACAATAATTCATGTACTGCATGTTCGTTGGACAAAGCTGACTCAACTGATATACAGTAGGTCACATCCAAGATGCTGCCAGACCTTTAACCTACTTTCTGTTGATATAATTTTAGTTGCAGTCATTCATTAAATTATTAATCAGTTGTTAATCCACAGTTTGGTGCATTTTATGAGATTGAAATCAATCAGTTTTTTTGGCTATAATTGATCCTTTCTTTGTGGGTGGTGCCCCAAGGAAATTAAAGTTAAATAATAACTTTAATTATCATCTTTGATCATTTTGATAGCTAAACTCGACTGATTGCACTCACACAGTTCGGTGCCTCTTTAAACCAACACTTGATTGTTGTTCCCACTAAAAACAGACCTTTTCAAGATATTCAATTCTGACCCACATTTCTCACAGGTCCAGTATCTTTATATACATCTTTTTATCATCGGCATGTCATTTTCTCATGGTGGAACCATTAGAATTACTATCATCCTTTCCATTTTCCGTTCAGCTGATTTCAATTTCAAAAACACCCGGCCATCTGGTCAGGTCGGAGCAGCTGGGGATCAAACTTGTTCATATAGAAAGATCTGACTTCAAAGGCTTCAGTCCATCAGTGGAGAGGCTGGAGAGCAGCTGTTTGAAGTCCAGCAGGTCAGATGGTCGGTGGCATGAAGGCACCATAATGAGTCAATCAAACTTCAAACATAAATGAATGATCACCGGGTTACACTGGATAATACAACATCCTGTTTGCTTTGATGGCTTTTTGTGGCTTTTTAAAAGCATATGCAGATTCTCTCATCTAAATGTATGGACCAATCAGGCCTTCAAATAAACCTGCTGTAGGAGCTATGGTTAGGAGCTAAAGTTAACAGTGGGCCCATTTTGAGATGTTTTAAGTTGTTCATTTATCATTCACTTCTGTAAATCACATGATTTGACAGCAGCTGCTTCATTTTCGTCTGCCTGATTATCACAAAGTTCAGTTTGAGAAGGGCAAACGCTCAGCTGCAGGGAGTAACAGTTGGAGCTCTGGGCAGACTTCAGACAACATATGTACTCATTAATTATGTGGAAATTGTTGCATTACACACTGGCTTTTTACAATGGTTCCACGGTTGCAGCAATACATGGTTAACAACTATGTTAAATCAGCATTATTGAGGATTATTAGTCTGTGAATCAGGTTCATTGAGTTATGTGGATAACTTTGCTGAGTCATCCTTGGAATAGGCCTGTTTAAATGGATCCAAGTTCCAGTTTGGCAGGTTACTCAGCTGATATCTTTGCACTGTCATGACTACCAAACTCTGAGGTCCCCAAGTTCTGTTTGCTAAGCTTTTTTTTTGGTTGTTTTTGTAAATAAGTGTGGTTTTTGCAGCCTAACATCATTTTAAATGTCCATGTGGATATCACATCATGGGACATCTGTAAAACAGACAAACAAAGGTGAGGGTCCAAATCTGTCTCAGTGTTCACCTGCCTGGACACTGTGATTGATGTGACAAAAGGGTTTGTGTCGGCCTGCATAGTGTAGCATTTTCTTAGTAGGACTTACTAGCCAACCGCAGAGAAATGTGTCAATGTCAACATTCATCTGTGTTAAAAAATGTCATAATTTCAGTATGATCATAAAACACAAAGCAACTAAATACATTTTGAACTTCACTTATTTACTGATATATACTGCATGTCACTTTAAGACAGTGTTAAACATCAAACAGGAAAATGAGGACCCACTTTAACTCTAGACTCGATGAGGAGACTGCTGCTATCTACCTGACTAAATTTTAATTTAGACCTGTAATGTCTACCCCAAATAACACACAACAGACTGAAAGTTTAAAAGGAGGTATATTATAATAAAGATCCTTCAACCACAATTGAACCAAAAATATAAAATAAAAATAACAAGCATGCAGGAAAATGATCTCATTCAGTCCATAATAAAGGTCAATTTGAATGTAAATAGATAAATTTACTGCTTTTCAGTGTCAAAATTCACTTCTTTACTACTGCCATTTTTCCATTGATTCTTAATATCCATCATAACTCAGAGTAACCAAAACATGAATTCACATAAGCATTTCAAAATAAACAGTTTTCCCCCTTTTTCCTCATAGTATTTACGTGAAATACATTAATTTTACTTTTCACAACAGTACAAACACCATCTCAAACTCAACACACTCATCAGCTTAGCTGCATGAATTTTCTACCGAGGCCTAACACCAAGCGGCTATCAAGAGTTTCACTCACAGTAATAGAATAACAGCACAAGATTCATAAAGCACATAAACACAGTCTTCTGACATTAATACATTATTCCGACCTGTTTCGAGTTTATCCCGACTGGTTTTAGAGAGAGTACAAGGCTAGCCTAATTTTTAAGTTATTTCCAGTGTTTAGCACTCTGATAGTGAGCTAGCATGCTAATGTAAGCATTGATCGTTACTCACCAGGAAATCAATCGTTTACAGCAGTTTACGTCGTCCTACTCGAACTCGCAGCTCGCTGATAGTCTCTTCTCTTTCAGTTTCATGACTTCTGACTTCTGAGTTTTTGTCATTTCAATTCTAACTTTTCCTCTTTCTTCTCTTCTCTTTCAGCATCTACTCACACACCATGCATTGGTCGAGTGGACTCCCAGAGATTGGTGCTAAGGTAACATGCACACACCTGTCGGCCTTTGCTCACAGCGCTTAACAACTGCCACCTCTATTAAAGGACAGTAACACATATACAGTGTTGTTTCTTTAGGAGAAGATGGTTTTACTGCTCCGCTCTTGTGTGAAAATAGTCATGAATTTAAATTTTGAGGGAAACATCGAGAACATAAATACATCATATAAAGATACATTTTTCAAAGCAACTACAAATAACCAGGGGTTTAACTAACCCTGGTTACACGTGTATTTGCCTTCATTCAGTGCTCAAGTAGTCAAGACCACCTTAACCGAGACCAAGTCAAGACTAAGATCAGACAGTATATAGCCTACCTGGGCGCTAATAAGTAGCTAATGTTTTGTGTGAGTGAGGCGTCTCAGTACTCAGACTGCTGTGTTTTCTGTTGGATGTTGGTTGAAGCATGGATCTTTACCTCCAATCACAGCAATAATGTTATTATGATGTAATTTAGTGATACAGTGTTTGCAACAGGATTTTGTGTAACTGTGGTGGATGGTAAAATGGTAAATGCACTGTACTATATATAGTCTTTCAACCACTCAAAGCGCCTTTACACTACATATCTCATTCACACACATTCACACACCGATCGCGCAGCCCTCGGGAGCAATTTGGAGTTCAATATCTTGCCCAAGCACGCTTTGACATGCAGACTGGAGGTGTCAGGGGTTGAACCGCGGGTGAGGTGGACCTCAGAGACCCTCTAGGGGGTTGTATCAGTATGAATAGTGATAACGTGGCAAAAAAGTCCTCCAGATTTCCTTTTACACATTTTCAAATACAAAATATTATGTATACTATGACTTGGCTGAAAACCTGGGTGCTCCAATCAGGATTTTTGGTGGTGATCACTGATCACGGGGTCTATATGAAGCTTTCTATTGTATATATCATGTAGAATTACTATATATTGTGGCCATTAGTTGTGGTCTTGACCGGTCTTGAAATACAATCCCGAGTCTGCTTTGTCTGAGATGGAGAAAAGAGTAAAAATGTGAGTGACTTTCAAAAAGTGGTCTCACATGGGGCATTGTTTAGCTCAGTTGGTAGAGCAGCCGTGCCATGTACAAAGGCTCAGTCCTTGCCACGACAGCCCAGGGTTTGAATCTGACCTGTGGCTCCCGCATGTCATTCCCCATCTCTCTCTCCTCACATTTCCTGTCACTCTTCAGCTGTCTCTATCAAATAAAGCTCAAAAAAAAAAGAAAAAAAAAAGTGGTCTCTTGAGAGCAAGACCGATCTTGAGTACATGACACTGGCTTTATTTTATTTATTTTTTTACTTTGGAAGCATCTGAAGAGCAAATAACAAGATTACCTCCTCTGCCTGAAGACCTTCAGTGCCACAAAGTCATTTTAAACTGAAAAGCAGAATAAAAGATACAGAGACAGAAGTTAATGATACAGACAAAGTAATTAAATATGAATTCAAGAGGAGGTGGAGGTTGCTGCTGTGGACTGCAGGAAACTGGAAAAATCAATCCAACCCTCACGACTTCAGCAGATGTATTCTTTGTAGGTTATGGTGAAAGTTAAAACAAATAAATAACAACAAATAACTATTATAATATATGTATAATTTGGCTTATCAAATTTTATTGTACATTATAAATCATGAATGAACTGTTTCTAACACAAGCAGACCCAGTTTAAAAATGAGAATGTGAAGATATATGATAATGTTGTTTGCTTACGTATTAGCTTCACTTTGCTCTTCTCTGATTTATCTAGGTCGAATGATGTCGTATGAGCACACCTGGACGTTTGCACTGGCTTCTTTCCTTCCCTTCGTCCTCTTCTGAAGATTATTTGTGGAAAAATGTTCGTATTTGTGGTGTAAAGTTTGTCACAATTTAAGATAGACAAGGACTCTTAATGAAACAGATTTAGAATGCCCGTGAAGGGAGTGATACATGTAGTTAAAGTCCAGTGCTGTGCTCTATATCAGCACTCATGGAATGACTCTACTTTATTGGAACTAAGTGTTATATAATTGGAATATAATATTCATAACTATGTTTTCATTTAGGTATAATCCCCTAGAAGTAAGAATTCATTATGTTCTTATTACATTAGAATGAGCATTTTATATCTACAGAAGGAGTGGGCCCTCTTTCAGGGAGTATGCCACATTGAAACCAAGCAGCAGCCTCCATGGCTGTGACGTGAAACCTCTGCGGAAGTGCCAAAAACTGCAGTTCCTCAAACGTCCACTTAAGGCTGCCTACAGAACGAGTCAGTCTCCATAAGTCCCCACGTTAAAATGTCCAACTTCACAGCAGAAATAAACATAGAACACAGAAACCTGTGTGTTCACCATCCATCTTTATACTATCAGTGGTTGAATGTTTCTACAGTAGCCCAGAACAGATAAACTAAACACAGTCTCTAAATCGGAACTCACATATTTTTTGCGGGTTTCGCTACAATGCTTGGAAGGAGTGGGTGAGGCGAGCGGTATTCACTTAGTTGCAATGTGTAACTTCACCACTAGGTGGCACTAAATCCTGCACACTGGACCTTTTCTGTATAGTGTTACAAGCTATTAAAACAGTGCTTCAAAATACTAAATAGATATTACACACCTTTTATTTGATTTGACAGTTGTGTGGTCCATGGGGCACATGCTCGACCAGGTGAGCTACCAGGGCATCTCAAGTGCAAGGTTATTAATATTGATAGAACTAATGGACAAAACGACTAAAATAAGTCGCAATAAAACATATTTATTTTAGTTGCTGTCAGGAGGATAAAGCAGACTTGTACTTTGGCTACATCCTGTTACAGTGAGTCTCTCTGAGGCCGTGCTGGAGGACAGAGTTGTTTTCCTGACCTGGACTGAGTCTGTTTCTATCTTCTGTCTGATGATGGTTTTACGGTTGCAGGTCGGTGGCCTGCTCGTCTCCTGGAAGAGGAGGGAAGAGGCTGCAGTCAGGTGCTAGTGCCGCTGCTTAATGACCCGTCATCTCAGGGACACGCTGTAACCTCCAGAGCCGCAATGGAGGCGATAGCTGCTTCAGAAACACATCTGCAGAGCGATAAAGAGTGAACATGGTCACATCCATATCAGGGGATGTAAGTATGATGAACACAGAGATAAACACATCATACATGTAGTGTGTATTTCCTCTCTTTTCTCCTCCTCTTGCTGTTGGTGATAAGCGATTTTGTGGCGTCTCACTCAGAGGCATCTCCACTTTCTGCTGTGGTTTTCTCTAATGACTGCAATAATATGTTCACAAATGAGATGGGCCAGATGTGTGTGGAAACCAGCAGCCCCAGCAGCAGCAGCAGCAGCAGGGTGATGTATGGCGGCTGTGTCTCCTGTGTCAGGTGACAGAGATAATAGCAGCCACATCCTCTCAGAGGAGCGAGTCCTCCTGCTCTGAGATAACAAGGTCGGCTCTCCGCTGTGTCTCTGCAGACACCCGATCTGTTGCCCTGCGGCTCCGGAGGCTCCTGGACAACTTTGAAAGCTTTAAAAGGTGTATCAGACTTTGGATACACACTGTACTCGTTAGGAGATCCATTCTTTGTTGCTCTGGATATTTTCACTGGGTTTGTCTTCAAAAGAGAAATATTATCACCATTCTTACACATCAGAGAATAAGCTGCTTTGGCTCATTAGTTTCAAAACTCATTGCAAACATTGTGGAACATTTCTGCCACCACTGTCATTGTAAACTGCAATGCAAGCTTGAGAGCTGTAGCAGCAGTAACAGTAACTGTGGACCTACACTGGGATTATAAATGACGCAGGCCCAAAGTACAGATATCACAGAGATGCAATCCTCCCAACCTGAGGTGCAGAACTAAACAGATTTTATGCTTTCCAAGTTTTTTGAGGGTTAACAATTAAGTATTGGAAACAGAGATTTTGGTGGGCTACCCACAGTCCCTCAGGAGGGGGTTTGCTCATCATAATTAACATCTTTCTTTCATCTTTCTCTTTATTTATGTTCTGGCACATCTGCATTTTGTCTCCCACAGTGCAAGCCACAGGGTAAAAGAAAAACAAACAAAAAAAAAAACGTGTGACCTGCAGCAGAGAAGTTGAGCCAGATTCAAATTTTGGGGAAACACAACCGTCACGCTGGCACCAATCAGGCGATCAGACTGGTCAAACCTGAGGCTATCCAGGTGGATTCATGGACGACTAAACTCTGATATTCTACCTGTTGTGTTCTGGTTCAGTCAGTCAGTTTAGTTATTTCATTTACCCAGCTAAAGTTAAAGTGCAAAATAGTGACACGAAAAAGTTTCTAGCTGTTTGGGGCCCTATGCAAGATGCTATTTATATAAATGCAACCGATGCAGTATATTACCAAAAAATAGATAGATAGATAGATAGATAGATAGATAGATAGATAGATAGATAGATAGATAGATAATACTTAAATGAATAAAAATACAATGGACCAGCCTCCATATTAATGTGCAAACAATAAAAAACAAAAAACTAGTAAGCATAATACTGATGTTGCAGAAACATTTACATGTAACACTGCAACCCCTTCAGCACCATTTTGGATCTGTTTGGTGGTTGCGGAGAGAGCAGTGGTTAGGCGACATAATTATTAGTAATTGAGAGTGACGGAGCGTCGTCATTGTTGGATCAGAGAAATAAAAAGTTACTTTCTGTTTGTTTATTAGTGGTTATGTTTGTTGCACAAAGACACACACAAAGACACACACACACACACACAATGTGGCGCAATGCCTGATTTGGTCTACAAAATGGAATACAGCCTTAATGATCTGAAGAACATCGACATCATCATGCAGCACCAGTGATGCACCACAGTGACTCCAACAAATCACCAGGCCTCAGGCCAGCACGCCAACTGCCACCACACACAGGGAGGCAGAGGGTTGGGTGGGAGGCTGTGAGTGTGTTGTGGGATTGGGAGTATTACTAATAATGTGCGTGTGAAGATCTAAATAAATGAATGACTACACAGTTCCATTTAGCAGAAAGAGCTTTGGTCTTTGAGGGAGCTCTGGAGTAATCAGAGCAGCAGTGCTCTGCTGAGAGAACTAATCCCCCTAATTAACACTAACGGTGAAACAATTGTAATTAATTAGCCTGACGAGAGGAAGTTGATCACCAACTATTTTGATAATTTTCCGAGCAGAAATACACAAAGATTTTTGGTTCCATCTGCTCAAAAACAACTTGTTGCTGTTATTAGTCATATAACTAAATATGTTTGATCCTCTAATAGGGGCTCATGTGACCTGACACCACCACAGATATCAGAACATCACTTAGTTACTGTGTGTCGCAGCGTGCTAACGGGTTCTTTAGTCATTCTGACATTATTTTGCATTTTCACAAATAATCGCTGAACCAGATGATTTGTGTTCGTTAGTATAAGCTGGAGCTCGTTCTCTAATCAGACCGTGTCCTTTTAATGCAGTAGTAGCTGGACCTCAAGGACACACACACACACACACAGAAGATTGTGGTGGTTAGATATTGAATGTTATTATAACTTTTCATCCAACTATATTACGTATAACATGTATTTTATTGGTGATATAATTTGGAATAAAGAGTTTTTAATAACAATAAACTCATGTCAGGACTCATTACAGAAACAGCTGTTTGTCCTATCGAAGCGGTAACCTGAAACTGGAAAGTGAAGCCAGTGCAGAAGTACCAAAAGCTCCAGAACAAGTCAGTCTCCATAAGTCCCCATGTTAAAATGTCCAACTTCACAGCAGAAATAAACATGTGTACAGCCTGGTACAAAAAACAGTTTTGGTCTCTATAGCTAATTTCCCCGTTCATGACAACTGTACTGAGGGTGAATTTATATACAACTCACCTGTTCAAATGATATTAAGGCTTAAAGTTATGCAGAATTAACAGCGTGGGCGCTTTGATTGACAGGTGGTGCTGTTACAGATGGCTTGTTTGAGGCTTCATTCACCACCACAGGTCTGCAGATGATCTACATCTTTGCTGATTTTTAGATTAGCTGGTAGGCGGAAGAAGCAGAACTAACTGCCAACATGGCGACAGATTTTGTGTCTATTCTTTATGCTGTCAGTATAAACTATATACTGTCTTGACTATGTTTCAAAGATTCAACTCTTAACTCATGGTTGTGCTCCATCCTGTTTTCTCTTAACTCAACAAATGCAAACTAGAGCTTTAAACTTGATTCTTAGAGCATGGCTGCCCTTTGATCTTTCCTACCTTAGGAAATTCTTCAGTTGGGATGGCTCTGTCAGAGCTAAATTCCTAACATAACATCCCATCTTAACATGCTGTGAAATGTGACAGTGTTGCTGAGCAGAGGAGTCTCCATGTGTGTCTAGATGAATAAATACTGAATTAATACATTTTACACAACTTCTGATGTGATATATTTTTATAAACACATAATGAAACAGAAATACCAACACACTCTGACCATTGTAATTATAACAGAAAAGTAACGAGCTGATCGCAGAGCTGAGGACTGACTAATTAGTGCTGTTATGTAAATAGTGGTTGTTGTTTTTCAGACTGCTGCAGAAGAAAATCCAGTTTCTTCATGCTGTACACTTCATGACAAACTATTTGAATGTAGACACAAAGTCTTTTAAAACTTAACGATCCAACAAACACACACAAACCTGCTGTCCACTTCATTCTTTCCTAGTATTTTTCCTTGTTTCCTCCTCTCTTGTATTTCTGTTTATTTTTTTGTAACGTTACTCTTTAAGATTTTTGACTGATTGTAATTTTCTCCGTGCTTCAGGAAAACATCTACATGTCTACATGTCTGCACTCTGGGACAGTCCTGCACCATCACTACACATTCCCTTTGTGTTATAAATAAACAGTTTAAACGAGATTCAGTCTCTGGTTGGTGTTTGCACTTGAGTCCGCTATTGTTCTCATTAACAATCACTGCTGATGGAGCTCGGATCATGTGCCGTTCAGGTTCTTCGTAGGAAGTACTTTTTTTTTCTTTAATTGCAATTGACTATTTTCATTTAAAACTCTATAATCATGGGCGGCACAGTGGTGCAGTGGTTAGCACTGTCGCCTCACAGCAAGAAGGTTCCTGGTTTGACCCTCGGCTGGGGCCTTTCTGTTCATGTTTTCCCCGTGTCGGCGTGGGTTCTCTCCGGGTACTCTGGCTTCCTCCCACAGTCCAAGACTTAATAGGTTCATTAGTGACTCTAAATTGTCTGTAGGTGTGAATGTGTGTGTGAATTGTTGTTTGTCTCTATGTGCCCTGTGATGAACTGGTGACTTGTCCAGGGTGTACCCTGCCTCTCACCCAAAGTCAGCTGGGATAGGCTCCAGCCCCACCATGACCCTGATGAGCATGTCGGGCATGTCTCTGTCTCCCTGAATTTTATGTCTGTCTCTCCACCTGTCACTGAATAAATTAAATAAATAAAGCAGATAATGCAAAAAATAAACTATTCTCATGTAATATATATCCTGTCTTGGCCGGATACTAGAATTTTCAATTTCAATGGGGTTCTCCTGCTTAAGAATTGAATAAGGTTTAACTTGAGTTATATTTAATATTTTATTTTGTACTTTTTTCTCATGTGTAAAGTCAGTTGGAGCCACATTTAATGTTTAAAGGGTTCTATAGAAATCAAATATATGATCATTATTTGTTATTAGAGCCTGATCCACGCAGACCTCGGCTCGGTGTGACCTCGACTGTGTCAGCTGACACAGCCTGTGGCTGACTTCTCATCAAGTTCACACAAAGCAGCCCGAGAGAAAGCAAAGAGGAATATCACACAGCATCAGTAATCACTGTGATGTTTGAAATGGAGATCGGATGGATATTTATAGATTTCTGATCTGTTGGTTGTCCAACTTCTCACCAAGTTTTTGTTGTGTTCCACAGCGCAGTATTGAGCTCCTATGCAGATTAATGCTAATTTCTTCTGTTTAGGAATTCAGATGACGGCGCTGAGCCACAGAATGGGTGATGAATTCATCAAGGAATAAATGAAGCATAACTTTACACCAGGAGCCCTGAATCTCATCCCAAGCATTAAACCCAAATCTCTGTGTCTGGCTTGGCAAACTCTGCCGCACTTCCAAGCGGTCCATCGGGAGGAATTATTGGGAGGGATGTTACCCAGGAGTCATCTGCAGTCTGTTGCCTGATGCAGAAGATTATCCAAGAAAGAAAATAACAGAATATTATTCATTAGTTAAAAAAAAATAAAAATAATAATAATCCACAGATAATCTACCCTTTACTGAGTTAAAACACTATGTTTTTATGATGTGTCTTCCTGTGTCTTCCTCCTGCCAAGTGTTTCCTCTTGGTTTCCATGTCTGTCTGTGTTCATCTCACCACCTGCGGCTCAACTTATCAACCCCTGCTGTAAGTAAGACCAGCTCGACCTTCCAGACTCCAGATTGTTCTAACTACACAATGGAAACCATGTACAACCGACCTTACATATGAAGCCTCCATCTGTGTTCTGGTCTCTGGTTGGTGTTTGCATTCATAGAGTTGCTTCACGGGATTGTGAGCAATCTGCAGATTTGTCGTATAAACGTGCTAGCAATGTCTGCTGCAGTGACACACATGGATATGCACAAAATGAACAATCTAAATGACGTCTAGTTTCAGCTGATGGACAGCTGGATGTTTCAGTCAGAGGCTTCACTGACTTGATGGCCATATATATGGCCAGAAGAGCACGCATTCATAATACCATTGAAAAATAAAAGCTAATTGAGTGATTGTCGTTGATGGCATCACCATATTTGGATCTTGTAAACAAATTCAACTCAAATATACAATCACTGATTCATTATTGTATGCTGAAAAAGAAACAACAAAGTCTAACCGCAGAGAAATGAACCTGTTGTCCGAAGCAGAATGAAAGTGGAGAAAAACTTCAGGCTCACCATGAAATCTGCAATCTTGATGAAAAGTTATTTTCAGCTCATTAACATTTGTTTGGCCTTTTTTGAGCTTTATTGTATAGAGACAGCTGAAGAGTGACAGGAATGTGGGGAGAGTGAGACGGGGAATGACATGCGGGAAAGAGCCACAGGTTGGATTCAAACCCTGGGCTTCCGCAGCAGGACTGAGCCTTCGCACATGGGGCGGCTGCTCTACCAACTGAGCTAAACAACGCCCCGGTCTGGTTCTAAATAGTTTCAGAACAAAAGCAGTTGTGGAGACTTGGACAAAGTAGGTATGATGTGTGGAGATGTATATTCTTGGTCTATTATTAGTTCATCTCTACATGCACCCACTCACACATTATAAAATAACACTCAATAAATTACCATAATTATGCAGATGATTCACACATATACATATCCCTATGTAATATTAATATGTGGATAGTACTTTCATCCAGACTTGATTACTGTCATGAGTTGTCTAGTCTGCCATGTGCTAGCACTAATTGTCTTCAAGTGCCTCAGAGTGTTGCAGTTAGAATCTTAAAACCTGAAAATTTGACCACATTTCACCAATTTCATTTTCATTTCACTTACTGGCTCCCGATCCATGTCAGATCAGATTTTAAGGTGCTTCTTGTGTGCCTCCCCATGCACTGTGCTCTCAGAATACAGGACTCTTCTTTAAGTTAAGAGGAACGAAGTCAGCTGCCTGAAAGGAGTTCTCTTGTCATGACTGTAAGAAAGACTCATGGGGTAGGACACGGGTCTGCAATGACCCTCTCATCTGGAATCATTTCCTTGTTTGTATCAGACAGTCTGACTCTGCTGAGGCCTTGAATCTAAGATTATTCTATGATACGTCAGGCCTAGTATCTGTTACCATCATCCTTCTGACTGGTTGGTCTCAATGAATCCTTAATGCAAGTGCCCATAGTCCATGGTTTGTCCTTTTCTTACAAACCTCGTATTGATATCCATTTTTCTGAACTCCAAACGAGCTAGCTTTTACATTAATTTGAACTACAAGGAGACAAGCTAGCTCGTGTTTTTGTGGCGTTTTTTAAATTATTATTATTAGGTTGTGTTTATTGCATGCGGCCCCTGCGACAGTGTTTTCTATAGTTCTCAGACAACAGCTAAACCAATAATTTTGTTGTTGTTAGTGTTTTTCTATAGATAAAGCTCAAACAAAGGGGGGGAAAAGTCCCCTTGTGCCACCAGATCCAGGCTTAACATGTCTTGTGAAGACAGAGAACTAAAGCTGCTGCTCGACTATCACTCTGTTTTTGTAGTATGTACCCTGTGAAGACACTGTGTTATTCTCTATTCAGGTACTGTAACCACAGTGTCAAGTGGTCTATAGAATGTCTTTATTTCCCCTGTCCTGTCTGCAAGTGTAGCTCAAACCTTATTAAAAGCTATATTTTCTTATTTTTTAAGTTGATATGTATGTGTGTTTCTTGGTATATCTTGGATGTCATAGTCTTTTTTTTCATATAGCTGTCTTACTTAGTTGTATCACAGATTTTGATGTATATTTTCCTGAACCGAATATAAAACATTCTTCAATATGCAGAACCTGTTCGAAGAATGGTTTTACAAAGTAAATTCACCCAAGGTATCAACGTTCATTAGTTGTCATTATGCAAGACAATGTGTACAATGTGATTAAAGTTATAGCCCCTTTATGTAACACACACATAGAAGATATATTTATATTACATATATACTGATATACGTATACACTCAGACGGTGCAGTATGTGCAATCTCAGTGTAAAGTTCCGTGTCATTTATTTATGGTGGAGTGTGGAGGATGAGTTGAGGAGTCTCACAGCCTGAGGAACGATGCTGCTCTGTAGTCTGGTGGTACGGCTGCTGATACTTCTGTATCTGTACTTCTGTGAACAGGCTGCGATTATACACGCTTATCACTAAACACTCTTAAGTTGCTGCCAGATGGCTTTAAACAAATAAGTCATTAATATTTATGATATCTCCCTTTGTCTATGTCATGTAAAAAAAAAATGAACATGATGACCTGTGAAGAGTTTTCTTTTTCTTCTTGGAAGATGGAGACGATGTTGGACATTCAACGTTCCATGACTTAAGCTAAGGTTTATTATTACCCGCGGTACATTGAGAAGGTCAGTTTTTCCTTTTGTTAAGAGAAGCTAATCTCAGTTCACAGCCGTCCTATTTGAATTCTGAGGTAAAAGTATCCGGAGGCCTGTATGGATTCACCTGACAGTAATCTGTTTGAACAACATTGAAACTCATATGGTAATGTATTCAACCCTCCAGGCCTGGCATGCAGAGGAGTACTGGGTGCCTTTATCTCATTTTAAACTGAGGGTGTTCAGGGTCAGATGGAGATTCATGCTCGGTGGAATGTTGCTCTCAAGGACAGGTGAACAGAAGTATTCAACTCAATTATTTGTTCAATATTTGCCTTTCATTACTTTTACAAAAGTGCTTCATTAGGAAAGAATGGGGTGATGAAAGTTTAACCACAGATAACTGTCTAAAAGGTAGTTTTGTGAATAGGATGTAGTATTAAGCATTGACTTGAAGCTAAAGCTAAAAGTCAGATCAAGATTTCCAAACCTACTGACCCTTGCAAGCTGGCTTCACTAAATAGCTATGGCCATACAAAAACATGGATGTCCCATATTTTTTTAAAATGTTGACACAAGTTCTGACCATTGGCCCTGAATATAACAAAACAAATACAGCCATTGCTCAGTCTGTCATTTATAACATAACTGTAGTCCTGAGGCTATAACTAGCATCCCTGTGGCATCCCTCAGGGAAGTGTCCTGGGGCCATTAGTCTTTTTTTTATTATTTTACATGAATGATTTAAAACCTGTCTGCTCATGTGATGTTTCTTTTCATTTCACAATGCTGCATTGATAACACTGCATGAAGATAAAATGTTAATAGAAAATAGTGTTGCCAAGGGGGGGAATATGGCTGTTTTACCTTCAGTTATTTTTATATATTCTTACTGACAGTGTGACAGTTCTGGAGCCAACATGGAAATGCATTCAGCCTTGCAACTGCACTGTAAGTACTGGGCTGAGTGAAGATATTTTACAGAGTTAGGAGTGAGCCGATGAAAGAAAATCTAACTTGAGAGAGTCACGAGCTGTAAAAGTCCACTCCAGTAATGTTCAGAGCTGCAGCAGAATGCGTATGTGAGGAGGTGGATCTCTGTCTGTAGCTGCAACCTATCATGGAACACTTGACAGATACAGCTAGCAGCTGGCAGTAATAAGGATTTTCCATCATTATGAATATGGATATGGATATACACATTTTACTCACATTACACACATACTTATCCATTCTGGATACTTCAGCCAAGTACTTGCTTAACCTCATGAACATCCTTGCTGTTTTTTTAGGTTGGTGTCACTTTAATTATGCTGCGAAGTTATAGTATTTATTCACCACAACTCATAAAATACAAGCTAAACTTTTTATGGTTGTATCTAAATAACCTTCTTGCACACATTTGGACCTGGTCCATACAATTTTCTTCCACTGAAAAGAAGGATTATGCAAATTACCAGGAAAATTGCAAAGAATGCAGCTCTTTGTTACATTACCACCTACAGCTGTACACTGTTAGAATACTACAACAGGAGGAACAAATATTCATTTCACAGGTTTTATGGGCAAAAATACACTATTATACACTGTTGCAATTCTCAGAACATTGAAGCAACAGCACCCAGGCTAATAATCTAACTTGTTCTACCAACTGATGAAATTTTAATTCACAACCAAAACAATATTTACATAATCTTAACTAAAGGTTGACTTATCAGTTCAAAACATGATCTTTTCTTAACATTAAAGAAGTTGGCGTTTTGTACCTCAACCTAACCAAACTTTAACCATTACCATACTGTAATTAGATAAAATATCAAGTTTATTTTTGTTTTTGAAACATTGATTTGTAAAATATTATAAGGTACTGATGTTGCAGTAGCTTCCAGTCTGTTTGACTGTTCTGGTTTTAAACTAAAGTAAACTAAAAGTCTACAGACGTGCTAGTGGTGACCCGTTGATGTGTGTTTGACCTGAAGGCAAGAGATCACCAGAGTGATTCATCCTGTGAGAAGCATATTTATTGTTACAAAATTGACAATCCATTCAGTACCTGTTTAAATATTGCATTTTAGACCAAAGTGGTGGATCCACCAACCTACCAACAGACTGACCGCACCATTCCTGGAGCCATGTCTTTAGTGTGGTTAAAAAGATAAGCTAACGTTGCTCAATCATGACAAAATAAACAATTTTACTATATACAAACTCTATGCAAACATGGAGACATTTTATATCCCGTGTCTGAACTTCCCACCAAGACCTCCCATAATCTTTAGAAAATAGTTCCAAAGTGAAAGTTTCGCGAACATCTGAGAAATTGTTTTAAGATGACCAACTTCATAGCCTGCATGTTCTTTGATGGTTCAACTGATGTTTTAGTCTGACCAAGCGGCAACCTCCATGGCTGGGAAATGAAGCCAATGTGGAAGTGAACTGTTATTCCTCGAGTGGCCGCTTGAGACAGGCTGAAAAAGTGAATCAGTCTCCATAATAAAATGTCCATTTAATTCCCCATCCATCTATTTCCAGCTGTACCGAGGATGAAGTTTTATAGAACTCACCTGTTCAAATTATATTAAGGCTTAAAGTCATGGATAATTAAAAGCATAGCTGCTTTAACTGATGGGTAGGTGCCATTACAGATGGCTAATTAGAGCACCCAGGTGCCATTCAATATCATTCCACTGATTAGCTGGGAGGTGGAAGAACCAGTACAGCTAACATGGCGGCAACCAGCGCCGCATATTTTTTCCTTCAAAATGTCTCTTCGGAAACTCGTGGGGACGTCACTTATGCACTGTCCATTCTTTATACTGTCATTGGGTCTGACCCAGACTTCTGTAAGGCATTTTACCAATATGTCACTTTCACGATAATCCTGATAATCAATAAATTATGTGTACACATTTCTACAGCAAACACAAAAAGGTCTGTAACACAAGCTGTACAAAAACATATCAAAGTTCAAGGTAAATCTTTTTATCATTCTACAACCCTACACCGATTAGCCATAACATTCAGACCACTGACAGGTGGAGTGAATAACACTGATTATCTCGTTATCGTGGCACCTGTCAGTTGGTGGGATATATTAGGCAGCAAGTGAACATTTCGTCCTCAAAGTTGACGTTAGAAGCAGAAAAATTGACGAGAGTAAGAATTTGAGTGACATTGACAAGAGCCAGATTGCAAACAGCATCTCTTGTGGGATGTTCAACTTTGAGTGGTCAGTACCTATCAAAGTGGTCCAAGAAAGGAAAAGCAGTGAACAGACGATAGGGTCGTGGGTGTTATTTTGACACGTAGCACCTACCTGAGCATTGTTGCAGACCATACACCCTTTCATGGAAACAATATTCCCTGATAGCAGTGGCCTCTTTCAGCAGGATAATGCGTCCTGCCACAAAGCAAACATGGTTCAGGAATGGTTTGAGGACACACAAGTTCAAGGTGTTGACTTGGCCTCCAAAACATTGTAAACCTGCATTTCTTCTAAAGGCCAGTTGGGGGAAGCTTTATTAGCAACAAAAAGTTAGACGGGCCTCATTGGACCATTACTGTAGAAAAGCTCAACAATGTGGCCATCTCAACTGTTATGTTTATCAGAAGGTGAAATTATTATTTGCATGTGGATATCTGTATCCTATTGTCGTGCGCACATCAGTTAAATGGCGACTGTACCTGATTTTCACAATTTAAGTTTATTTGCATGTCACGTTTTTTGCCATCTGACCAGGATCACCTTCAGCCAGGAACATGGTGTCACCATCTGACCAATATTTGCTAGGAAAACCACACTCAGTTGATGAATAATAATAATAAAACAGGTTAAAACAGGTCATGTATTTGCGTTGTTAAGTCTAATTTTACCTCAAATGGATGGTTTAGTTCTTAGAGGACGTTTGGGAAATTTAATAATGCAGAAACAAATATGCTTAAGTCAGAGTAAGGCAGCTCTGTCCTCTTTTCATTTCATTTTCTATCAGTGGAAACACATTCAGAGTCTGTGCTCTCTAAACTGAGTTGAACTTCGTCTCCTGGCAGCAGCAAACAATTCTCTGATGTCTTGGAAGCATCAAGTCGAGGCAACAACCAGTTTACCCCACTCCACTGATTCAAAACAAAAAAAGCGGCATTCTCAGTGAAAATCAGTGAAAACTGAAAACTACAAAGTGGAGCTGAAGGCTCTCTGACACAGAAGAGAGTCATCTGGAAATAATCTGTCACAGAGGCAAGTGTTGTCCTTGTGAAGGTGGTAAAGCAATGCTAAAACGGTCCTTTCCTTGAATAATGGCCATTAAAACAGTATAATTATAGACTGTTGTAAACATTTTCTCCCCAAAACCTCTTTGATTTGGAATTTGTTTCCCAGTCCAGGAAAATATAACTGACCTGAGATCATTATTGAACCACAACAGTGCCTCTGCAGTCCACTCAGTGGTTAGATTGAATAGATTTAAACTGTGATTTGTCAGCCCAGAGCATAAGACAGACTTTAATGATCCCACACCTGGGAAATTAATTTATCACAGCAGCTCGTATACACAAGGCTGATAGGAAATGATTCATAAGCAAGAATTATATAGAATAAAGTCATTAAGTCATGCTGGTGTTGAAGAGTGTGACAGCTGTTGGAATGAAGGACGTGTGGTAGTGCTCCTTCTTACATGGTGGGAGTAACAGTCTGTTGTTGAAGGAGCTGCTTAAGGCCTCCACAGTCTCATGCAGGAGGTGAGAATAGTTGTTCATGATGGATGCTGACATCCACTGGTGCGGTCTGAGACGTCTCCGGAGGTCACTCACCTTCTCCTTTGTCTTGCTGGTGTTGATGTGAAAGGTGGTTGATGAAGTCTGTGATGGCCGCCCTGTTCTCCTGCTCATTTCCTTCTGATACACGTCCAACAATGGCTATATCATCACCCCCGTGCTGCAAATCACCATATCAGACACAGTGGTCTGTCTGGGAAGTAGTTGATAGTCCACACAGCCAGGTGGTGATCAACTCCAGGCCCTTCTAGTATCCCCCTTAGCAGTGATGGCTGTATTTGTGTTGAAACACTTCAAAAGTCAAAGTCAAGGTAGATGACTGCATCATCCACCCAAGTGCCTGGTTGTCCAGATTCGGGCTCACCAGAGGTTTGAGGTGGTTCAGAATGATTCTCTCTGTGGTCTTCAGCTAATATTCAGTGATCCAGATCCAATGGTGCTAACCCTCTTCTTATTCTACCAGCTTTCCTTTTCTATTATGACATTCTATGAATACAACACATCCTGTTAATTCAGCTTGTCAGACATTATTGTCCACTTGACACTGACACAGAAGTCTGTTCCTTTTAGAATTGGCCCATTTTTCACTTTCACCAGTGACTGGTGATTCCTTGTAATCTTATTGAACTGTTGCTCAGAGGATGTTTGTCTGGTTTTGCTCTTTCACTTGTCACTCTAGTTGAACAGCATTTTTGCAAACCCTTCATAAAAGAGGACTTTCTATAATTAAAGCATAAAAGACCATTCAGAAACAGAGTGGTCCTCTTGGCCATCTGGTTGGCGACTTCCAAATTTTGAAGCGTTGAATCAATGTGGTTGCAGAGTGTGTTAGACGCGTGTTTCTTTTTCTGTGTTTTAAATTCAGCTGACAGCCTCTCAGTTCAGCCAGCATCCAAGGATGTGATTTTTGTGTTCATATGGAGATTGCCTCTCTTTTGAAGAAATAATTTCTGAGATAGCGGGTGCACTTGAGAGAGAGGAAAGACTGACTGCGGTGGTTTCAGCTGGATAGTTTCAATCATGGTAAATTGATTTTCTAAATGCCAAAGTAGCTGCTTTATAGATTGGTCCTCCCAGAGACGAGCGCAAACTCATTTAGGTGGAATATTGCTGACTACCGGGACGTCTCAGAGTATTTCCACAAGACAAATCAAGAGGAAATGTGGAGTTCATCCTGTCCCCGTGTGAAACATTCCACCATATCTGATCTGAGGTGAAACAGATCAGAGGCGCTGTCAGCTGCCTCCCTCTCATGTTTTAAATTTTTCACTACACTTGCTGCATGCTGCTTGTCCACATGTTTTTTTTATTCTTTTTTTTTTTTTTTGTCATCGTACTCGCTCAGCATTATCTAAAGTGGAACTTACCCTCACATTCAAATAAGCAGCTAGACAGATGGAAAGCTTTCAGAGAATGCACAGTAAAAACCAAAACAGTAATTCAAAACGTCTTCTGTCCTGATGACAGTCATTTAGACATAAGCAGACACAATCGCGCATGAAGGCGCCGACTTTAACGTCATCTACTGAGGATCAAATTAACCCTTCCTTCTGCCTCGGAGATTTAAACAACTAGCATGCAGGATTTAGTGGTATCTATCAGCGAGTCTGCAGATTACAACTGAATCCCCTCGCCTCACCCTCCCCTTCCAAGTGTATAGGAGAAACTATGGTGGCTATATAAATATTATAGTCCATTTCTGCCATATTCTGCAAGTAGAGCCTCCTAAATGTGAAACACTGGACCTTTAGAAATGTATTTACAAATCACTAATGGAATAAGAGAAAAGATTCATCATCTCTCAATATTAATACCCAGAGTGTAGCTTAAGCAGCATCAGAAGATGAAATCAAGGATGTTGGTGCAGATTATTAACTTTATTTATGCAAATATGCACTTTTTTATTTCATACACCAAGGTTGGTTTGAATGTGTACATCATGGTTGAGATGAAATTAATGCAACTCTAAAAATTCTGATGACTTCATTTCTTTTGTGTTTGATCGTGTTGATGGTCACAGGTGGACCAAAGCAAAGGCAGAGTCTTCAGGTTAGTCCATTTTCCAGTGATAATGTTGAGTGTTAACAGAGAGTCCCAATCACAGCTCAGAATGCATAGACGGAACCAATCACAGCTGACCTCAACTCATCACACACGGTTTGGCATCTGAATCACGACTGAGGCAAAAATCTCTCACCTGCTGCTGTGATGAGAATTAATTTCTTAGCTGCAATTTTAAAGATTCACTGGTTGCATTTGTGTGGTTCTAATCATTATCAATACATCGGTTATTCACTGGGTTTACTTGTTCAGAAACTAATTGAATAAGTAAATTGTTCTGAAACTTTAACTATAACGAAATTATAACTAAATCCCAGGTTCTGCACAGAAAAAATATTTTTATACAATTTGTTGAGAATTCATCTATCCCACTACAAGCATAATTACAACCTTCAACAGAAAAAGGAGTGTTTCTGTCTCTGCTGCAGAACAACATTTGAACAGAGGCTGTTTTCTTGATGTTTTCTGATGGTTGCAGTTTTCAGGATCTAAAAGCACAGCCGCATCTTCGGGATATTTTTGACATTTCGTGTTTTTCTGTTCACCAGTATTCTTGATGCGATTAATGAAATGTACGCTTTTCAGACAGCCTGCTGCGCATTCCGACATTCATTTCATTCTCTAAATGGAATTGCACTAAATGATTCATATGCTGCATTTATTCTTGGTATTTTTTTTATTATTCAACTGGTGGAGAAAGAAATGGGACAAGTATGAAAGCCTCCTTTTGCCCAGTCTGTTTTCTTCTTTTTTTTTAGATCGTCCTTTTAAATGGATGAAAAAGCATTTGACAGTGAATGAACAGAAGAATGTGTTTGTGTTTAAAGTGTTCTCTGCAGGACTAAAATTTGTGTTTCTGTGGCTGAGTGCTTTATGGATCTGACTGCTGACACGTTCCTATTCAGACCAGCTGGAGTCCAAACAAGCTCCAAGCCACTGTTCCCAGCTGTAATATCAGAAGAAGGTTGCGAGTCCTACATGCTGTCAAGGCTGAATGTTGAGTTTCCATCAAAGTGCTTTCACATTTCAGTAACTTTAGTCAAATTTCAACTCATTTCACCGGCAGTGAGAAGATTAGATTTCGTCCGACAGAATAGACTTTCAGTTTATTACTGTGTGACCTAGGCCAGGTCTAACTAATCCATGCGAACAGGCTGTTATCAGGCTAAAGTAATCCTGTTCTTGTTGCATGGCCACATTTCAGAAGGCAGTGTTTGGTACAGAAAGTGGTCTAGCTGAAATGAATAAACTGAAACATTTTTATTTTATCAAACATGTGAAAAATTTATATTTCACAAAATCCCATCATAATATCATGGTTAAATATTTTTTAGATGCAGATATTTAAGTCTTAAGTGAAAATTAGAAAAGTCTTAAGTGAGTATTAGACAATTATGTAATACTACTACAAATTCAAAAACGTTCCAACCCTAACCTAAAAGAATGAGATCGTGGATACAAGCGGCTGAAATGAGCCTCCTCTGCAGTGGCTGAGCTCAGCTTTAGAGATAGGGTGTGAAGCTCGGACATCTGGAGAGAGCTCGGAGTAGAGCTGCTGTACCTTCGCATCAAAAGGAGCCAGATAAAGTGATTTGGACATTTGATTATGATGGCCTCTGGACACCTTCCTTTAGAGGTGCTCTTTGGAGTCCAATGGGAAGGAGACCCCAGGGCACATCTTATCTTATCTTGTCTTGTCTTGTCTTAAGTCATCATCCGTCTCACAAAAGTGGTCTGCTTGTTCATGATTAAGCAAACTGTTAATAAACTGCACATTTGCATATTTGAGCTTAAAGACTTGATGGCTGCAGATACATTTCAAGCCAGTTTCAACGAACTGAAAAATTGTGTGAAATCCTCAACAGTCAAATTAAACTACCTCAGTTATCCGTGTAAGAAGAAGGAGTTCACTCACTGTCACTGTGTTCTGTTTGGAGGGGAAGATTATTTTGCTCTAACCAATTAGCAGTGACTGACATGGCCATCAAGTCAATGTGACTTTCAGTGACAGATGTTGTGGTAGTGATTGCTGGGAGCTGTTAACATTTGTCATGTCGATTGAACACACATGTTGGCATGGCCGGACTGGGATCATAATTCAAGCAGGGTCAATCTTCACATTCACTCCTTCACAACAGACCATGTAAGGCCTACTGTACGCACGATTTATGCCAGTTATCTTTGACTCTAAATGTACAAGTTAAAAAATTGTGCGTGTGTGTCTGTGAGGAATTTTTGATTCTAGCGTGCCACATATAGGGTCACACAGGTTCAAGCATATGTCATGAAGTCCCGTAGAGACGGATACACAGACACATGCCATTTGAGCTAATTCCCCTGTATTAACCCTCATAATGTCTTGTCTCCATTTCAATGTTGTTTATGTCATAAATATGGCATTCTTTCATCTAACTTCACCAAAATAACATGGATGGTTCCATGGTATGGTAGCTCCACATAAAATTAATGTGTGTGTGTGTGTGTGTGACAGAATATACATCAAAGCATTCTGTAGAACCTTCCATACCTTTGTTACATCATCATTCTAGAACCTTGTCAGAACCTTATATTACAGGCTGCAGTGAGTGGACACACAGTCAGACACAGCTTCAGAAGTGAATTATAGTTGGACTGGGCACTTTAGAAAGAAACAGCATCTCAGACATTAAGACAGGATTATTTTCAAGGAGATGAGTATATGCTGTAAAAAGGTTCAACAGCAGATGGACCAGATTCAACTCCAGCAAATAGGTAAGTATTATATAGCTAGTGTGCACGCACACACACACATTATAATCAACAGTACACATATTTACTGTTAATTCTTCGATTGTTATGAGGACGCTGATTTCTCTTCTTGAGATACAGAGCAGCTGTATCTAAAGAAGGTAGCGGGTACATAATGTAGAAGCCTCTACTGAGTGTTTGTACACCGACTATTTATGAACATAAATAGTCGTGGTGCTATTTTGAGGGCATATCAGAGAGGACAATTACATCAGAATTGAGATGGCATCATGTTACATCATGACTCAGGTAGGAGTCATGATTGGAGATAGTTCCACCTGACAGAAAGCAGTCTTTATTTTATTGTTTTTTTCATTTAATTTCCATACATATGCATCTCCTGCTCATCCATATAGCATGCTTAACTTTTATCTATAACGTAGATTCAACTTGGGAAAGATAATGGAGGTGCATTGTGAGAATTTTGCATTTTTTCTCCTTTTGATGCACTCCCTCTCAGCTCTACCATTCTGCTGTCTCTTGTTCTGTCTTCCTCCTGCGCGGTCCACTTCTTCTCCACACTGCTTGGCCATGCACACTCAGTGTGCTGACTGAATGTTGTAATGATGTACATGTGCGTGCGACCAGTCGTGTCTAATGACAAGCAGGTGGGGGGATTGTAGCTGGCCTTTGTTGTTTTCTCTTAATTTCCCCCATTTCATCCGGCATCCTAAACGCTGGCCTGACGCTGCAGGGTAATCAGCTTGCTAGTCCCAGTGCTCCCATTGGTCAATCTAGGTCTGCATGTTGCATGAGGTGATATGTGTGTGTAAGGAGAATAACAACAGCCTATACAGCTGTGTAAATCATTTTGTGCCTGGCATAGGAAGGTGATGGCTCCAGTTGAATAATCTTTCTTGCTCAGGAAGGTTCCTAACTGAGTGAAATGATCCAAAAGTCAAGGAAAGGTGTTTCAGTGCTTTCAGTCATGAAGTTGCCTAGAATTGGTGATTGCAGAGATTCGGTTAGACTTAGACTTAGACTTTATTGATCCCTTTGGGATGACTCCCTCAAGGAAATTGAATTTCCAGTAGCATACAGTGAAAAAGAATATAATATAAGATAAACAATAGACTTTTATCTAAATATATGAAGTAAACAGTAAACAGTAGACAATAAACTTAACAGTAAAACTCTTATCTAAATATATAAAGTAGATGTGACGTCCATGAAATGTAAGGTCACATTTTATGTAATTTTGTTTGTTTTATTTTGAAAATATTATTTCTGTGAAAGAAATGTGTTAATATGTGCCAAAATGGTCAATCATTACCTCTTGGTAAAAGCAAAAGTAAAGAGAGCCATTCAGTGTTACCAATAGGAGGCAGTGTGGAGACTTGCTTCTCCTTTTGGACTCTCCTTGTGAACAGACTTTTGTTTACCTCCTCATTCTACCGAGCGAAGCTGCACTGAACAGAAGCAAACGGTTGCCTGTCTTATTCTTTCTCCTGTTTTACAGGTTGGTGGTGTTTAAAAAAACGTATATAACTACCCACATTTGTGTTATAAATTTAAATACGATGTGAGGTCGATTTTGTTAAGGGTACTGAAAATGTTTCAGTGACCCAAGGCGCCGCTGTATACTTGTTTTTCTGTTGTGACCAAACCATTTCGTAGTTTCTGCCTCCAGCACATTTCATTTTGGGTTAAAAACTATTCTTTTGGGTACAGTATTTTCTTACATGTGTAAATAAATGGAATGTTACAGTTATAGAGAGATACATTTGGGAACCTGTGAGGGCCTATATGTTTTATATTTCAGGGTATTATTTTCAGTAGTTGAGAACTAAAGGGTAGCTCAGTTAATTGACTGAATAAGGATGTATTAATGCAGTGGTCCACTGAACTCAGGATTATTCTTTATGAAGAATTGGAAAATGTGTGTTTTATTTGGAAACAAGAGGATTATGCTGTAACTAGCCTATATGTATTTTGGTTTTGTTTCTGATATTATGGATGTTGTACTGCTTAATGACATTTGAATATGGAGAAAACAAATACAGAAAAAGGATAAAAGAGATATTTTGCAAATTGATAAATAAATTCTACTGAGCGAAGCTGCACTGAACAGAAGCAAACGGTTGCCTGTCTCATTCTTTCTCCTGTTTTACAGGAACCTTATCTGCTCTGCCTGTTACATAGACAGTAAACAATACAGTCTTAACAGTAAACAGTAAAACTCTTAGCAAATATATAAAGTAAACAGTAGAACAATAAAACTCTTAAGAGTAAGCAGTAAACTAAATATATAAAGTCAGATTCAAGTACAATAAGATCAAGATAAAATAAACTGACTACACTGTATGGAGGATGCATATAGAACATATAGAGGACTGTGTATGGCAGACTTACAAAGTGACATCTGACAGATATGGTGGAGGATGTTGCTAACTGGTTAGCACAGTATCTCTGTGTGTGCCCACAGACGTGACCTGGCCTTTCTGATGTCGACATCCTTCAAGAGATCTGTTGCAGTGTCACGGTCGGAAGAGAGAGACTGAAACTTTTACTCCTGCTTTGAAAAAACACGACTTTTCTGAAAAATGACTCAGGAAATTAGCATCATTTACTCCATCAGTTTAAAAGGTTTCCTGTCAATATGACTGTTCTTGGGAGGCAGCATCTGTCGCTTAGACCATACTTCTTCAGTCTGTGTTAACTGCCTCCTCTCCTCTTTTCTTACACTGTCAAAATGCTAAATGCTGCAGCATTTAAGTTACTACTTCGTATCATTTGGGGAATGTGGAGACGATTGTCGCTACTTACTGTCAGTGACTGAAAAGCGAGGAGTAACTCACCACTGTAGGTAATCCTGTTGAAGGACTCACCAGCACCATCGTGTCCAGAGGCAGATCGGCTTAACAGACTGCAGCAAAGATCTCCCTCATGATTAAAGACACTTCAACTCCAAGCAACCAACGTGCACATTAACAAACAAGCATGAAATGTTGACTTCGGTTAGATTTATTTTGTCCACAGAATCCATGTAATTGTGTTAAATTATTCCAAATTAAGAATATTATGCGCATCTAACTTATTTAACTTGTGTTAGAGTAACCCAATGATTATGATTTGAATTAGCTAAAAAAATTAAATACATTTACATACTACAAATTATAATAGTAAAATAATACATTTAGGTTCAAATAACAATAACAGATTATTTTCATCCAATATATACTTTACATATTTGACATAATTCGAGTTTGTCAACCGGTTCCACACAAATGAATTCATCCGTCCATCATCTGTAAGCGCTTATCCTCATCAGGGTCATGGGGGGCTGGAGCCTATCCCAGCTGACTCATTGGAGGTGGGGTACGCCCTGGACAAGTCGCCAGCTTATCGCAGGGCGCATATCCTGCGATAGCTTTTCACACTCACATTCACAAATTTAGAGTCACCTTTTAAGTGCATGTCTTTGTCTTTGGGCTTGTGGGAGGAAGCCGGAGTACCTGGAGAGAACCCACGCAGACACGAGGAGAACACAGAAACCAGGTTCGAAACAGAAACCTTCTTGCTGTGAGGCGACAGTGCTAACCCCAAATGAATTCAGTACACCCAAAATATCTTTGTTTTGTCTCCTTTATTCACCCACAGAGCGGCAATTATTTTTAACATTTTGAAGCAAAAAAACAAAAAAACAATACAGAAACATTTCATAAATGTAACATATATAATCTGCCTCAATGCAGTACTAAAACAAACAATCTAACTTGCAGTTGTTTTTAAACATATATAATTGAATAAACATATTTATGCCAGAAAAAAGAGAAAACTTCTATTTTAAACATTGTGATATACACTGGTCGGCCACTTGTACAATCTAATGTGAGTCAATACAACAACTCTGCCATAAATTCTAATAAAGCTGACAATGTTTCAAGTTTTGTCGACACTTTCAGAGAGGTATTTAATTTAATACATTTAGATTTATTATTGAGATTTTAAAGGGTTGTTGCTGTTGTTTTACAGGAGTACATTATATTGATAATATTTACATAGAAGGGACAAAATATTAGAAACATTTCTCGATATAATACGGTCCATTTAACACTGCTGCAAACCACACCATCAATAATAGATACAATAGTTAAATGTAATGTAAATGAACATCTCTCAGACAGTGTCAACAAAATGGAAGAATGATTAGCTTCATAAAAGTAGACCTAGCTGCACTGTAAAATAAACCCACCATAAATATAGAAAATGTCTTCTTCATAAAGAAATAAATGCGCTCACGCTAAATATGAAAATACAACAACGAGTATGTACAGTTGAAAATGAATGATGAACCATTTCCTACGTTTTCTAACTCAGACGCAGAAGATTACTGTAACTTGACCAACAAAATTAAGGAAAGAAATTTTGGAGGTTACAGTTACACGTGCAGTCTGATCTTCTTCGCAGTTTACAACAGCTGGCGTTGCATTATTGCCCCCTTCTGGATGTAAAAGTACCTCAGTCCTAAATGAGTTAATTTAAACGTCTTGTGATTAAGTAACACATTAATATTACATACACATAGTAAGTTGTACAATTACATGGCCTTTATTAGAAAAACATATTTTAACTTAACAAACATGTTTTTTGAGTCCACAACCCACCTCATTCATTCTGTGAAAGCTGCTCCCGCACAGGTAACGTGAACACCTTCCGGGAGTTTGCTGTAGTGTAAAACATTCTCAAGTTGTTGTAAAATTCTGTTATTAACTAGATAAACTAAGTTATCCTGCTAATTTAAATAATATATAAACCATGAATGTCATACAACATGCAATTTGTATGATGGCAAACACTGTGACGTCATCATGGAAGTTACTATTGATTATTAATCATCCATCTTCTGCCAGAACTTGCTAATATGTTTATATCTGAGTGGACAGGAGGGTGAGTGTGAGCGACCATACTCAATGTGACAACTACTTCATTTCACATTTTGGACAGGGCGACAGTATTCTTTTTAAAAAATTAGATTTCATAATAAAGTCCTATTTTTCTGATGCTTTTTGTAGTCCATCTTCTGGATATTGTAGCTTCACCACAGACATCCACTGTCACATTCATTACATAGCCTTGTGTACATGCAGTCTGATTCTCTAAGCACCATGGATGCCTTTATGAATTCTCCTGCACGTCTTTCCTTGACCTCATGTTGTTTTCTATCAAGGTCAAGGAAAAGTGTTTCGGAAAGGACTAAGGAGATCATTTTTCTTTGACTATTTGACCGCACCCCGGAAAGGACAGAGGACTTTTTGACTGCAGCCTTCATCTCTAATTCCTCATCCGGCCTACAGAGCTCTGATTGGCCTGGTTCTGCTGGGAAAACCAATGAACAGAACACCAGATGTGGACCCCGTTCTTCAAACGTGGCTTTGCTAATCCATCCATGTGTAAGCCGTAGATAATGGAAAGTACAACTGGACAAATATTTGATTACTTAAGTCACAAAGTCCTGAAGGGACAACAGCAGTTCAGTGTCTGCAGAGAGATCAATATGAGATAACAGGAGGGGAAGCAAGTTGATGCTTAATATTTTAAATATTTAATGTAAATATTAAACATATTTAAACTTAATATTTAACAGACAGTCACATCTTCTTTGTTTGGAGCTCTAGATCAAGTCCAGATATGCACAGTGTGGATAATAACGCCTATCATTCTATGTAACTACATAACCTGTGGTGTGATCTTAAGGTGAATTGGCTATACTGTTTCTGTTTTTCATATTTATTGTTTGCTTTACATATTTAATTATTTTCCAGCTGCCAATGAATCACAATGAGGAAGTGAAAAAAAAAAAAAACAGACACATTTTATCCAAATGAATTGACTGTGTGAAGTTTTTTGGGGTTTTTGAGTTGGCCATGTCTTTTGGCAACCGTGGGGTTTTCATGGGATTGGTGAATTTTGTTGCCTCCCCGGACATGTGTTCTGCAACTAAGCATCAACCTCTGTGGCTGTGAAGTGCCAAAAACTGCAGTTCCTTAAACTTCCACTTGAGGCTGGCTACAGAAAAGTCAGTCTCCATAAGTCCCCATGTTGAAATGTCCAACTTCACAGCAGAAATAAACATGTTTACAGCCTGGTACAAAAAACAGTTTTGGTCTCTATAGCTAATTTCCCCGTTCATGACAACTGTACTGAGGGTGAATTTATATACAACTCACCTGTTCAAATGATATTAAGACTTAAAGTTATGCAGAATTAACAGTGTGGCTGCTTTAATTGACCTTGCCTCAGATCCACTGACTGGTCTTCAGTGGGGAGCCAGCAAAGGCAGGACAGGCTTCACAACAACTCTTCAGAAACCTGTGGCTGACGTCACGGAGAGTACGTCCATATTTATACTGTCTATGGTTAAAACAGTTACTGTTTTTAAAAGCGGGTCAAAGATGGTACAAAACAAGCTGTTGGACTGCAGTCTGAAAGAGTGCAAGTTAAATGTTTAACTGCCCAGCATTGATGTGTTTTTGATACCTTGGAATTTTTACCTAGAATTTGTTTTATATTACATAGTAAACAACAAAATAACTAAAAATTTAAGATTTTATTTCATATTTTTAGAGTAGCACCAGCAGAAAGAATGGTGTGAAGAGACGGCGAGTGTGTTTTGTTTATCGGAACATGCAAGGCAGTGACTGGGGAGTGTGGAAACCATTAGATAAGGGAAGCGGAGGAGAAGCCTCCAGAGAAGAAGCCAAGCCGACACTATAAAACAGAGATAGAGAAAACACCCAAAGGACCAGAAAGGTGAAGTAATGGTGTGTAAAGCTGAGGGTGACATCATTGGCGGAGGTGATAGCAGGGGACTTATAGCTAAGCTCTGAGAGAGGAGGAGAATGAACAAAGAACAGAAGATGCACTGCGAGTGGAGGGCAACTGTGTTTGACTGTACTCTGCTTTTGAATCACAGGAAGAATTCAGTGGAAGTCTTCTTTATTGAAGAAGAATTAGGCAGGAGCTTACCTGTGTGTGTGTGTGTGTGTGTGTGTGTGTGTGTGTGTGTGTGTGTGCCACACTTAAGGCAAAACTGAGGCTAATCCATCATAGATGTCTGCACCAGAATGCCACCAACAGTATAAAACATGGACGCCGTATCAATGTCATCACCCACAGGTTTCTGAAGAGCCGTTGTGAAGCTCCAAGCACAACCTCCGTGGCTGCGAAGTGAAGTGTCGGGTTTCTTATTCAACCTCCTCGATATTTCCAAAAAAATCCAGGCTAGGCTTAGTTTGAAAAACACTTATGTTTTGTGATTTATTGTCCAACCTCCTGAGGTGCAAATAGTGCCAATATTTACAAAAACAACAGCAAAAAAATAAAGTGAATGAAACAAAATACTCTATACACAAAGTCAAACAGAAACAGAAAGAAATAAAAATGAGTTCTTCAATAACTCAACTTCACAAGAAAACCAATACACTCAATATCTGTTACCTCTTCTGGAACCAAACAACAACTCAACCCAGGCAGCCCCTCCCACTAGGGTTATTTTCATTATGATAGCAAACATTTTCAACATTCAACCATAATAAATGTTAGACAAAAATATTCTCGGTCATCTTCCTGTTTAATGGTCATCTTCCTGTTGGATTCCTGTTTTCTCCCCTGAACACTGCAAGTGGATTCCTGCATTTCCACCCACGGCATTGATGATAATCTGTATGAATGAATGCATACCTGAACCAAGAGCTGCCAAGTGTGCACCATGTGTGATAACTACTGCGAGCAGGAGAGATGTGTGTAAAATACCATAAGGAGAGAAGAAGGGATGAATGAATGTATGTGTGTCTGTAAACTGCAGTTCCTCAAGCGTCCACTTGAGGCTGGTTACAGAACGAGTCAGTCTCCATAAGTCCCCATGTTAAAATGTCCACGCTTTGTTTGTGCATTTGTTTGTGCATCCAGGTGTCATTCGGTCCACCTCAGGTCCACTGATCCACGTCTTTGCTGATATGTTATCAGCTGGGAGCTGACAGAGGCATCACTACCAACATGGTGTCGGTCAGAGCCACAGATTCTGAGCTTCAAAACATCACGCATACGCTCTCCATTCCTTTCACTGTCAGTGATTATGCCTAACCTTTCTTATAATGAAACTGCTAAATGAAGCTTAATATGAAATTACAGACTCATATTGCATGTTTCTCTGGGCTATAGTCATTATAGTTTACAAAATAGTATAATGTAACCTATTATGTAGCTGTTTGTTGTTGCTGATTGGTTTTTAGAATCCCTGCAGCAGACTCATGATATTGGTAAAGAAAAAACATGAATCAATCTCATATGTGCGCATGGGAACATAGACCATTTCTTTTTTTTTCTCCTCGTTGTGTGTATGAGATATAATCCCTCCGGCACCACTGGACTGTATGTTCGTCTCATTTCTGCGTGTGTTTTGCAGTTACTGATGCCTGAGCAGAATTGTCCCGTGATATGATTCCTTGTTTTTCATGTTGTTGCGGCGTGTCCATCGGGTGCACGAGAGACAATATTTTACAGTCTGAAAAATCTAAATCCAGATCTGCATACAGGTGTTACAGAGTGACATTCAGCTATTCATTAAAACGATTCTGGGTGGGTTTTTCTGTATCTACAGGAGGTAACCTGCCTGCAAACAACCAGCTCCCTCCATTAAAAAGTCCTGTTCCAGAAAGGAAACAACCCACCTGCTAAAATATTACAACGCTGGAATGCAGCCATTTCTCAAAAGGTAATCTCCTCCCAATTGCTGCAGCTGCTGTGTTACTTGGGGAAAGGTAACTTCATTTGAGGGGGGGGGACTCAGCACTCTTGATTAATTGTTATGGGAAGAGGAAGTGATACGGCAATCGCATATTCACCAAGCAGGAACAACAAGGCTTATTTTTAGAGCAGCAGGCTGCCAGGAGATTCTTGAAGGAGCTGCTGGAAGTCGACTATATCATCAGAGTCAAGCTTTTTTTTTTTTTTTTTTATTATTTTCAAGGTTGAGATCTCAGGAGGGTTGAGGACATTTTAAAAAATATCATGAAGGTTCCCTCATCTCCCTCTCCTCAGGACTGAAATGAAGGCCATAGCAGAGGGAGGGGGTGTTTCTCTGAGCGGTGATATCCTAATTAATGGGAAAAAAAGAATATGCAGTCATAATTATGGTTTCCAGACAATTAGCTTCAGTGTGATGATCGAAGCCGAGGCCTTTCTGTTAGTCCACTATAGCGATATAGATTATGAGTGTAGAATTTTTTGTTGTTCTTGTTGTTATTCATTTCATACTAAGAGGATGGTTGCTGTGAATGTGAAGACAGATAATCGTGATAATTCTTTGAGAAATTATGAAAGTATGAAAACAAACAAAACAACAGTGCCACTTTCATGAATATGCATGTCATATATTGTGAAATCGGTCAATCAATTGCGCAAATAAATCTGCAATAAACATAACATACATAAATATTTTCTAAGAAAATAACATTTTCTTTTCATAAATCATTTTGATGCTACACTGACTTGTAATCAGGAAAATGATGTCTCTCATGTAGTACACAACACTTTACAGCACTAAGTCACACACCACCAACTATTTATTTTTTTTTACTTATTTTTTATTGGTTTTCAGCAACAACATTTCAGTATACACATTTTCCTCTATCCAGCTGTAGACGACACTTGTACACATTATATTCAAATTAGAATTACAAGCAAATAAGACGAACTAAAGCAAATTCAATATTTTAAATATATTGAATCAAATATACATATTCAGACGTTCATACACACCAGCCCACATACAAACAAGTAACCAGACCCAGCTCAAAATTGTTCCACAATCGCTCCACAGTATGATATCGTCTAGAAACCAGTAGTACTTACACTCAAACATTGTGTGGAGTTTGTACAAAAAGTTGGTAGAAGAGAGAGGCTAACCAGTCTTATTGTATTAATAAAGACACGACAGGACTCCACCGCTTAGTAAAGATGGACTTTTGGAGCCTTAATAAATATGTACTGTGCTCCATCTGATAGAGGTCCCAAACCTTCTGGATCCATGTGTCACATGAAGTGGGGGTTGGTTTCAGCCATCTAATGGTTATGCACTTCAGTGCTGCTGTAAGTCAGATATTTAAAAGCTATTTCTTGGACCTCACATTCAGACCTCTAGACATCACTCCTAATAGAGCCACAGTAGGATCTCGAGGTATATCCTGTTGGAAAACCTCTTTAAGAGCATCAAATATCTCTCCCAGAATGTCTTTAGTTTGGGACAAAAATATATCTACTAATAATTTTTTTAATCTCCATTTCCTGTTTGTATTTGTTTGTATAACTGTTCTATAGGAGAAGTTTTTGTGTGTACCACCAACTATTTCACATTTTGGTGAAACTGGATCATTTATGGAAAAGTGTTTTCTGGTTTTCCCTCTGATATCCTCCAGCTGCTCCGCATGTTAAAGTCACCTGATCCCATGAACTAATGATGTTGTCGAAAGTATTGTTGACCACATCATACACAGAACATAGAATGCTTAAAAATAACGTGTGACGAATGGAGCACACACACATTCTTCAGACTATGAACTTTATTGATAAAGGCTCTCTGTTATCTTGAAGGTCTTAAAGGTGTAACCCCCAAATTCCACCGGACGCGTCTGCGCAGTGTTGCATGTGCACCGTGGTCACCAGAGTGATACACGGCCATTCTAGTCAATGTATCAAACCCCACCGGCTCCACCACAGTGCAGTTCAGAAGCGTCCTAGAAGCGGGCCTCCACTCAGCTCTGTGTGAAATACACGGCTTTGTCAATTTACATAGAGCACCTCGAGTGGGGGGAAGCCAGACACAGAAACAACATAGAGAATCCGGTGTTTTTTCAAAATAAAATACCCTGTGCAAACTGCCGGTCGTAAAAACAGACAAAAGAGAAACTAATTAACTACGAAGCATATTTACACACGTAGAAGCATATTTAGAAGCAGAAAATGACCTAAACTGAGCAAGTAAAGTCTGGCGGCTAAACACTCCGCTTCGCGTGCAGGACAGACCAAAACAGTGTCGCATCTGTGACGTGACAAAGACGTGTCCGGTGGATTTTCGGGTTTAGATTTTGTGGCATCGAGAGGTGTCGTTTTTTTATTGTAACCCCTCGCCTCACCCTGTCCATCTTGGTGTGAGGGAGAAACTATGGTGGTTGCAAAATGCATGAAAAATAAGAAAGGCCCTATCCAAAGCCAATGTTTAGTTTGTCCGTTTTGGGCTACTGTAGAAACATGGTGGTTCACAATGCTGCACAATGATATAATAGAACTCACAGCTTCTGTAGATATAAAAGACTCATCCTAAGGTAACAAAAACATAACAATTCTATTTTTCAGATGATTATACACTGATGAAAAGACTTCTTCCTGCTATATTCTGTAAATACAGCATTTTAAATCTGACACACTGGACCTTTAAATCTAAGACTCCCATGGCGACGTCATCGACTTGATTGAAATTGTACATCACTGGTGCAAATGCTCTTATAAATTAAAAAAAAAAGACTAACTGCCCTGAGTTGGTAATGAACACAAAGTTGATGCAACAACCCTAAACCCACTAATTATTTAATTATTTCTCTAATCCAGTCCCCATTAAAACAAATCTAATCCAGCTGTCTCAGTCAGAGACCTTAGTGATGAACCTTCTCTCCTGGCTAGAACCTGGTAATCTCATTAATTGAGGCTGAGACACTGAAGCTAATTAACCGTGGTGGAGGTGAAGGAGCTGCACTTGTTACCTGGTGGTCCTCTCAGCAATGATTCATTGTTGCTGGTCTCGCAGTCAGAAGGACACCTTGGGGGGAGTTTGTTCTTACATGTACGCCGGAGTAAAAAATCAGGTGTGTTGTTTGAAAAACATCAGCTCAGATCTCCTGCGGGTTGCAGCTCCTCTCGTGAATGTCGAGCAGAGGATATGTGAGGTATTAATTTGAACACGAGTGCGTGGTGTCTCCCAAGGCACTGCGCTGATGTAATTACATGTTTTGTCATTACTCATATCCAGATAGATGTGCAGGCACCGCGGGGATATGATACAAAGCAGAGAGCCTTTGAAGAGACAGAAAAGATATTTTTCCCTGTGTCAGGGAAACAGCATATTCACCACAGAATACAAGTATATGGACAACCTGAGCACTGCAGCCATATGTGATAGTCAAACATGTCATTCTAAAACCATTGCCAGGATATGCTACAGCAGTACTGCTGTTGTAATAAGACTATCCACGTACCTTTGAACGTATAGCGAATAGGAAGCTTTGTAATGATTAACAACCACATGCATGCCAAAACTGACATTAAAAATAGGAAATGGGGTCGCTTCTGAATTTAGCTGCAGTTCTTCTTCTTTTTTTCTTTTTTAATTACTGAAAACTAGTCCAACAGCACGGCGCTCGCTGTCTGACTTTCAGTCTGTGATGAGAGCTTCGTGAAATAAAAGGCTGAAAGACGGGCAGAGATTTACTCTTGTACAGAATTATATTCTTCCTATAATTATCTGAAAGTTAACACACAAAAAAGTTTCCCTGTAAAATATCATTTAAGAATTTAGTTGAATAGCAAATTTTTTTTTTCAGTCAGTGTCAGTGTAAACACAAGTTTTATTAATTTGGATTAAGTCAATTTAAAATGTCTATTTTACGTTTTTAGATCACTTCAGAGTTGTTTTGCAGCAGGTGGTTCAGTCAAGCGTCTCCAGGGAGGAGCTAACGATTCTTACGGTGATGTCTTCTGGTGGTCCTTGACTTCAGGAATGCAAGTCTGCTGCAAGAATTATTCTTGGAACCATCACACAGACACAATGAGTCTGGATAGGCCGGAGTTGGGTAGAAACTCTGTTAAACTTTCCTTCTATACTCGTTTTTATTCTCAAAGCGAGCTTGACTTAGAGATTATCAAAAAGAAATTAGGCTGCTTTCACTGAGGATCAAAGACGCAACTTAGAAAAGAAAAACATAAGAAGACATTAGAGGTATGGAGTCCAGAAGAAGAGTCAAAAAGCATCAAATCAGACTTGTAGGGCATATTTATAGTACAAAGGGAGATGGTGGGACTTGTCAGAATGGCACTTTTACTGTTGGGCTGTTGGGGAGTGTTGGGTTGATCCCGAGATCCCAGAGGTCACACTGCTATAAACGGTTCCTTTGTAAACCCACTCACCTCCAGTCTTCATGTATATATAATGGCAATTAGCAGACCGCAGGGTGGTGTCCGCTTCAAAGTTGATGAATGTGTTGGAGCACATGCCCCCCCCTAGGCACAGACATGTGAAAGGCCTCCTCATTTTACCTACAAAGGGCCGACACCACGACTGAAAGAGACGAGACTAGTTTAGAAATGACCCGGCTGCGTCAAACAAAGTGACAAATGTGGTGAACGCCAAGCAAAAACAGCATTAGGTTCAGAAAGTTTAAACCTTGCACCATCATGTGTCATGTGTCCTCCTGTCACCTCCTGTGTGCAGATAAATGAACAGTGTCAAACCTCTTCAGCGGTGTGTGCTGTACAAGATGGATACGTGAAGCCTGAATGTTGTTGAGGCTCCTGCAGGACCATCAGCTGACTGAGGCCCGGCACCGCAAACTCATTACAACCCCCTCCCTCTGTTTATTCCCTCAGGTCAGCCAGTTATTATCAAGAAGGTGCCATATTGTTGCCCTCATCCACAGCAGAGTTGAGTCAGTTTCCATCCTCTGAGGCTGGCCGGCGGCCCCCTCACCGAGAGCAGCCATGACACGCCATCACTCATTTAACCTCTGTCGGAGCCACACAGCACTTTGAGGAGGGCGGTGGCGGGAGCAGCTTCATCAAACCCGACAGCCTCTGCAGCGATGTCGTACAGCACAGATGGAGAGTCGATAGATGTCACCCAAAGTGAAGAGAGGCTTTGCTGATGTGAGGTCAAAATACAGTGCGTTTGATGCATTTTAGCGCTCCACTGATTGGTGTGGTTTTGGTATCTTTCTCTTGAATTCGTTCATTCTGGCTTATCGTTAATTCATGTTCTACCTCTGTCGTGTCAGACCAACCCAGCCATTCCCTCCAGTCAGTCTTGATTGATCTCGCCTGCTCACCCTCATCACTCACCTGTTCGTTATTTCCCTAATTAACTCCCTAGTCCTTATCACCCACGTATTTTTTTCTCCAGTGTCCTATATTTTTCCGCCTGTTTTTTTTTTTTTGGATCCTGCCTCAGCGTAGCCCTTGTTTGGACCTTGTTTGCCTGCCTGGATTTTTGTAAATAATCTTTTGCTTGAATCATTGCCTCCTGAGTCGTGAATTTGGGTTCTGCTGTGTTTTGAACTAAATAAAACTCTGCCGAGATGAATCAGACTGAATAGAAATAAACAACAGGAAACAGGAACTTCATCTTTCCTCACATAGACGTCAACATGAATTCATTAACTAAAGTACCGTAAAACTTGGGAATAAGTCTTAAAGCTTATTTTCCTCACAAAATCATCAGCAAAGCCCAAACGCAGAATAATAAATAAAAAATTACACCCCCACAGCCTCTATGGGATTTGAGGGGAAATATGCAACATCCAGGCTACTAATTCATCAGGGGGAGGTGGACTGGAAGTGTGTAACAATATTGAGGTTAGTGTTATGGGTCCCAGGGTTACCACGGTAACAAAAGTGTGCCCTGTATGAAGCAGGTAAAACGGGAGCAATGAGGACACCGTATGCTTCAGTTCCTTCCAGATTGCTTCTCTGCTTGTTTTATTATCCAACTCAGAATCATGAGGTCACATCATGATTAATAATCAGCCAGTTACCATACAGTCAGTCAGTTTCCATATGTGATACACATATTTCTCTTGACATCCATATTCAATAACCATTCTTAGTAATTTAACTATATTTCCCCACAGTATACAGCTGATTAAACTATGACGAGCCCCCCACTATCTCCCTTCATATACACCAAACTCTACATTAAACTTCTGCAATATTCAGTTGCCCGAGCAGCCAGGAGGCAAATTGAGGAGGAAACACTTCTTCCCAGGTAGCATCGACACAAAGATGTGTTATACAAAATCCAACTCCAAGAGTCTCACTCCTAATCTGATCACCAACTCAACCAACTCCAACCACCTTCAATCAACTCCCGCTCTGAACCCCCTACACACACTTCCTGACTTCTTTATATACACATTACTAATCACATGACTAATTAGATTATACCACTTTTGCAGGCTCTCATATTTATAAGAACCTACTGCTGTTCTTCCAGAACTACTCAAATGGTGAACGCGAGTTAAATTAACATTTACATGACTTGCTTGCGACATTGTACTCAATCTCCATGGGTTTGGTTACTTTAAGTTGGTATGTATCTGTATTTGCAGGCAAACAACAAGGCAGACCGGCCCTGCCTCCTCCCGCTGTAATTCTATTGACTGCACTGACTATACAACTACTTAAATAATATCAGTAAATGTCTCATTGCATATCATGTCTGTGATTATTAATCCTTTTGTGCAAATCTGTTGAACAGGAGTTTTCAATTAGCCAATTTAATGTGTCACTATATTAATAAGTAGTAACAGCAACCCCGTCATTACAGGCAGTCTCACTGCTACTCAAAAAACGCGAGTCTGGATGCTGGTGGTGTGTAAAACTATCAGGTGTTTGCTGGAAACTCTCAGGTGAATTTCTCTGAACAACCTAGTGATGATGGGAAGGTGGTATGTTGTGCAGTAGCAACATATCTGCAAGAGAGAATGACAGGATCACATCAATATTTAAAGAAGTTATTTTGCTAGATTTTTATTCTGAAAATCCACTGGAGTAGCACAGTTTTAAAAAATCCTTATTTATCTTATACTGCTACTTTCTGCAGTCCCTTGAGTCACCCTCTGTCTGAATCAATGCATTTTAGCTCCTGTCTCTTTGGGACCTCCACCGTCTCTTTCATCTGACTGACCAACTTCTGCAGAGGCAGCACTGAGTGCTTGTGAACAGTAGTTCGGGGAACACTAGTTCTTTTCAGTGTACTGAATGATTACAATCCATTCATAAAATATTTTTTCCCATAGAGGACTGAAACATGGCTCAACGTTTAGTTTACTAACAAGAGAACAGTTGTTCATGAAGGATAAGCCAGTGACCTCAGAATTTTGTTTTCCTTTTGAGACACAGTTAAGAGGTTGGAGGCTGCCACTCTCAGTAGAGCTGACTCTAGATCTTGATTAGCTCTTTCAGTTTGGCCATTGGTCTGTGGATGGAAATCAGAGAAGAGAGCCTTGAGTGATTGACAGAATGCTCTCTAGACTTGAGAAATGAACTGAGAGCCCCATGTTAAACATAACATCAGTGTGAATGCCGTGAAGGCGGAAAACATGGTAAGTCACTAGTTCAGAGCTTTCTTTGGCAGATGGCAGTTTGGGAGCAGCTTTAGAGAAGCCATTAACAATAGTGAGAATAGGTGTGATCCCTTGAGAAGTGGGGAAGTCCAATAATAAAGTCCAAAGCCATGTGGGTCCAAGGTTGCCCAGGCACAGGTAACAGTCCGAGCAACCCCACAGATGGTACAGGTTGCCACAAAGTCCCGGGTGTCAGCTACCACCAGTATTTCTTGAGCAGAGATAACGTGTTTTCCATCTGAGTGGCAGGAAAACGTGTAGTGGAGGGAAAGGGCATCAGGCTTCACATTCCTAGAGCCAGGAAGTGAGAGTGAAGTTAAAATGAGTAAAAGAATAATGACAAACCGCGTTGATGAGAGTTCAGTCTTTTAGCTGTTTGGATCTTTCTTTTAGCTGCCATCCCATTTGGTTTGACCTTAGTGGGACCATCATTTGTTTGTTCAGGACATTGACCCAAAACACCTCTAGAATATGTAAGGTCTATATGACCAAGAAGGAGAATGATGCATCAGATTACCTGGCCTCCAAATCACCCGACCTTAACCCAACTGAGATGGGAGATACTTTGGGATGAGCTGGCCCGCGTGTGAAGGAAAAACAGCCAACAAGTTCTCAGCAGGTCATTCCAGGTGAGGACCTCGTGAAGCTGACTCAGAGAATGTGCCAAGAGTTGTCATCAAAACAAAAAGTCTTTACTTTGAAATGTCTAAAATTTAAAATATACATTCCTGTTTTTATTTACTACATCATTCCATATGTATTGTTTGATAGATTGGATGTATTCAGTGTTCATCTTGAACGTAGAAAAAAATAAAAGTAAAGAAAAAACTTCAAGATCATAACTTGGAAACCTAATTGTTCACACTGATTAAAATCTATTTGTGTTTTTTTTCTATCTATATAATGTTTATTTTATAACATAATAAATAAAAATTCTAAGGTATCCACAATTAGGAGGCTGAGATGGAAATTATCTGTCAAACTAGACAAGTTACCTTGGTAACACTTTACAAGACAAGAGTGGTTTAACTGTTTTTATTTTGTCCTTCAGATTTCTATTTATTATGGAAAAGATGTTGAAAAAATATTGTAGGTAAATTTAGTTTGAGCAAATGTTGGTTGTGGCTAAAATAACTGTCTTATATTTTTTAAATACAAACGCTGTTTTCACTGAAACAATGTCTTCTATGACCAAGAACAGTTCTGACTGTAACATTTTGTATGAACTTACTGATTTTATGGGATAAGTTCAGTGTAAAATGTATTTAATATTTAGGTGACTGTAGCTTCCAGTAGAGTGAGATCACTTCTCTTTGTAAAGCAGTTCAAACAGTAATGGAGAATAGAGAACCTCTTAAGTCATTAACCATATGATTTTCACAGCATATGTTCATATTTAATGTGAGTTTTCTTTTGATGTGACTAATTCACATGTTTTATTAATGTTCAGAAGGAGCGATTTCACAGATTACTGCAGTTTAATTCTCTCATTAATCAGATGGAAAGTTCCCCCTTTGCTCTTTTGTTCTCTTTCATCTCTGAACAGATGGACCATTCTCAACCTTTTCAAGGCCTGACCCGCTCACAATAAACAGGTTTGTGTCTCCGCCCGTCCGCCTGCCTGCCCGAGACTGTTTAGAGATTACTGTAATAAAAAACTGTACATAAATTCTACCATACACACACAAGAGGACTGTTGCTTTGCCTGACAGAACAACAACTAATTGGATTTTGGCTTTAATTAGTGTTTTCAGATTTATTGAAACAGTCAACATGTCTGCCTTAATCCTGTGTCACTTCAGTACATTTTCTTATTATAATGGAGATTCTGTCTGTTCAGTTTCTGTCTTTTTTTTTTTTTTTTTTTTTGACATGTAGCAGGGGCATCATTCACTTACCTCACACATTTTAGTGGGATAGCTGCATCTGTTGGCCTGGCACCAGGCGGGGACAGCTGATTTAGTCTGAATAAAGGTTTGGCTGCATTGATTCAATGAGGAGCTCAACATGAACAGACAACTTGTGCTCCCATAACATTAGCTACTTATGATGATATGATCTCAAAGAATTGTGACTATTTGACTGAGATAACTGATTAACTTCTATGACTCAAAGAAGTTTGCTGACATACTGTCATTTGTTTTCTTTACTTTCTCTCTGGAAGCCATATTTTAGTCACTCTCTGTCACTAGTCCTGAGAATCATCCTAACTACCCACCCACTACTAATGTAGTTTGCCATGTCAGGAATTTGCCGCCTCATTGTGTCATTTGACAGCGGAATAGTGTGCTGGCTAATTTCTCACCATCCACAACATTTGTCATTGCATTTTTTTGGATCAGGCTACACTCAATTAATAATGGTTTAATAATAGATTTTTTAAATGAATCACCAGATATGCCACATAACATAAAGCTGCCAGGGCCTTAGCAAGGACCATAGCATAGCTTAGACTGAGAAACTCTAAAGGCTTAACCCTAACCCCAACCCATGCCTGATTTAGTGGCTCCAAATGTTAAAGGTGAACTGGTTTTAAGGTTCCATGTGCAAGCACTCTGAATATTCCATGTTGTATTTGGCTATACATGTAAATCCATATCGCAGAAAGTCAGGGCGATATTTCTGAAGCTTGCTTGAAGCTCTGGGCTCTGTTGGAAATGCAGACACCATGTGATTCTCAGTTGATGCTGCTGCTGTCAGAGTTTCAGGTGACCCACCTTGAGACATGGACTCTTGAGCTGGATTTTCTGAGAAGCCGTCTCTCCAAAGTTGTTCCACGTGTATGGTAAGTACCACAGTGTACCTTATGTTCCAAAATGTTAATTCATTAACCATTAATGAGGTAGCTGTTTTTATTGCAGTTCTTGTGCCTTTTATTTAACATCATTAAAGGGTTGGTGTCTGGTGTTGCAGTATTTGGCACAGATTGAGAACCACTGGATTAGAGGACACGTTGCTACCTGAAGCAGCATGTTGGTTTAAACTAAAGGCTTCACTGGCAGCTGCTGCCTGATGTAAAACAGACTATATGGTTTTCATTAATCAGCCTCTTTCTACTGTGGACATTATTATTAATGAGTACAAACAGCCAGCAGCAGAGCTCCTTCTCTGTCCGCGGGCTGTTGGAAGGATCATGCACCTCCACTGAGAACGCTTCACATTTCAAAGGGAAGAAACTGTGTCAGGCGTCCTGGTCTATATAAAATTTAGACGTCAGACGCTAGTTAAGCATTTAAGCTGCTTTCATAATGAAACTTGCATGTAAATTCTGTGAATCTGGCAAAGGTGTAAAAACAGCAGGAGACAAAGACTTACAGTCATTTAAGTTATAACATTTAGTTATAGACAAATGTGAATGTCTGAACATTTAGGCAGTTAATAAACTGGAAAAGGCATTTGGACTGAGTCTGTCTTTTCCAACAAGATTGTAGCAATTAGAGGACACAGTCTTTTAACTTCAAGTTCTATACATCCTTGTTTCAGTCATCAAATCCATCACATTCAGTCATCTGACTTGCAGATAGGAGAGACGCTGCAGTTAGAGTTCTCTGAACATAGAGACAGACTCAGAACAGAGGACATTTACAATCAAGGAAGGTCTACAACATCATCTCCACATGACCAAGAACCAGAGAGCACCTACGAGTTAATGTTTATGTATGTTTATGATGTTACAGTAATGCAAGATTCAAAACTACATCTGAGCTACACATATTTCCATGTGCTCTAAAAGGTGTGTAGCAATTTAACTGGCATCTCTCCAGTGCACACTCCATACTTTGCTCCATGCTGGACTTCAACCAGCCACCCTCAGGTTTGCAAGCCAAATTCCTATAGACTGAGCTACTGCCATCCTGAAAGTTACTGTCAGATGTGGGATCCCATTTTCAGGAAGGTTTGACACCTTGAGTCCGACGCCTGACAACTGTTATAAATAGACAGTAACATATGAAAAATGATATAATATGATAATGCAATAATACCATTGGCATCAACACAGTTGTGCTCAGAGACATAGAATCTATAGTGTGTTATGGCAGCATTCGTAGTAAATTATAGAGCATTATGTGTGTTTATGCACTGCATCAACAGTGATTCTCGTGTAAGAAGCCGAAAGGCAGCAAATTAAAGCTTCCAGAATCTTCAGCTTCAGGTCCTAGCTAACGACACCAGACACACTACCAATACACATGAATGTGGACTGCTACCACGCTGAGAGCTATGCTAATGTTGCTAGCTTGCTAACATGCTAATCGACACACTTACACATGCATTTACTTCCTGCAGATTGCAATGAGTCTTCAACCAGGCGGTCTAACTAACTCTACATTAACTGAAGCTCTCAACTAGTGTCTGACTAGCCTGCAGCTCACCTCTAAAAGTTACAACTTGGCTAAAACTTAAAAAACAACAAGAGCAACAGTAAGTGTGTCAAGAACATCCATAAACAATTGACGTTATAATTCATTATAAGTCACATCTATAATCTTTTATGACTGTTGATATGAGTGTATGAGTTTATGAGGTGTTATGAACTATAGATGTGGTCTTCATAGAAAGTGTTACCATTTCCAGTGTTCAACAGTCTCCAGTATCATATTCTGGGTTATTAAATAATGAATTCACAATCAGAATATCAATAAATACAGATAGAAATAATGAATAAATAATATTAATGCATTCTGCCGGGAATGATTAATAAATGATGATCACTATTCTTGCAGACTTTGCAGACGTGTTCCAGGGAACCTGTGAGTGCTGACTTCATCCAGTCCATGAGGGGCCTCAAGCAGACTTTCTGCAGACTTCCAGAGAGTCCGCCTGATTTAATTACCCATGATTCATTGCAATATGGAAATGACATAGTTTATCCAACTGAATGTCTAAAACTATTACTTTCATGATACAAAAATATGACTGCTGCTTCGAAAGTCTCCACAACTGTGATTAAAAAGCCACCCGTCAGGGACTAGCGTTGCAATCTCACACCTCCACAGACGTGACGTGATGACGGTCTAAGTCCACAAGGGCTCAGTCTGCAAGTCCAGAGGGTGGACATTTGACAGCTGATTCCGATGTGGGGGTCCCACGCCTTACTGATGAGGCCAACTGCAGATGGGAACCGTTATCTTATGGAGTGACGTTTCAGTCCGACTGCAGTCTCCTGCCGGAGAGAAGTGTCTCGAAAAGTTTGTCTGCCACAATCTTACCTGCAAGTCTCAGAGTCCTGGAGGGATTCGCTGCAGTCCACCATTGTCCTTGGCAGTGGTGGCGGCGTACCAGATGGTGACGGAAGAGGTGGGGATGGACTCAGTGATGGAGGTGAAGAAGTGCACCATCACTGTTTGAACAGGTTGAACTTCTTCAACTGCTGTGGGAAATATTTTCTTCAACGGAGCCTTACATCTTTCCCAAAGACTAACAGTCTCTTTTTAATTAATCATTTGCCCTGAGTTGCGTTTTCCTTGCCCCACTCCCCAGAAACAGTCTTCCAATTATCGGCATAAAAGATAAGAGAAAGGTTCTTCTTAAGGATGGAACATCCTTTGATTTTAATGATCTCTGCACGCCGAAGGTCAGACTGACCTGCAAGCTGACCTCGCACAAGAAGAGATGAGACACAGATCTTTCCTAATACAGGCAGTAAATACAGAATTGCTTAACGTTGGGCTCCATAATAGTGGATATGTTGCTATTATAGTTGGGGGGGAAATAAGTTTCACTTATTTCGATTAGAATATGTATGTCAAGTGTAATAATAATTCATGTTCATGTAATCAATGCATAACCTAGATGTGTTTAAATCACAGTATATATTATCTGCATTTCATTTTTTTTTTTTTAATTCCTGGTTTATTTAACAGGGACAGTCCACATTAATAAAACATTTCTGTAAATGCGACACAGTTAGCCAAGATTCTATTTTTCATCTGTAGTCCCTGGACAGATGTTACAAAGTCACCCTAAAAACAGAATATAGGATTGAGATTACAAAGTTATTGAGTTCATGTATTAGCATTCAGCACACTAATAAAAAGCAAAGAAAATATTAATGTTATTAGAAACATTATTCAGGCCACTCTTATACTGCAATGTCAGGTACTTTAAAACATTCATAATTTCATACTCATAATGCTAATGCACACACAGAACTAAAAATATTCATGTTAATATTGATTCAGACTGAAATAGACAACATTGTTAGACAGTTACTGAAATGTGAGCATGTACATGCTAACATTCCGGAACATCGTAACATTCCAGATCATCATCTGAAATTGGGTGGTGTTTCCCTTTAAAGATGAATGCAGTACTTGTTCTATATCCTATCAGGGCTATACAAGAAGTCTGTTCACAGTGTAAGCACAGGGCAGACAATCCTGAATCACTGCTATTTTCAATATTAGCACCCTGGGATCTAGATCCCTGGCTGGTTCCCCTTAAGATTTCTCAACCAGAAATTAAGAACTGAGGTCAGCTAGTTCCCCAGACCTCACATATGCCTGATGAAAGTTTTCACTTCCCTCAAGCTTAGAACCTTATGAAAGCTTTTTTTCTCTCTAGACTATTTAATTGTTTAAAATACCTGAAGTATTTATTTTGTCCTTCACGTTGCAGCAGATACTGTTGTTCTCTGCTGTCTGACGAACAGAAATGACTAATTTCCATTTGAATGACATGATTCCTCTGAGTTTAGTCGCATACAGACTGTCTCTCTGCTCTACTCAAGGTTAACTTTTAGATTTTCAGTCTGGTTTCCCCTCAGGTGTGGAGCTTAGAGGTGTACCTGATGTCATTATCTGCATTGTATCTAGAAAACTCTAGACATCTCCTGGCCTGTTGTGTTCTTCCTAATATATATGAAATTAACAAGGGACAGGGTGGAATACTGAGCAACCTGACCTCCGTGAGCCTGACCGAGCTATCTGTAAAGCTATTATGTACATTCTTCTGGTTATTCACAAACTTCTTTTGAAAACTAAGACATGCAACATACCAGTGCAGTTTCATGGTTTCTAGTGCTGGTGTCCAAGCTGCTAGCATGTACTTCTTTCAAGGATGTAGTGGGAATGGTCTCTCCATGTTGCCCAGTAAAGCAACTGGGTTGGCAAAGTGGCTCGTCCATGAAATTGGTGGCACATGTTAAAATATGGCCATTCCATCTGTCCTTTACATTTCCTGCCTTTATGGTTGTTGACTTTGTGTTTTTTTTTTCGGTTTGCTCATCTCTGGTGCCTCGCAAAGTGTAGTTGTGTACCACAGGGTTCAATCCTTGGTGCTATTCTTTTCTACATGTACTTTGTAGCGGTCGCTGGTGTTAAGCCGGGGTGCCAGTCAGACTTTAATTCTGACAAATTAAAATTTAGAGCCAGCGAAAAACCCTACCGCAACCACAAAACCTGGGACAAGCACCTGCCAGGATTCCATTTGCCCTAAACTCAGTCAACCACAAATCCACTGGTGTCACCCCTGCAGAGCTCAACCTCGGCAAGCCCCTCCTAGGACCAGTGGCTACACTCCACGCAGAACATTGTTCTTGGTTCATGTTTTTTTAGGAAACAAGACAACTCACTTCATGATTGAGGAAAATTTAGTATGCTAGTATACTAGTGCATCCCCAATGTTGCTATGCAGGCATCTGAGTTTTTTTGTAGTTGGCATAGCAGCTGATTTTTCCACAATTCATCAGCACCATCTCTAGCTCATCCCACATCCCACCAGTCACTTGGAGTCCCTTGAAGAAAATTACGCAGGGTGGCAAGGAGCTCTTCATCTGTGACTGCATACTGACTGAGAGCCAGGAAATCTCACATCTTTTTAGATATTGGAGTGGTTGTATCATTCAGTCCCCCAAATGTTGCAAGTTGAAGATAACAAGACTCTTTCCGATGAATCTGCTCTTTCATTTTCCATCAAATGTTTCTCTCACAGGTGAGTTATGGGAGACAAATCCTGGGCAGATCCTCCTTCCATTTCACACACAAGAACTCAGAGTTAGCAGCCATTTTGTTTTCAGTTGTTGCAGAAATAATGGCGTGGGTTCTTATTATCTGTTTTTATTTTTTCATTCAGTGTTATTTTTACTTCAGTTAGGTCCCATCTGGCCTGCCACTTTTTATGTGACAGTTTGACCTTCTGTGTTATTAATGTTTTGGTTTGGTTTGTTTGGTTAGGGGCATCAGCCAGAACTCTCTGCTGCCATTCAAGTTTAGTTTTCAGTGTTTAAATCAAACTTCAGACAAAGAAACCGCAGTTTGTAAGGAATTGAAGTGACCTTATGACTGAGTGTTCCTGCTTCTCTCTGAAAAACTGAATGAATGATTGAATTGTGGTGCAAAACGAATATAGCAGAAATTGAATAATGTAGTGTAGTGTATAACCTGTTAAAAATTTGTTTTCTTTACCTTAAAACGAGCTCTTCCACAGAGTCTGCTGTTGCATCAGCATATTTCTACAGTAGCCCAGAACAGACAAACCAAACACTGGGTCAAGGGGTAAATTTTGTGAGTCGTACTTTCTCCTGGTAAAGTATGGAACCCACGTTCAAAAGTTGAGCCTTACCTATTCCAACCTGGTTCTTTGCTATAAGACATCCCCCCTCTGTCTCTCCTGACTTTCCTGTCTATCTAGGAATAAAAAATAATCTTAAAAAAAGAGTGGAGGATTTATTAAGTTGGTTGGCATCTGCAACCTCATCGCTACTTGCCACTAAATCTTACACACTAGACTTTTAACAAGAAATTTACTGCAGGTCTCGTCACTCTCCTCTACAATAAAGTGGGTAAAGAATACAGTTTGGGGTTATATCTCCTTGAGAATAATAGAATATTTTTTATGCTCTTGGACATCTTCATATGGTCATCTGGTACTGCTGTTGGCATGCAAGGAGACGTCCACATTGCAGTTTGCCTCGCTGTACACATGGAGAGACGTATATATAGATCTATGAGACAAATGGCTCTGCCTCTGCTCGTGTGTCACAGCTGCTCAAATGTCAGTCTGTGGCACCTCAGGACAGAAAATTGCAAAGTGAAAATGTCATCTCCATAATAAATGGTTGATATTTTATGATGCATGGAGTTGCTGCCCACTCTCTAAGCAAATACTGCATCAGCCCAGATTACAGTGTTTTATTGTAAATCAACAGTGCTGAATTACTATGAAGTGCATTTACTGGATATGAGAACGAGTAAATCATCAGTCACAATCCACATTTAGGGTTGCACTCCTAACATTTCTGGACTGACAGCGGACAGTTAAAAAAGCATCAGAAGCGATGTATCAGAACCAAATAGTGAAGAATCTGAAGCCAAGGGAAGCGTCTAATCGTAGTCTTGATAAAGTATTGATGAATCATGTTTGAGTGGAACAAGAACAAAAGAGACACAACACACGGCAATTTCTGAACCCATCAGCTATCATCTGACAAAGATTTAACTCTTTATTGGCATTTTTTGTTTAATTATCAACTATTCCCATGCAGATGTTTCACAGAATTGTGTCTTTTTCATTAATCTTGCATTCCAAGTTGCAAATCAGACTGTTAAACAAAGACTGTGGCATGCAAGACGTAGTCTTGGCCCGTATATCCCTGATCTGGATCTATTGGCTAAGCCCAAGTGGCTAAATTGTCATCAGACAACAGCAACTGGAAATTGGAGATATTGTGACTGTAATGCTCAGGTGTCCAAATACTTTGGGCCATGTGGTGTATATCAGACAGTCTGGAGTGGCTGCCACAGTCATGTGGGAGCGCTGATGGTCTTTGCAGCCTATGATGATTGTCCCTTTTACTGCTAAAGAGTGAAGATTGCATTAAGTACGAGGGCAAAAGCCCTTTAAGTCTCTATGTAATGGATATGTTGAGTACAAGAGAGATGACTCAAATCTATTTGCATTTTATTCCGATCAACCAGCTGTAAAACTGAGGTTTAACATGCATTTAATGATGCTGCTTTGGGGCTCCAGAGGCTAAAATAAATCCTCTTCAAAGTGTTGAGCGTTTATTGCACACACCTGTTTACACTCCTGCACTTCTTCAAGCACATGTGGACTGACATTTCTTTCATTAATGGACCGAATAAGACATCAAGAAACCTTCTTAAGCTGAAAAGACTATTCGACTGGAGCCCAGATTACCTCTCCTGAGTGAAATGAAGTATTTGCGTGACAGCCATGATAAGAACTGTTTAAATTCTCTAAATGTTAAGGAAAGACGCTTTGGTGCTTCCTCTCTTATCTCCTTTTCAGATTATACACTGGACCATTTTTTATAAAAGGAAAGGAGATGATGGTGTCCCACATTGCCTTGTGGCAGCAAAGAAAAGCAACGCACCATTTGGCCACAACCAGACATCATAAAAAAACCATCAACTGATAAAAAAACAAAGAGTGAGAGAGAGCATGTGAATATGGACAGAAGCAATGACGTGATATAAAAACTTTGATCGTGAAGTCTGATGTCAGTCTGCAGGTCTGTAGTTTCTCAGTACAGACTGCTGTTAAAGTTGATGTGGCTCATCAAAAGACCAGTCCAACCTTCCAGACTCTGCCCTAGACCTATTTCACAGCAGCCGTTTTGTTTTGACTACATAATTGTGCTTGGTCAACTTTGTACATTCTGCTCGGCTTGTTGAATCTTCGTTAATCCTGTTTTCCTCATGCTCCCATAATCCAGTCCACCTCTGACCTATCCTGCACCAGAACCCAGTCCAGCACCGTCCACCAGCCCTTTGTCTCCATCCTTCAAGCCCACATGCAGCCTCACAGGCCCCTGAGTATCATCCTGTCACTCTTCCATTCACACTAGTATTCTTCCTCTCACTGTATGACCCATCTGATGTCTGCTGGTCTGTTATGTCTGTCAGCTGACATGCTGTTCGTGTGTTGATGGGAGGTGTTGCACTTGAGGCATGTATCTCATAAATTCTTAATGTCCTGTTAAATAACAGTTTATTTACAGCAGATGGACTGATTCTGGTCTACTGTTGGTTTTTGAAGCAACTGGTAACCTCTGGGACGGTTAATCCTTAATCCTAACCTTGGCCACAGAACGAGTCTCCATAAGCCCCCACGTTAAAATGTTAAATTTATAGAACTCACCTGTTCAAATTATATTAAGGCTTAAAGTTATGAAGAATTGCCAGAGTGGCAGCTTTGATTGACAGGTAGGTGCTGTTACAGGTGGCTTGTTTGAGCAACAAGGCGTTATTTGGCTCATCTTGGCCTCAGGCCCATTTTTAGATTAGCCGGGAGGTGGAAGAGGCGGGACTGCCAACATGGTGGCGGCCATCGCCACAGATTTTGAGCTTCAAAACGGCTCTTCAGAAACCTGTGGGTGACGTCACGCATACTCTGTCCATTCTTTATACTGTCAGTATAAATTTCAATCGGACACGGCCGATGAAGTCATATTTTTCACTGGGTTGTCCATGTTTATATATCCTACATGAAACAAAACTAAGTGTGTGACTTATCTAAGATCTGCCTTTTCAGTCCATCTTCTGATCTGAATTTTCATGTCATAACCATGTCAATAACATCAATAAGTGGCCTAGTTTAAGTGGATTCTCTGAGTCTTTATGGGTTTTCCTTCACATCTTACCTTGACCTCGTGATGTTTACCAACAAGGTTTAGAAAAGAACATAACTTAGGACGTAATTTATTGCACTATGACCGCAACCCTGATCTTCTACAGTTCATTAGCAAACTGTCCATCCATGTTAGCACTAACCTTCCCCACGGACTGAAGATTATAACATCAAACTGGACCTCTGTTCATCCAAGTCAAAGCACATAGATTTTTACATCAGCATCACAATTAAATCAAAATGTATCGACCAGGATGTAAATTCCTCCCTTGTGGGTATCGATGAACACAAGATTCAAGTGGAATTTATGCTAATTGTTGTTAATAAATCTGTATTAATTGATAATTACTCAGATGTCAAATCAATTTCCACTGGGTTTTCCAGAGCCTGCTGTCACCACTGCTGTTTTTTGAGTTTGAGGCTTTATTTCTGCTTTGGAAAGCATCCAAAGTGTGAGTAAAGAGAATCAGAAGGCAGAGACAGGCCGGTTCATCTCATCTCAGGGAGGGGAAGCGCTCGACCTTCACGCTTCTCCTCACACAGTCAGTCAGTCCATCGGTTGGTCTCTTCAATCCGTCCAACGCTGAGGCCCAGAGCAAGCTATCGGTTTAAAAGTGGATTCCTGCTCCCCAGATGATGATTCCTGATGGTTTGGTGAGCCTCCTGTCAGTAAACAGTTTTCTAACAGACTTCAAACTGATTCAGGAATCCAGCAGAGGTTAATCAACACATCCCATCTGTTCTCAGAGCTGCCTACAGCGCCCCAACCATTATAACATAGATTTCTTTTAGGTATTTCTGTGTGTGTAAATGTCCTCGAATTCAAATATTAACATGTGGCAATCCAAGTTATAACAATTATGGAATTGTGGAAAGGTCAGATCAATTATATGCACAACAATGTTCCATCTGCTATAAGGAAGCTATCCAGCCTCTTCTGTAGACCAAGAACTCCCTGTACTGAAAGCACATAATGATTCAGAATATCCAGAGGAAATATATGTGTGTAAAGTAAAAGTAATAGTTGCTGTATGAATAATCTCACCTTAATCGGTGTGGAACAGCTCATACAAAAGCACAGCGGCTCATTTGTCGTTGTTGGGGTGTCGAAGGTATCACCTGTGTGAGACTGCAGATTGAACACATTCCTGCTGGTGTGGCTACAGGTTTTTAACTGAAATATTATTTTTTTTTTATTTTGACATAAATCTGCACTACATGAAATATATACGTAAGCCTGTCAAAGTAAAACTCAGCTGAAGCATCATCTGGCACATCTCTGTTGGTGTTTAATGTGTCAACACCATCCAGAAAAAGCAGCAATTTGATCACATTCACACACACTACATCTGATGTCTGCTGGACTGTTAAGTCTGTCAGCTGATGTGCTTCATGATGGGATGTGTTGCATGTTTTTGGAGAACCCTTATAAATTCTTAATGTCCTTGAATTCTTGTCATGTTTACTCTTTCTGTGGTTCCCTGCTTCATGCCTTGCTAATGCAGTTTGGTTCCGTACAAATAAATAAAATTAAATATTAATCAAATCATTTCCTAGCTAAAAATCTTAGTTCAAAGATAAAGAAACTGAATTTATTGGATGCATGACAGCTCAGTCCTATGAGGTCAGGTTATGATTCCACCAGAAGAACCGCAATCGCTCTTCTCTGCAGAGAATACACAGTTGTTCTATTTTTGACAGACATGGGGATGAGCCATGTCAATCAGTACAGAGCAGATCGAGCAGGCCGAATGTCAGACACAGGAACTGCATAAAGAATCCATCTTTGCAGTGCCCATCCCTCTCTCAGCGTAGTGCAGAAGTCCTTGTAAATGCCTATGTTACATCTCGCATTGATTACTGCAATTCCATCTTTTCTGGCATACCAAAAAAATCACTTCACCGCCTCCAACTAATCCAGAACTCTGCAGTCAGGATAATAACATGCTCTAGGTCCACAAGCCATGTAACAACTTTGCTGGTGTAGCTTCACTGGCTACCAGTTGCTCATAGAGTTCACAATAAAATCCTATTTCTGGCATACAAGTCCCGACACAACCACGCGCCACAATGCCTGGTGGGGTCCAGGAGTAAGGATAGGATAAAATCCTACTTCTGGCATACAAGTCCCGACACAACCACACCCCACAATGCCTGGTGGGGTCCAGGAGTAAGAGTTTTTAGGGATAATTCAAGGCCAGGAATACATATGCCCTGTGTCCAGATTAGTCACAACCTAAAATAACTGAAGTTAAATAAAACATATTACCCCTCCTCGCAACAAAAGATCCACCTGTGGTTCAGTGTACCTTCAGTAGTCCAGTAACTTCAAGTTTTTGTTTTTTTTTCATTATGATTAGGCCTACCTGAAAAAAAGAGTTGTGTTTTTGTAACCTCAGATGCCGCAGGTCTTACTTCACGGAGTCAGTAGCCCAGGATGTACAAAGGAAATACTGGCCCTATACTGTATAGGACCTTTCAGGTTTTTCAGCCGATGTAGTTTCTCTTTCACATTTGTAATGGAGGGTGAGGCGAGTGCTATTCACTTGGTTGCAGTCTGCAACCTCACCACTAGATGGCACTAAATCCTACACACTGGGCTAACTTCCTCATCTTTGTCCTCAAACATCTGACCCTTTGAACACAATTATTGCATTAATTTTTCTATTTCTATCCAGATTCCACAAACTAAATCTGTTTTCATCAGTGAGCTTTGGGGGGTGTTGGACGGTGTGTGTTCTGAACTTTGGATAGGCTAGCTGTTTCTAGCTTCTAGGCTCACTTCCAATCTTTATGCTGAGCTGGGCTAACCACTGCCAGACAGATGAGAAAGGTATTGACATCTTCATCTTATTACTGGGAAAAAGCATACTATTTAACTATTCCTTTAACATCAACCTGCCCAGGAACTGCAGGTGTAAACTGGCCTTTTGGCTGAGTCTGTCACTTTTACATCACATTGATGTTAACTGATGTGTGCTGTCCCTCATAAATATGCAATCAAGGTATGTCTTATCTAAAGATTTCCTGTTTACAGGCCACAGTTAATCTTATTTTAACAGCTGACTACCTTTTCTTCTTCAACCTGATAGACTTTCACAAAGTAACGAGAATGGTAATGATGGATGTTTGCAGCGCAGCTTGCTGCAAACAATATTGTCTCATAATTGTTTCCGCATTTCAGAGTACGTCCATCCTTTTTTGATTCAATGAATCAGCCTTTCCACTTCCTATTATTTGCAGACGGAGAACAGCGAGAGTGTTTGATGGCAGCAGAGGGATGGAGGTTTTCCCTCCTGAAAGCTGGAACTGTTGTGGTGTTTCTGAGCAGAACTCAGTGCCGTTTAGACAGACCTGGTCTGTGCTCACCTCAGCACAACACAGGAACAAATGGACCATTAAGATAATGGAAACAGCAGACAGAACACATGTTCAAGCCGCTATTCTCCCAGCAGCACACGGGAGGTCATTACAGCTAAATGACCCCTTCACTGTGTAAACCGATACAAACTCGATCCAAACAGCCGAGCCAATCAAAGAGAGTCGTGACTGACCTTAGCAGATGTAACACGACCAGTTTGTCTCTTAAAGACGTCATTGAGACAGGTGTGCAGGAAACAACATCTGGAATATGTTCGATACCAAGGGAATGCTCCAGATGTGACAGCACCTGAGTATCGATGAGCTTCACTCTGAGAACTTTTTGTTGGTACTTTTGAATTCATTAGAGTTCATTAATGAAGCAATGTGGTTGTGTTTATTAGACAGGACTGCACATCTGTCTCTTTTTACCCAGAAGCCATTGTGTTTTGGGGTCATTTTGACTGCCCAGTTTGACTCAGAAATAACAACCAATAATGTAATTCAGAAATAAAGTCCAATAACGTAATAATGTTGGCCATTTTAAATGTAATAAAGCCAATAACGTAATAACATGCCAATAATGTAATAAGTTATTATGTTATTGGCTGGTTATTACGTTATTGGGGTAGCATTAAAAAAATGATTATCCGTTAATGTAATTATGCATAAACAGGACTGCATTTCTTGGAAATAAAAGATTTTTTTTGCAGTTTTTGGCGGCCAAAAGAGCCGGTTCTCTAAAAAGAGCCAGAATGCCCAGTGCAGAGTACGCGATCCCCGTCTTCTCTTCACTTCAAATTTTCGAGGGCTGACCGGTCCGCAGCACAAATAAGGTTGGGAAACACCGGTGTAGGGTTTTTTTTTTGCACCGAGTAGGCAATATGAAGTCCAGTAAACAAACCTTTTACAGACTAAAAACCAATGTTAATAAAATTATTCTTTGTTGTAAGTTGAACTATATTTCTTTCTTTTTTGTTTTCTTTAATGTTAATAAGGATACAATGTTATGCAGAGGTGTACTTATAACAATTTTATAGACAAATGATATTATTTATAGACGCAGCAGGCAGTGGGGGGGCGCAAATTGTTTTCTTCTTGCTAGGGGGGGCGTAACAGAAAATAATTGAGAAGCACTGACTTAGTGGAATGTGCTAGAATTCAGGAAGAGAACAATGGTCATGTGACACGTGTTTGCTCAGTGTTAGATGAAAAAGTCTAATCAGTCTAGTTATTACTAAGTTATTACATTATTAGCATGTTATTACACTATTGACTTGTTATTACATTATTGGCATGTTATTACGTTATTGGCTTTATTACATTCAAAATGGCCAAAATGATTATGTTATCGGCAGGTATTACATTATTGGACGTTATTACATTATTGGTTGCTACACACCACATGACTCAAAGTGATGGTTGGTGTATTTGAACATGTGACAACATGTACATTAATCTGCTGCTGCTACAGTGCCATTTAGCTCCAGTACAGCCTCACAGAACTGCTATAGATATATTTTGTAATATGTCATCCATGCCAGAATGAAAGGCTTGGGGGCAGGGTAATAGGCAGAGTTTATCAGCGCTGACAACGGATCATGACAGCCATGACAGCCTTTGACAATAAAACATTTTCCCTGGGCGAGCTGACCGGACAGACACTACTATTGACTGTGCATTTAGCTACGTTTGTGACTGACTGCAGAAGGAACATTACAAGATTTGGTATTTTTTACAATATGGCACTGCAGTTTAATGATGCAATGAACTAACAATGCTTTAATAAATATGGACAGCTGTAATTTCGTATGATTACTACTGATTGTTATTTATGAGCAAAAGCTAGTCAACAACTTTGCTAACAGCCAAACATTAAGCAAGGTCAACAACACAAGACAACACAGCCAGCTAATATTAGCAAGAAGCTCCCGCCAGTGACCAAAAGCCAGTCCAAGCAATAGCTATGTCCATCTATGCCACTGAGCACTGGTTAAATTGTGACACCAAGCGCTACTCTCAGTGCCCGAAAAACCTCCTCCTAGTGGTTGATTGCTCCTGGTGCTCTGAGCACCCAGTCCGGGCAGTACGGCTAGCTGAATAGACCTAACAGCAGCTACTTTTTGATGATGGTTGAGGGTATGTAGGGATGAGGGGATGAAGGGATGAGCGTCGGAAGGAGAAGAGAACAGGGTTGTTGGTGGATGGAGGTTGACCAGTACCGGGAAGACTGGATGGAACCTGGGAGTTGAGACTCCCGTAGCTCTCTGTCTCAGAGCCCCATGGTTCCTGTGTTTGAATGAGAGTCAAGAAGGGAGAGATGACAAAGGAAAGAGGTTTTTTTTTTTTGGGGGTCCTTGTTCCTGAACCTAGTTATAAGACTTCATATCATCACCTTCCTAAAATAATTGCCTAAGTCATTTGTTCAGGCTGTTCAGAAAACACAAAAAAACTGAACCAAATATTATTACATATATTGGCATAGGCCATTATACTACAGAAGTGTAAAATCGCATGATCTGTTCATCTGAGGTTGTAGGCGGTTTTACCAGAGGTGGCCATGAGGAGTTGATTTAGACAAAAAAAAAAAATCATTTTTGTAAAAAATACTTAGGCCATTATTTTAGGAAGGTGACAATATAATACTGTTTCAGTTGGTGTTTTCCCCTTATCTATGTGCTAACATTTCACCTAATCTAAACTTAACCCTAACAATAGCCCAAAACAACAACCTCCAAGCTAGCAAAACGCTAAAAACAACAAGCTATCCTAACTCTAACCTAGTCACGGCCGGTAATAGCGTAAACGATCTAGCAGCTGTCACCTTTTCTTTTGCAGGTTTACCATTCAAGGCCCACCTCCTCACATGCAAATGTTCCACTCAGCACTGTTTTTCAAGCCAGTGTCACTGCATCCTGGGCCCAGTGCCACCCAAAAGAATTGTGCCTGGTTTAAATATACAGCTCACATATGTTCAAATCAACAAAGCTAGAACACTCCCCACCCCGACACAGTCCTACCTGGTGGAACCCCTCCAGTAACAATAAAGAGGTGCTCGTTCACCAGGGACTCTTAATTGCACACCTGGGATTTGGAGACAGAAGAGCACAGTTAAGTGTTTGGCATATGACATAACATTCATGATATTTGCATTTAATGTTAACTCTAAAAAGAACTTTTTACAGACAATGCTGCCAATCACACCATCCAGTATCTGTATTGTCTTTGATCACGGATGTTAATATTCTTCTATATCTCAGAATAACACCCACTGGTTATACTGGTGGTGTCTTTATCTCTGGTTAGATATGCAGTATATCTGTATCATGTGTCAGAGCAGGAACCTGAAAGGTTTCATGTTGGTTTTCCTGAGAAATCCCTTGTGTCACAGTCATGTCTCTTTGTCAAGATCAGTGGCACTTCTCTAAACTGACTGACGGTTCAATGATGATGATGATGGATTAAAAACAAGTGATGACACATCAATGAGGAACAACAAAATGATAGCACCGACCAGTTACTGAAGACTGATCAATGAGAACGATTACTTAAGATGGACTGATGGGTAAACAAGAACTTAAAAGAGATCAGCAGCAACTGATGACTGCTCAGCATTGAATGACAATGGATCAACAATGACTGATGATGGATCAGTGGAAATGTAGAGCTCTACTATCTAATGACAAATACTAACAGTAAGCACTGCGGCCAGGTTCAGGTAGCTGAATTCAGATCTGGAGTAATGTTTGATTTTTAACATCACAGAGTATTTAAATCAAAAGCCAACATGTAAACATATCAGCGCTGTCCAAGGAAAATTTGATTTAAACATTTATTGGATTTATAATTTGGATTGGATCATGAGTGAAGATGGATATGCACATTTTTTTTTTCTTTTACAGATGGTTATAAGGATGTGTGGGTGGTTCCAAGCCACAGCTCTCCTATTTCATGTCCACCTCAACCTGACAGCATAAATAATAGATGGTGTCGCGTCATCCACTGGTTTCTGAAGAGACGTTTTGGAGCTCTAAATGTGTGGCATGTTGGTAGTCCTACTTCTTTATTTAGAAATCAACAAACACGTGGATCATCGGTGGACCGAGGCAGGTTGAATGACACCTGGTTGCTCAAACAAGCCATCTGTAACGGCACCTACATACCTGTCAATCAAAGCTGCCTGACTGTTAATTCTGCATAACTTTAAGCCTTAATATAATCTGAACAGGTGAGTTGTATATAAATTCACCCTCAGTACAGTTGTCATGAACGGGGAAATTAGCTATAGAGACCAAAACAGTTTTTTGTACCAGGCTGTAAACATGTTTATTTCTGCTGTGAAGTTGGACATTTTAACATGTTGACTTATGGAGACTGACTCGTTCTCTAGCCAGCCTCAAGTGGACGTTTGAGGAACTGCAGTTGTTGGTACTTCCGCATTGGCTGGAGGTTACCGCTTGAGAGCAATGTTGTCCTCCATGTTTCCACAGAGCACATTGGGCTAATCAAAGCTATTTGACTATGACCAAAGTCCAGCTTGTGTCTTATTATTGTGTCTAGCCTCCCCCTATGTTCACATTTTCATATGGTTTCAATAATATTTATTGTCAATGCAGGAAACTTTTAACAGAGTGCACTATAGCAAACAGCTAGCTCTTTTACCATAAATAAAAGTAGTCCCAGGCAAATAAATTTAAGGCCTTTATTTCAGATTAAAGAAAACAGAAACCTCAGAATAAAATAAATAAAACAGAGCCTAATAACCCCTTTTCCTCTTAAATTAAAGAGGTCCCAGCCTAAACAATTGAAGGCCTACACTTCCAAGTAAAAAAGTCAACATCTTGTTTGATTTTTTCACACATCTCGTCTTTTTGTTTTCCCTCAAATAATGTCTCAGCAACAGCATTTAAGCGCTCCTTCACAACTGTCCCATCACTAAATGTTTTTTTATGTTGCCCCAAAATCTACGATACCTTTAGTGAGCATTCGTTTGCACGTTGCTGGGCTGTAAATGTATGCGTGATGAGTCGGGTAGACCTGTCATACTGGGCTTGCAGTTTGGTTATTTTGCGTGCCCTCAGCTCGGACTTTCAAAAGAGCTGTGCTTTTCGTAGTGGTGCTTCATGTTGCCACTTTTAATTGATGGGATGTTTTCGGAGCATATGAGGCACACTGGTTTTGAACTGCCTGCCAGAAGAATGAACATAAATTTCTCCGTCCATTCATCTTTAAAACAACGGTTTTCCACATCAACCTTCCTTCTTTTGGAGCAAGCCATGTTGTCATCACTGTCTCTTCCTCTCCTCTCTGCTCTGGTGCGCTGGCCGCGCAGGGTAAACAAAAGATTTGATTGGCTCAACTGAGTGAAGCTATTGTCGTATTAAGTGGGGTGGCAGCGCCTGCCCTCTATAGCTGCGACCGTCAAAAATGCTCCTTGAAAATCATGTATTCTCGTGAATTTATCAGAGATTGGTAACGGCTCACGGGTCCGGACAGAACCATCACTCGGTTCGGGTCCGGACCGAGGTCCGCCATTATATATATGTGCTATATGATATAAATACAATTAAAAACAATTACCATTATCTGTTTTTTTGATTTTGTTTTTCAGCATTTCATTTCAGATTTCATTTAGTCTGGTATACTTGCAGCATTTTCTAACTGTCCTGTTGTTATATGTTATATTAGATTTGGAATTTGGCGATATATTTGTGCAGCCATGGCTATGTATGAAAAGGGAAACATAGTTTAAAATAGGATATATGGATTTTTTTTTTTTTTTGCTTGTCACACTTGTCATTGGGCCGGCATGATGTGATATAATTGTGTCTGCTCTTGTTATAGAAGACACTCTGTCTTTGCAGTATTTTCTGAGGCTAGTCGGACAAAGAAACATTCCGCACTCTTTGTCGGACCAACCTCAGAAAATATTCAAACGCTCTGTTCATGGCGATACTCTCAACAATCAGTAAAGGAAGAAAAAAACAGTCCAAGGCTGCACCGCGGGTCGCTTGCGTCTTCACAGTCTTTAAATGTCATTTCATGGCAGCCCTATCTGAGTCATCAAGGCTTCCATTTCTAATGGCAAGAGCTGGAGAAGATTCCAATTTGTCTTAGACTTCAGCTGTCTGTAGCCCGCTTGTTTAATTCATACAAAAACCATGGCGCTTATGGTGCTGTCAAGACTGCTACGTCTCTAAATAAATAATTCAAATCAATGTAGCAGTCATCATTTACATATTAAGACTCAATCAACAAAACAGTCCAGCAGGCCGGCAAAATAATAAAAAGAAATGTAAAAACACAAGAAGCTGAGACAGCTTGACGAAGTTGTTTTATGTATCAGTAAAATAATGTTTGGGGGCTAAAGTCAAATTAATAGCAGATATTTTTTCTAGCCAGCAAACGTTACCCAGCAAGCACACAGAGCAAAGGTGCAGATGTCACTTCCTGCTGTTCTTTGACCGCAGCAGGACACACATTAGAATATTACATTGTATTATCCATAAAGGGCAACACACACTAACAGTGTCCTGACACACACCATGAGGGATTAACCCCCGATGCGCTGTGTATTAACCCAGGACCTGTCAGCACTCAGCAACCTTTAAGAAAAACACATACTTTATCATATTCTCTCTACATGAACTGTAACGCTCACATGACTGCACCATCCTCTCTTCTAATGTTAGCTTCGATTTCTTTTCATAACATTTCAAATGAACACATTCTTGTGTTTTGAGAGAGAATTGGCATCATATACATATCATTACTGCTAACTATTTGTATTCTGTTGCTTCATTTAGAAGAGGATTTATATAATGTGATACACTGTGCCTGCAATGTAAGTGATGGTTAAGATTGGCAGAGTGATTAAAGTAAAACGGTGAGGTTATGTATCACATTCGTTGTCAGTGTTCATTTGTCCATACTGTTGAAGATGAAGTACGCGTGGATTACCACGAATAATCAGCAATATGTCGCATGTATTTCCTACTATGTTGCACAATTATTGCAAAATAACCAAACATGCCCCCTTCCCCGACACACTATGTGTTTTCCATCATAGATCCATCATAGATCAAATAAACGGCTCTGCCATAGATGTGTCTTCCACACCACCTGTTTGACACACACACACACACACACACCACGCATGCGCAGCCATTTTCACACACCGCCGTGGGAACGTTAGTTAGTGATGGCGACTACTAACAAGTCCCACCTGCCGTCAGTTCCTGCAGTGCTAAGATGTTGTTTCACTGTGTTTTGAAGTAGTTGAATGGGCCTGCTTCTGTTTTTAAAAAATGGGGCCTCGTACAGATTATATCATTGATCGTTGGAATCACTTGTGCATTGTGCATATGGGTGACTGCTAACCATTTTGATTGTTTGTTTTGGTTAGTTATCTCGCCTCACTCAGTACTGGGGTAAATGCGTTTTTACACTCCGGTACTAATGTTAAGATTCTTACAGAAAATAAAAAGGAAACCGTGTTTCTCAATCTGTCTGCCTTGTTTCTGTCTCATTAAGCCTGTTTAGATTTTTTGATGCGGTTTAAAAGTAAAAAAAACAACAAAAAAAATTCTTCGCAAAAAATGAGAAAATGCCGCCACAAAATCAGTCATTTTGATCGCAAAAAAATCACCAAAAAAAAAATCGTAAAATCCTGGTGGGACTAAAAAAAGTTCACCCTCAGTACAGTTGTCATGAACTGGGAAATTAGCTATAGAGACCAAAACTGTTTGTTGTACCAGGCTGTAAACATGTTTATTTCTACTGTGAAGTTGGACATTTTAACATGGGGACTTATGGAGACTGACTCATTCTGTAACCAGCCTCAAGTGGGCGTTTGAGGAACTGCAGTTTTTGGCATTGGCTTCACTTCACAGCCATGGAGGTTGATGCTTGCTATCAACAGTAATCAGGAGAAACTTAAACCACCTTTTAAATAAAACAACAGGAAGTGTTCTGTGTGTGAAAGGTGACAAATGTTCAATTTTCAACAACCAAGAAGAAGCTACAAAAAACTGCATGAATAAAATGAATTCTTTACTTCTCTCTTATGGAACCAATTTCTCTCCAGGATGACAATAATCTTACCTCATAGTCATAGATTTAAAATGCTGATTTCAGTGTGTGGAGTCATTGGACCCACCTGTCTCCAACCATAGAGGTGATTTATTCATTTTTATTATGATTTTATTGAGGCAACAGTGAGTCACACAGCTCTCTTCATCTTTGTAGTGGCACAGTTCAGCCTAACTAAGCGTTAATTACGTTCACAGCTTGGCTCGGAGTTTGTTGTCATGTCAGTCATCTGTTTTTTTCATCTTCAGACGGCATACTGTTGAAAATATTGAGTCACTCCTGGTGTTTCTGTCTGCAACGAAGCTGTTTGTCTTCAATGTGTCCATGATGAGTTCAGTCGCACAGAAATCTGCATCCCGCTGACACAGTTCGTCACATGATGTTTCATTATGCAGAGATAAAGAGGGGGGGTTCACGATGAAGCTCTCCACGTGGTGCTCTGTTTCCTTTGAATCTCTCACCTCGACAGATTGTGAGTGTGTGGATTGTTCCCATTACAAACACCTTCTTCATCTGACTGACAGCAGAGTCCCGGGGAGAGTACACACCAACTGTAACAATGGAAACATCATTTTAAATTCCAGTCATCTCATAACAGCTAGTTTGTGCCTCATACCGGTGATACCTTTTACTGATGGACATAAATTGTCACTGGCCACAGACCAGAACTGCTGCTACACTTCTTACTTCCATCCTTTCATCCCTCCTGCCTTATTTCTATATCATTTTCTCCATATATTTATATATTCTGTATTCTTCATACTGTGTGACAAACCTATAGACATCTGCCCTGACAGTCTCAATTGAAGGTCAATATTAATTAGAGAAGAGGTGGGACTTCTTCACTGGAATATACAGCCTGAGGCCATCTTCGGACTAAATCAGTCCTTGTGGTGAATCGCCGCAGGGTTGTGTGATGGTTTTGTGTGATGGTTATTTATTTATTTTTCATTGTGCAATAAGGTGGTTGCAATACACAGTAGGACAAAGAGGAAGTGATGAATACGATACAAGTTCAAACCTTTCTAATATTATTTACAGAGACCCACCATGAGCAAGCACTTGGTGACGGTGGCGAGGAAAAACGTCCTTTTAACAGGCAGAAACCTCGGGCAGCCTGCAAGTACAGTGTGTGGTGGCAGTGGGGCAGGCCCAAGCAGCAACATCTGTGGCTGGGAAATGAAACCATTATGGAAGTGCCAGAAAACTGTAACAGCCACTTGAGGCTGGCTCCAGAAGTGATGCACACGTCAGTGTCAGATGGCCATTAACCTGAATTATGATTTCAATCTACAGTAGAATAGTCAAGTAGCTTTGATTAGCACAATGTGCTCTGTGGAAACGTGTAGGACAGCGTTGCTGTCAAGCGGTAACCTGAAGCCAATGCGGAAGTGCCAAAAACTGCAGTTCCTCAAACGTCCACTTGAGGCTGGCTACAGAACAAGTCAATCTCCATAAGTCCCCATGTTAAAATGTCCAACTTCACAGCAGAAATAAACATGTTTACAGCCTGGTACAAGAAACAGTTTTTGTCTCTATAGCTAATTTCCCGTTCATGACAACTGTACTGAGGGTGAATTTTTATACAACTCACCTGTTCAGATGATATTAAGGCTTAAAGTTATGCAGAATTGCTGGCCGTGGAAGAGGGAGGACTGCCAAAATAGCAACAAAACTCTGAGTTTCACAACAGCTCTTGAGAAATGTGGGTGACGTCACAGAGACTATGTCCATGTTTTATATAGTCTATGATTTTTGCTGAACATCGGCCAACTGATCTCGGAATCCCTACATTTTCAATGTGCCCTAATATTAATCTTCATTTTTATGAAGTTGATCACTGAGATGACCAAAGTCACACAATATACCTGACGTACCTACCGTGCTGCGAATGGTTCATCCTTCATCCAGGACGTGTTTAAACCTTACACCCAGCCCACCCACTATGTGCTGTTCAGCACGTGTTTTGCTGCATCCTCACTTTTATATAACTCACCTGTTCACATTATATTACGGCTTAAAGTTATACAGAATTAACAGTGTGGCCACTTTGATTGACAGGTGGGTGTCATTACAGATGGCTTGTTTGAGCAACCAGGTGTCATTCAGCCTGCCTCAGTTCCACCAATGATCCACGTCTTTGCTGATTTTTAGATGAGCCACGAGGCCGAAGAAGCAATACATCCAACATGCACGCATATTTTTAAGCTTCATAATGGCGCTTCAGAAACATGTGGGTGACGTCACTCATGCACTGTCCATTCTTCAGGCCCCAGGTCTGGTCATCAGGCAAGCCCAAGCCACAGCGGTGCAACAGGGTAGTGTGAATTGCCACAACTCAAAGTACATTTACATTTACATTTAGTCAGTTAGCTGATGCTTTTATCCAAACCCACTTACAGAAAAGGGAACAATCAAGGTACAGTGTGATAAGAAAGTGTTAGTGCAGCTGTAATTGCTATGACAAGTGCAGAAGTTGTCAATAATCTTGTTTTTTTATGTTGCGGAGGCTAATGTGCTGATGGGCATAACCACTATGAAAACACAGTACGCCCATTAAAATGAATGGGAAACATTTTCGAAGCAGTGCTGGATTTGGTCTTCATCTGGCCCAATTCTTCTAGTTCTACTGGAGAAAACTGCCCATAAAGTAGTCCAAATTATCACCAGCTAAAACTTTTTTTTGCCTGTCCAGTCAGTAAAAAGGTAGCTGCAGATCCAACCTGACCACAGCTTGCCAGCTTTAGACTTCTCATCTTTTTCCCCCTCCAGATCTTTGTGCGCTCAGTGTTTAAACTTAATTTATCACAGAGGTGTGTCTGACATGGTGCTTGTTTTAGTTTTACAGTTCAGTTTCTCAGCGCTGATTTAAAAGCACCAGCCTGCAGCTCCAGCGATGTTTGTGCAGCAGGGGAAGCAGATGAGGTCGACCCAGAGGTCAGCAGCTCCTCTTGGGCAGGACACGACTCCCTACAGAGACGCTCGACTGCACCGCAAACACCAAAACCACATGACCAACAGGCAGCTCTCAGAGCGTATTATCAGACTGTGTATTTACTCTCTTTTGGTGATTTTAGGCTCCACTGAGAGAATAAAGGTTAAATTCCCAGTGACAGTACACTGCTGCCAACTGCTGCCACGGGTCAGGACTGGTCAGCCCTTTCCTTTCACACTCCAGACACCTCACCTGGCCAGCTGCTCTGTTGTCTCATCACAACAGTTGACTGGTACCACTTTGGCCTTTTTCTGTAACATTTCTGGCTTCATCTGTTAAAGTAATGGCCTTCGGGCTTTGAAACAAAATGTGCAGTAATGTCTTTATTCAAACATGAGCCACAGTCCTCACTGGTACTGTCTCCAGCAGTGGATGTCCAAACACATTTTCTCATCAGTTTCATAATTTATTGGACGGAATATAGAATTCTGCTGCCAAGCAAAGGTGAACAGGAATATAAATGTGTTTTTAAAGGTACACTATGGAGTTGTGGAGCATTGTGGAGTGGAACCTTTTTTGTCAGTAAGCTGATATAATTAAAATGTTTGTCCGTCTGCTTGAACAAGTGCTAAAAACTCTGTTTTGACTCTTTCAATGTCATGTGTTCACATGCTGTATGCAAAACTAGTTGTATTTTCATACTGTAAACAGCTTTCCTTTCAGGACAGGAAACAGACTTGAGGACACATAGCTGAGTCGTGAACTAATCATTTCTGAGTCTCTCGTTCATTTGTCACATGACAGGCAGCTCAGCTACAGGCCTGTGTGACGAGCAGTAAGCACAGCGGTTCATTCATACGGATCGGTCTTTTGTTCATTTGTCACGTTTACATCGGCCACCAGAGAAATGAACGAAATGACTCAAAAAAAGATTAGTTCAATTTACCGTCTGAGAGTAAGTGATCCGAGTCAGTAAAAAGGCTCGAACTTCCCAACACTAGATCCTGGACCGTTTATTAAATGAGCTTAGACCATCCAAAAACATGAAAGATCGGCATCAGCAGCGTAACCAGCAAAGGGAAAACCACCCTCGCCAACAGACTGATGAAGAACCTGGTGAACTGTTGTGTGGTACATCAGAGCCTTGACCGTGTGGCTTGTTTGACGGCCGTATCTGGTCCATGTATCTGAAACAGAAGAACATGAGAAGGCAGACTCCTTTTGAATTTCCTCTTTTTTTCAACATAGTATGGACATAAAATGAATAAACTTGCATTCTTAATGCATTTTCATGATCAGACAACCTAAAACCTGTGTTGACGCTATAGGAAATCATTAACAAATGGTAAATTTGTAGTTGTTTATTTATTACCAAATGATTTGTTCAACACAATTGTCAAATTTATTGACAGCTATAGTATTTTTTCAAGGTACACGTCTGATAATTACTTGTATTAACTTTCAAAAAGTGCTGATTATGCTGTGATTTTAAGAAAGTTAACTTTATTTAGCATCTAACTTCTTTTTTTTCTTCCCAGCAGACTGATGGTTAGCTGGCCAAGGCTGGGATGTAGAGGAAATGCCACCTGGAGATATTCATCAGTCTATTCAGATTATGTTCTGATCTATACATCAATGGTCAGTTCAGTCTGTGAGAAAGGAGGTTTATCGAAGCTTGGCCAAAGAAAATGGAGGATTATCAATACACTTGTATTGATGCTGCCTCTATTCTGGGGAAATGTTCATCGTTGATGTGCCCTGCCATACCCAGTGGTATGACATTGTTGTCTCTGTAGAGGCTCCTACATTATGTATCTAATAATGACTCTGTATCTAACGGAGAAGAAGCCAGTGTCCCCATAACAATCTAAGATTTAACACTTTCCCTACAGTGACCTCAGGACATATGCTTGAACCTGTGTAACTCCATATGTGGCATGCTAGAAAGGAATATTGCCTCTCATTACCAATTGGGCAAATTCAGGGCAAATTCCAGAAGACAGCACGGGACTGCAGGAGGCCTGCTTCTTCATCTTGGCACATCCTGTGTCACTCAAAATCATGCCGGGGAAAATTACAGCTTTACCATAATGAGCGACTGAAAATATGGCATTTTAAACAGCAGGGCTGAGTGAACTCCAAAGAAGTCAGTCTCCCATCCTTCACCGCCTCAAGTGAATGAAACTGACACCGAGCAATGGCCATTTATTTTCCCCACAGCATCGCTGCCTCCAAAGAAACTTTCACTGCAAGGTCGCCTTTTAAATGACGCAATCATCTCGCCTTGAGAATATTTTATGATCCAAGGCCACATGAATACATGCCTGCATGTGCATTCATATTCATTATACTGTACATGTTCCATCTATTCCCTGTGTCCAGAGCTGAAAGCAATTTAAACTGCAGACTAAAGAACGGATAAAAAGATTATCTACACCTGAAACATCATGGATATAGAAGAAACAATAGCATGTGCTGCTGCCCTGATAAAGTTTTATTAGAACAGTGGCTTTTTGTATTATAACAAGTTAGCTTAGTGCCTTGGTAGCTGATTGTTACAGTGCATAACTGCAACTTACGGCTGTGTTACAAGTCATACCACCGTCTCTCCTCTTGTTTCCTGGCTGCATCTTCACTTCACTGTTGATTGGTCATCATAGTTTGGTCATTGGTCATCAACAAGCAAAGCTATGAGGTTATCTGGTGCTTACAATCCTACTCAGGTCAGGAAAAACAAACAGGCATGATGTAATGATGACTGCAAATGTTTCTGTCTCTTTAAAGGATGTTTTTCCTTGCCACTGCTGCCAAGTGCTTACTCCTGGTGGAATTGTTGGGTTTCTGTAGATAATATTATAAAGAGTATGGTCTAGTGTCATGAGATCAATTCTGTTATAATGTGGTGCTATATAAATAAACTCTCTGTGATTTACTGCTGCTGTGAACTATTTACTGTCAACTGTTATTGTGCCAGAGCCGGAGCTGGGCATGTAACCGGGCTCAGCATCCTCTATGGACCCAGTGTCAGAGGAGAAAAGACCAAATGTGACCTTGACAGAGGCTGAGACTGATTTTGAGTTGTTGGTGAGAGCTTGGTGAAATAAAAGGCTGAAAGACAGACGCCGAGCTGGGCTGACTGCTGTTGGACTAGTCAGTAATATTAGCTGCTGCTGTGTCTGCTGTTGTTGACCCTGTTTGGCTGTTAGCACAGTTGTCAACTCGCTGGTTTTTGATCATAAGTGATGTAATGATAACAAATACATGTGTACAGCTGTCTATACTGAACCCTGAAACTCTACTTTTTTGCTAAATCAGAAAAAAAAACCAATTTCTACACAATATTGCTTTAAATGTAACTGTTATATTCATGGTATATGTTCAGTTAAATATGTACAAAAAAACCAACATTTATGTTAAAAGAAACATGGTCAAATTTTCAAATCAAACATCCAATCACCGTTATTCAGAGGAGTTCATCAAAATGGCCACACAAACCAGCAGACTGAACAAGCTACGTAACAATAAGATGTTGGCCCAAATTCCCAAATTGTCACACTGATCATGTGACCCATCCTCATGGTTGTGGCGCTATACAACCGCAAATAGTGTTTATGCCAGTGCAACGCTGCAGCAAGCTGTGGTTTTCATAATGACGACAATGACAAAGAGCTGTTGTCAGCCTCACTGTTGACATGGTAACGTCTTTCAGTACCTGAACCAACACTTGCTGGTGCTGTGATTCACATACCTTCAAGCCCACACAAACATTCATCACACTGTTTGATGTGGTTGTAGAGGCAGAAGGGCCAGAAGCTGAGGTGCAGCTCATTCACACTGAACACAGGAAAATGTTTTCATGCCGCAGGAGGCAAAAGTAAAAGTTTAACATCAGCCCTCGTCTTATCCAAATTTGACTTCAACATGTTCTGACTTCAAACAAAATTAGATGGATGTACATAAATGTAGTGACATGCTGAGGTATGTACGTATATGCACAATACATGGTAACACACCAGTAGAAATCATATACAATCTGCATGTTTGTGTACATATATCGTTTATGTTCAATCGGACTGCACAGGCCAACTTTTGCTCTCCATGTGCATCAGTTAGCCTTGGCTGCCTATGACCTTGTCGCTGGTTCACCACGTTTCCTTTTTAGACGACTTTTGATAGGTACTGACCACTGCGGAACAGGAACACCCCACAGTAACCTTGTCAAAGTCGCTTATATCCTGATGCTTGTCCATTTCTCTGCTTCTAACATCGACTTTGAGGAGTTAATGTTCACTTGCTGCCTAATATATCCCACCTACTGACAGGTGACGTGATAACGAGATAATCAGTGTTATTAACGTCACCTGTCAGAGCTCATATTGTTATGGCTGATGGGTGTATACTTATGTATGTTTGACTTAGGTCACCTAGCTCTCCCAGGCCAGTCAAAACGTCCTTGAGCAAGATACCGAACCCTGATGAAGCTCCTGATGGCTGTGAGGTTGTTTCTATGGGTGAGTTGAGCGTCACTTTGAGTGTTTTGGACAAGAAGCGCTGTATCGCTCCTGATGAATGACAATGAGAATATGGTTGTATGTATTTATTACATGCAATTTCAGTGTCTTAGAGCTTCTCCTGGATGATCCTGAGATGTCCCTAAACATGATAAGATACATGACACATCCTGAAGTAGTAGTAGTAGTAGTAGTATAATTATTATCATCATTATTGTACACAATATAGCATAATTATATACAAATATATGTAACTATACAGAACTACAATAGTATATTTTGGTTTTCTGCCGATTTAATTCTCTTTCTTCTTCTTATTGTTTTCATTTATGAGTACGGTGATAAAAATTTCAAATAACAAATTATTGAATACTAGTTTGAATATTATTTTTTCTTTAAGATTGAGGCTGAATGTTGACAGATTCCTCTGATGTTACTCTCCTCCTTCAGATGTTTACTTATCCTTCAGATTTTTCGCACTGATCATCTCTCTGCAGTAAATAAACCACAAAGTTGACCGTTCCCACACACGTTGTTCAGAGTGACAGGAGCTCTGAGGAGAGTGTCAGAAATCGAATTTGCACCATGTGTGGAAATAATGACACTCCTCAGTGTCTTCGCTGTGTCCTCTGGCCTTTCATCTGTCTCACTGATTGGACGTGAAGACAGAAAATATAAGCTTTCTGATCACCAAGAAAGTGCAGCGATAAACAGAGAAGCTGAGAAACAGACACAAACTCTGTTTATACAGGTTGACTTTTTACCACAGAGCCGTCACCACCTGAGCATTTTAGGATTAAGAACAATAGATAAATATTTACACACTCGCAATATGTTGAAAATAAAGTATCCACCTTTACAGAAATTAATTTATTGACAGCATTTTGGAAGAAAGGCTTCATTCTAACCGAGATCAGCGGTACGCAGAGGTTAGACGGCCGAGCTGCTTCAGTGGAGAGTGGAAAGCGTTGGTGTCCTGCAGGACAGAGCGAGGCGTGAATTATTCATGAGCAGATGCCATTGTTTTGACTCTGTTGTGCAGTAGCAGGGTGAAACAGGTTTTCTCTGCACATGAACAATGATGACGCTCTCATCTTCCTGACCCTGGCTCATAGGAGGGAGGGTGACTGTGACCTCCACTCCTACTTGACAGAAAACCTGTTGGGGAGCAGACTCATCAGCAGATGGTTGAGAGCTCTTCAGCAGCAACGCTTCCCTTCAAATGACTAGACTCTGTTTTTCTGCAGGAATGTGATGGACGGCAGCACAACCATGTTTTTGTGTGTGTGTGTTTTTGTCTAAAAATCTTAATCAGACAACAAGTTTAGACTTTTACAATTAACAAAGTTTCAAGAGTCATTTCAAAATAGATGTTAAACATTTCCAGCAATAATAGAATTGCAGTATTAATCACAGGCGGCTCCGGAGGCAAAATTTAGAGTAGCTCCACAAACATCACAATCAATGGATTATGGATCCATTGATCCATTCCAGCGTCTTTGAGCAAGACACTGAACCCCAAATTGCAACCGATTGCTGTAACTTTGCTGTGTGAATGTGCGTGTATTGGTGAGATTCAACGTGAGTACTTTGGATAGGAAGCGCTGGATCGCTCCTCATTAGTAGTTGGCACTTTGCATGGCGGCCTACATCACTGTGTCAATGTGTGCTAATGGGTGAATGTGATAAGTGTTGTAAGAGTGCTTTGACTGGTCGGTAGACCAGAAGTCCATTTAGCAAAACCATTTCCTATTGATGAACATTTACGCCTGAGAAGACCGTTAATAGATTTTACCATGTCCAATACATGAACTGCTGATTATCCTCTTGTTTGTTGGTGCAACTGCATAATGCGTATAACCCAGGTAAAGTTGATTCATATTTCCTGAAAATCAGGACTGCATTCGACAATTAGTTTTGTGGACTTGCAGAAACTTCTCAGTATAGTCTAGTCTGGTAGTCTCGTCATCGTCATGGATTCATGTTTTTTCCAGTTTGTTCACAATTGTGAGAAAATATTGAAAATATAACATAGATAATAGATTAATAAGGTCAAAATGAATTACTTTTATCTGACAAACATAGTTGATGGCTGCTGTATGTGGCCTTTGCTTTGCATGGTAGAGTTTTAACTTGCCTGGCGAACTGTATTAGCACTTCTTTCAGCCAAAAGTAGAAAACTCCTCATTTTTGCACTCTCTCTCTCTCTCTCTCTCTCTCTGTCTCACCAGTGTCGCGTTCATGATTTATTCCCTTGAAGCTCTGGAAATCCTCAGGGGAGCAACATAAATAACTTACAGCTCTCTTGATCTGTGTTGCATTTAATTACATCAGTGTTGTTATTTTTCCATTTTCATTAAAATAGCCCGAAGAAATCCAACTGAGCCAACCTGGCTTTGGTGAAGTGCTATTTTTATCTGCACCATACAATCTATATGGCTCAGGATAGCTTCTGTGTTTCTGTACAAAAAGTCAGTCGTTCCCTAACTTTACAGTCTTGTGTTGAAAGACAGAGGCTGGAATCTGAGCAGGCAAACACTTTCTCTCACAGAGGAATTTGAGTTTTGAGGCAACTGAGGAAGAATCAGAATCACTTGACCAGGTTGTGTGCGCATACAAGGAATTTGATTCTAGTTTTGTGCTGCTCTCGATGTACATGAAGAGATGTGATAAAAAATAAACATGTAAACAACATTAAGTAAAGTCTGAGAGGAAACAGGAAGAAGGAACCCATGTGTATTCTCTGTTTAAGCCCAGAGGAACACAGAAAGTTCTTCTTTACTCAACTTTTTTGAAAGTTTGTGGTTGTTTTTCCTTTCTGTGGAAGTGAAGCTGAAATTGTGTTCTGCAGTATTTTGATAGGATACATAGACACTACACTGAGTCTGTGATGGGCCCTCTGCTTATCCTCTGCTTATTGTTGCTCCATCCATACAGTACATATCCATTCCCTTCACTACTGACTTTTCAGATTCCTCCCATTCATTTCTTTGTAATAGATTACTTTGTAACATAGTTTACCTGTGTGTCTCTCCATTTTGGTTGCAGTCTAGAGCCTGGCTGTAACAATGTCACCCATTGGTTTGTGGACAACCGTTCTGCATTATGGATGTTGCCACCTTGAAACTAGCTTGGTTTTGGCCTGACTGATTAAAAACATAGTCATATTGCACTAAAATAATGCACTGTTTCAATAAGCAATGCAAAGAATCTTGATTCATGTTTGATCAACATCGCCCCATCTGACATTTTGATCTGAGTTGATTGTTGGACAGACTTACTGAGAATGACCTGTCAATCAAAACCTAGTTCATTGTCTAATTTACTCTAAATGGGAGCATAATTTATTAAATGAACATCATGCTGTGTGGAGGAAGACTTGAAACTAGAGATTGAGACTGTAAAATCATGAGGAAAGTGTTTACTAACGTGATAAATCAAGTCAGAATTGGGACTCAATATAATCAGACTTTTCTATTGCAGCCAATGACGCTGCCCTCTGATGATTCACTTTACGGACCCGCAAGCTTTGTCCACTAATTATACTGTCAGTGGTTACAACTACATGCCTCATTTGAAAGGTAACCATTAAACCAAGCTTTAAGCCCCTAAAACCCCTTTGAAGACAAGAGGATCGGACAAAATGTCTTCGCTTTTCAAAGTTGTCAAATGTCCTCAAATTCCATGCATGCACTTACTTTCAAAAAATATATTCACTGTTCTAGAACGTCATTGCTTTCCAAAGATGTCCTCTCTCTGACTCACTGTACTGTATCCACATCAATTAACATATTAATGCTCCCACTTCAAGTGTTCAGATTCTCAAAGGTCATATCCAATATAACATGCCAAAACAGGACAACTGAAACATGTCCTACAGTTTGTCCAAACAGGCTCATTACTACCATGATTTGTTAAGACGGTGGTTCTAGGGTTGAAATGTATCTTATTCTTAAAAAGCACCTACCAACCAGCAACATTATTCATAACTTTTAAACAACTCAACACCCAACCACAATATTAATGATACATAATCCCATTTAATCACCAAAAGAAATTACAACTCCAATGATAAAGTTTTCTGACAGCCGAGAGGCACTTTTTTAATCAGAAGTCCTGTCATGTGGTTTAAATAAATCAGATGGACTCACCGTAGGTTAATGTGTGAGACGATGCATCTTTTCTCGGTTTCCAGGCAGCGCACTCAGCAGTAAGACCTGTGTCATTCGTCTTGGATGTAACATCCTTTTTCAATGGAGAAGCTGCCACTGAGTTCATGTCCTGAGATTCTCGCAATGCATCACTCAGTCTGTTGCAGTTTCTTCAGATCTTTTCATTTCACAGTTTAGTCAGATGAAAAATCGAATTACGCCAAACACTGCGTCGGTGTAAAACAGGTGTAGAGACCGCTGACAGCCTGAACATGATTTTGCAAAAGCTAGATTATTTCTGATTATTTACATTACAACTCTGAAAGCTGAAAAAAACTAAAAAAGAGCGTTCAGCTCAGGGAAACTGAAGCGTAGCTTTCTGACTTCTTTTAGCAGCAACACTTTATGATAACCATCATTAATAAAAAGTAAACTGATTGTTAATTATTTTTTACTAATGCAATTCATGTTCATTTATTGTTAGTTTATAAAGTAGATGTTATAGCAGAGCTAAAAAGAGACAAGCATTCCGCAACAGTTTATTGTTGCACACAACATTCTAAATACTAATGATTACCAAATGATTTGTAAAACATTTATAAAGATTAAATAAGAGATGGAGCAGATATTTGTATCACTTAATGTGTACGATTTAGGAGTATTTATTGGCAGGAATAGGAACACGATATTCATTACTAGGTGTATAATAACCTCAGTATAAGAATTGTGTTTTCATTGTCTTAAAATGAGCCCTCTATAGCTACAGAGGTTGGGTTGGGAGAGTCCGCCATGTTGAACGGTAGCCCTGAAAAGACAATCCAAACACTGACTGATATGGCCTTTTGCTGAGTGTTTCTACATGCTTGGAATATGACTAATAACTAATAACTGACATTATTTTGACACCAATCATGATCTGTTTGTTAACCTAACCACGTGGTTTTGTTGCCCAAACTTAACCAAACTGTGACCATTTCACAACATGAACATGGACCACGTATTAGAAAGTGTTTTTGATCATCTCGTACAGACCGGTTTTAACTGTCCCCCCAGTGGAATTGTAGAATGTTGCTGACGTTTAATGAGAACTCAAATGAGTGCAATGAAATGAGAAATCAATCAACAAACAGCTTTATCTGAAAAACAGAAAGAAATTGACAATCACAAGAAAACACAGCTTCCTCTTTAATTTGATACCAAATATGTGACATTTTTAAATCAAAGTTTGATTTAACACAACAATGGAACAGAAAGAAAAAAACAGCAGCACTAAAACTCATCCAGTTTATTTGTGGAAAAGTCACCGTGACCTGGTCAGTCCTCCCTGCTGACTCCTTCCCCAGAAAACAGCCTCTGTCTGGGCAGTGAGAGCTGGTTAAGTCCCTCTGTGTACGGATGTTGATTATGTGATGTGAGCAAAACACTTGAACTCACGATGTCTTAATCTCTTTCCACTATGCACAGTGTGGCGGAGACAGTTTTCGATTTACAGAGGTAACCACGCGTGGAAAAAAATCGTAGATATCAACGTAATGATGTATATTTCTAGTTCTGGTCATTGTTAACAACTTAAACTATCTACAATAGAAAGCTCAGGGCTTTTTCACATGTTTTAATACACTGGGAATGATTCAAATGATGAGTGCTGTGGGGTCTGTTGAGTTAATGAAATGTATAATTCATAGAAACTCATTTTAAACACATGATGCGCAGATTAACTCCTCCTTAATGCCACAATGTTCACATCCTGATAAATAAAACCCTGATTAGAGCAAGGTCACATTCTGACTGTGAAGCCGCCCAAATGAGCCTCTGGAGAGAATGCTGCAATGAGGCCAGGAAGCAGTGAGGCTGCTCGCCGCTCACTCTGTCTGTGATTGTATTTTAAAAAAGGGCACACTCTCTAGAAATGAAGTTCAGCCTCAGAGAGCAGTCCGCCGCCATCAGAGCAGCCTCGCCTCATCCCTCGGGCTACAAATTGCACAGGTCCTCTCTGATGAAAGCTACTTTAGACCAGTGCACATTTATGACAAACTCAAAGGGCACTTTAACCCCTGGTTGCATTAATGCAGCGGGACTCCTGTATGAAGTGAAAGCTGCCATGGGTGTCTGTAAAAATGCAATGGCGTAAACAGCAAAGCAAAATTTGGAAATGTCAAATGTGAGACAAAAAAAGAGAAGAAAATACGAGAGGTCAGACTGGTCGTTACTGGCTGGACCACAAAATAATTTAGAGTTAGTAGTAGGAGGCATCTGAAGTGCCATAAAAGCAGCTCAGAGTAGCAGCGGTGCAGTCTGAATGGATGAATTTTCTGTCTGCGTCAGAAGATGTGTGGAGTTTCTGCTGACCTGATGTCAAAGGGGGAGCTTGTTCCACTGTTGTGGAGCCAGGACAGCAAACAGTCGTGACTTTGTTGAGCAGTGGCATGCAGCAAAACGTGCTGAACCGCACATAGTGGGTGGGCTGGGGTGTAAGGTTTAAATACATCCTGGATCAAGGATGAACCATTCGCAGCACGGTAGGTACGTCAGTTATGTTGTGTGACTTCATAAAAATGAAGAATAATTTTAGGGCACATTGAACATGTAGGGATTCCAAGATCAGCTGGCCGGTATTCAGTAAAAATCATAGACTATATAAAATATGGACATAGTCTCCGTGATGTCACCCACGTTTCTCAAGAGCTGTTGTGAAACTCGGAGTGTTGTGGCTCGGGCCATTGCTATCTTGGCAGTCCTGCCTCTTCCATGACCAGCAATTCTGCATAACTTTGAACAGGTGAGTTGTATAAAGATTCACCCTCAGTACAGTTGTCATGAACGGGGAAATTAGCTATAGAGCCCAAAACTGTTTTTTGTACCAGGCTGTAAACATGTTTATTTCTGCTGTGAAGCTGGACATTTTAACATGGGGACTTATGGAGACTGACTCGTTCTGTAGCCAGCCTCAAGTGGACGTTTGAGAAACTGAGGGTTTTATAGAACTCACCTGTTCAAATGATATTAAATTTATGCAGAATTAAGAACTTTGATCGCCCGCCTCAGCTCGACCCATGCTCCACGCCCATTTTTTACTCATCTTATCCATATTGACATTATTTTGTCAAATATGAAACACTATTTTAGTGAAGCATGGACGTTCAGGCTTTAAGTGCCATAGGACGACACAGTAACAGCTTCTGACGGATCCCTCTCCATGACAACAGAGCGCACTCCACCTGCTGATGGAGCTCTAGAAAAAGATAGTCAGTGGACTTTAAATTGAATTCTCAGAGGTGGTGTCAAAGACTGCAGCTGAACATATACAGAAACGTTTCACATAAATACCACCACAAAGGAGGAATCCAGCTGAGGGGAGGCTCAACTGTCCCTTATTTCAAATCCCATTTTTTAAAACACACTCACCATTTTAAAGTGTGTAAAGTGTCTCTCAAGCTCTTTTGCAATAATGAGGATTTACCGTGTGGAGATGAGCTACACAAAGCTATAATGTGACCATTAAGTGGCTGCCGGCTGTATAATGATTCTCATGGAGATGGGGCTGGTTTGTTAGTGAAATGAGCCCGAGGTCTTGCTCGACTCATTGCTCGTCTCACCGCCTCCAGCTCACATTTGTGAAAATGTTTAATTTACTGCCATAATGTGCTCAGCAGTGTCACCAAATGTTAAATTTACACACCGAGGCTATGCAGACGTTCATTGTGATAAAGAGCAGGTCACACAAGCACTGCTTTCTGGAATAGGTTAGTCCAGGTACGAGCTGCATTGTGTGATTTCATTTTTTCATATTACAAATATATGTCAATGACATACCTGCTAATATAAGACACGCACACGCATGCATAACATGGCTAAAGTGGTGGAGTAAAGAGGAGGACATGCTCACAGCTCACCAACACTATTATAACTCCTAATGTTCCTTATTACGAGCAACAAACAAACAAAGTTCTGTTCTAACTGCACGTCTTTCTGTTTTTTCTGCACCTGACAGAACAAATAAAGAAAATCTTCATTTTCCAGTTCAGCAGTGCTCAACACCTCAATTAATATTTTCACAATGTGTGGAAAAAACAGCTGAATATGAATTTCATCAATATATTTATTGAATTGACACATCACATTGGGCATGTGAGACCATATCTAAAGCAAGTATTGCGGCATTCATTGAATGTGAATTATAATACATTCATAATGCTTTATGTCTACACTCATAACACACAGAATGCTCACTGATACTCTATATCAACTCTCATTAAACATTATAGATGTGAGTTATAATGAGTTTTTAACTTCAAGTGTCTTATGGATGCTTGTGACAGAGCAGCTTCCGGCAGAGAGACAGGGCGTAATCATCAACGTCATTAAATAGGAGGATGACACGCGCTTTAATTCATCATGTGACTCGTAATAATATGTTTTTGTTAATAATGTCAATTTGTCAGAGCATGATGTTGTTTCTATGGAAGAGCAATGGCATAATTTTTGTATAATGTTTGTTGTGGTCATGCCTGAATAAAAAGGACGTTATAATAAGAAAAAGTTGTTTATGTTTTTTTTTTTTTATGACTATATGACTGATAGTGTTTTTCTTGTGAAGTTGTTTTTTTTTTTCTTTTTGAACGTGTATATAGAGTATTTTGTTTCATTCACTTTATTTCTTTGTTTTTGTAAATATTGGCACTGTTTGCACCTGGTGAGGTGGGACGATAACATAAAAAAAACTATTTCCGACTAAGCCTGGATGGAAACATCTAGGAGGTTAGAAAGAGAACCCCGCAACAATGCTCTTGACTAGTTACGAGCTAGAGGTTGACTGATGATTATAACACATTATGAATATCTATACTCTATACACACCTCAACAATCAACTGCAGTAAGAACTCATTGCATGCTATAACAGTCCATGCAGTGTCATAAGTTATATTTGTATGCGTTCAGTAAAGTGAAGTACATATTGATGCATCTATAATAATGTATGCTTCATCACCACTTTTAATTGTTAGTGTGAAGTAAAGTGTGATGTATATTCATGCATTTAAAATAATCTGTGCATCATACGTAATTATTATATTAGGAGGCAAAATGCAGAGTTGAAAGTCAAATTTGTCAGATTTAGAAATCAAACCATGCGGTATAAACATTAATGTGATATCTTCATATTCAAGAAAAAGAAGCCTTATATTCACTGTGGGACGAAAGCCACTGTTACACCCAGTACGACCCCCTTCACATACAGGTTTGCACACACACCTGGGGTCAGTTGTATCTAAAGTCCTCCAGGAATTATGCTCTACCAAACACACCAGGGCTTTTCTAATCCAAGTTTTAGCACAGTTGTACCTGCTAGAGATAACACTGCTGCAGGCTAGTCAGGTTTTAATAACTTCGGCTAATGCAGAGTTAGTTAAAGCACCTGGTGAAAGACTTGAACATGAGTCTTGTCATAGTTAATTATTACTTATTTATAAGTTACTGCCTGATGGGCAATATTTGGTCTCAAGGACAATGTGTCATTCAAAAGATTCTGTAAGAACTGATACTGGTTTTGTGATTTCATGATCAAAATAATGTCACAATAATAGAATTAGATGGTGATACAAAAACGTTATTACAATGTGGAGCATTGTTTGGTAAATGCATTTTGTTTCTAACAATAACCATTTGTGTTTCACAGACGACTCATTCTTTGCAGCATCCTTTCTCACATCCAGCAGTATGACGGGGCGTCACCTTAAATCTTCTAAGTATGCAGGCGTGTTGAGTTTAATGACAGCATTCAGGGTTATATGTTTTGCATTTAAAGTCAAGTTATCGTCTGTCTTTTCTCTTCAGGTGAACTTGGAGTTGATGCGTCACAATTTATTGGACAACTGGACAGACACACTGATGAGCTGATGAAGGTTTTCTGTGTGTGAAAATCTCCACCGTAATGTCACTGACAGCTAAAGGTAGTTTGTCTTTATGTTTTGTGTTTGTGTTAGATGCACACTAATGTACATCATACCATATTACACATTATATTTGAGATTATGAGTGACTGTTTCAAAGTCATTAGGACAATGCGGTAACAACTAAAGAAGGTGATCAGTAAGTACAACTGTAAATCAATGCATTGACATGTATCATTTTTCTAATTGTTGCTATGCTAATTTCAGAATGGCAACATAAGCATCAAGCGTGACGACGTCCTGAGCACCTTGATTTCACCGGCCATAGCTGCAACACATTTCAGCTGGAATCCTGCCATCAGAGCTGATTATGACTGTCATAGATGATGCTTGTGATTCCACCAGACGTGATGCAGAGTCTGTCAGGAGCACCTCAGTTGTCTGTCCTTTCTGGGTTTTTGTGAAAAGGTTTTGAGAAATGATTGTACATATCTAAAATATCAGTTTTCTCTGTTTACCTTCAGGACAGTGAATCTGCAGAGGCTGAGTTGGAGATTGCACAATGATGGGCATCATGTCATTTGGGTGGAGGGTGCTGGTCCTGGAGACGAGTCTGCCTATGGACCTCAAGAGCACATGAAAGTTTGCAAGCATTAATACATTGTTCAAATGTGAAACATGGTGGTATTTTTATGTTTCGTAGTTAGATATTGTTGGTTTGGAGTGGATGTATTTAAAAAATTTAATTTTTATAGAACTCATCTGTTCAAATTATATTCAGACTTAAAATTATGCAGAATTAAGAGTATGGTCACTTTGATTGACATGTGGGTGCCATTACAGATGGCTTTGTTTGAGCACCCACACATCATCTTTTGATGCAGCACAGATTTTTCTTTAATGCATGAGAACATATGACACACACCAACAATAAAACTTGAAAAAGTGTTACAGACATTTTCATCTTTTATTTTTCATTTGGAACCACAGTCCTGTCTTCCCTCCGTGGTGCATGTCAGTGTTCATTTGGGTCTGACATTAGAAGTCAAATAACCAGCGCTAATGTTTCTCTCAGGATGAACTAAATCCCCACATGTGGTGCAGATGTTTGTCCACAGCTGTGTGACACCCCACTGTCAGTGATTTCTTCACCACAACAACCACAGCTGTCTCCCAGCCATGAAACACAAGAATGAGAGTAAACAGCAGCCGAAGCTCCACAGCTGCAATGAGAGGCACAGAGAGCGCCTGCAGGCTCTGTAGGGTACGCTGAAGAACCACTTCACTGGTGGATAAATGAACAGGTTTGGACCGGAGGGCAGAGAGGAAAGATGCATCAACAAAGAATAACAATGAATGTGTTGTTTTTAGTGCATTTGTAAAGTAAATATTAGAGCAGGTACACAGAACACTGGAGACCTAGCAACCACAGTGTCAACATGATGTTTGATGCATCATCATGCTCTTTCCATCAGTGTCTATTTGACACTCTTTATTTGAAGTCTGCATGCTAAACGTGATGTTCAGTGTTTCTTGTCTTGTGTGACTGCTTTTGGTTCACGAGTGACATGGAGAACACACACTCTTTTTTTATCCTATTTCATGAGCTTCAATGTTATTGTGTGTCTGTTTTCTACGTGGTGTTTCTTTCTTTCTTTGAACCTGCCCAGGAACAGCAGAGGAACATAAAAAAAATACAAACTCCAGAAGGCTACAGTACAATGTTCATCTGTCTTGGCACTGTCAGTGTTATATGTATTATGAGTGATCATTGTTAGACTCAAAATGCATAATGCATCATGATATTCTCCCGAAGGGGAGAGGTTATTTTAAAATACTGACTTCAGTGTTTTTAAAATTCTGGCTACGGCCCTGACTGTGACTATTAAAAGAAAACAAATCTGTTTAATGCATATTTAACATCCAAACCCACCTGAAACTCCACAGCTTCACACATTGTCGTCCATTTTCAAACAGATAAAAATTAATAAATAATGTAAAACCTACATCAAAACCTGTGTGGATGGTGGACAGGCAAAAAGAGATGATGAGTGACATCAGTGTGGAAATGAAGATTTAGGCCATGGATGATCGAGATCCAGATTATGTCAAATTTAGTGTATTTTTTCTAGTTGTGGCTAATCATTTTTCCATTCATATGTGTTGATTAGTGAAATTTTCCAATGTGTGATATTGATTATGTTACAGTTATGGATATGGGGAGAATTCTGCTTGATGTGCTGTTTAGGTTTATGTTGAATGTGTCTCCTAGTAAGCGCTGTGGAGGATACAGCAGGATGTAGCAGCCAAAAATAAGGAGTGGATGTCAGTGGTGTCCTTGTTTAATTGCTGTGCAGTCCCACGTGGCCTGTGTAGAGCTGTCTGGTGGTGTTTTGTTTGCAGTGCAGACAAATTTCAAAGTCTAGAAAAGCCATTATACACGTCCTATTCTATGTAAAGTTAAATGTTTTTGCAAATTTGGGTCCAAAAGTCAGTACTGGGGATGATTTGAAATGATCTTGTAGATTTTTTTCTAGTATACATGTTGATCAGGTTTGATGTTTGTGGGGGAAGATCTAAGTTTTAATTTTAAGGTCTTGAATTTGACCTGTTTAGAGAAATGCAGACCACGTTGGGGAATGAGTGTTGTTATAGTAGATGTGTTGAAGGTGAATGATACCTTTAATGAACCATGATGTGACGTTTATTAGTTATCTGTTCATTAAGAAGTCAGTATTGTTCCAGATGAGAGTTTGTGTCTGAGTTGTAGCTCTGGTAGGATGTGAGTTATGGAGCAGTTAATAAATAGTAAGTCTGAAATATAGTGTTTGGTTTGTCCAGGAGTTGTCAGATTCATTGATTGATCTACTTGTGAATATAGTTGGTGGGCAATGGGCAAAAAGTTTTGTGCTTGCACAAACTTCCAAACTTCCTTGGGTTTTCGTTTCTAGCTGTCTGTTTTTCCAGTAAAACTTTGAGATGATGGAGTCTAGGTATTTGAACCAAGAGGGTGGGTGGTTTGATGGGGATCGTTCAGAATAGGCAGTTTACCAGCGGTAGTATGGTCATTTCGATTGCAGCAATTCTGCCTTTAAGGGATATGGGTAGACTCATTCATCAACGGAGGTTGTCCTCGACAGTTTGGAGGAATGGTTTGAAGTTGAGATTGACTAACTCTGACAGCCTGGAGAAAACATTGACTCTTAAATATGTGATATAGAGAGAGTGTGCAGAGAGAGAGAGGTGATGTTTGGACTACCACATCCTTGCTATTACGGTTGAGTGGGAGGATGGTGGATTTGGATTAGTGTAGTCTGAGATTTTAGAGTAATCAATTTCAACACATACAGTCATGAAAAAGGCCTAACTCATTGATGTAGTGTTCATCAAGACTGTCATGTTAGTCACGGCCAGTTAGCCCAACAACATGCACCGCATTGCATGCAACATTCAGACCACTGATAGGTGGAGTGAATAACACTGATTATCTCGTTATCATGGCACCTGTCACTTGGTGGGATATATTAGGCAGCAAGGGAAAATTTTGTCCTCAAAGTTGATGTTAGAAGCATGGAAAATGGACAAGTGTAATGATATGACAAGGCCCAAATTTAGATGGCTAGACAACTGGGTCAAATGGCATTGCATATGGGGCAAGTCCATGCTGACCCCTGTCCACTGTTGAAAGAGGCAATGGTAATGATGCATGAGCATCAGAACTGGATCACGGAGCAATGGAAGAAGGTGGCCTGGTACATGTGCACTGCTTACCTGGGGAACACGTGGTACCAGCAAACTAGCAGAGGCAATGTGATGCTGTAGGCAGTGTTCTGCTGGGAAACCTTGGGATACTTTGACACATACCACCTATCTAAGCATTGTTTCAGACCATGTACACCCTTTCATGGAAACAGCGCCCTGCCACAAAGCAAAAATGGTTCAGAAATGGTTTGAGGAACACAATGAGTTCAAGGTGAAGACTTGGTCTCCAAATTCCCCAGATCTCAATCCAATCGAACATCTGTATGATGTGCCGGACAAACAGGTCTGATCCATGGACACCCCGCATCGCAAATGTCCATGCCTCAACAAGTCAGGGCTGGTTTGGTGGCAAATGTGGGACCTAAACAATATTAGGCAGGTGGTCATAATGTTGGCTGTAATAATTTTAACTTGTCCATCAGGAACGAAGTCCACCAAAATGCATGTAAGGAGGAGGAGGAGGTGGGGATGGACGGGTCATCCAAACATCAGACTTTAACACAGCCCTGCAGTCGATATTGCTTTCTTTTAACCAAGACCATGGATATCACAGGACCTTCACTATGTGTTTATTATATTAACCATGATGATAAAGCTCACCTAACCTTAAAGAAGTACTCATTCTAAGATGACTCACAGTGTTTCAGTTGATATGTTTTAATAAAATCTGAGCAATCTTCTGCAGGAAACCAGACACGATCACTAAAACTGTCTTCATTTGAAGTACTTTCTTGTATTTGGAGAGCATCGGCAGCCATTCAGTCCATATTAAATTATAGATTTCCAGCTCTGTGTTGCGTCCTTTATCTTATCGATGCCAGAGGAGCAGAGAGGAGCTTTTGTGTGTGCTGCTGCAACAAAGCGACCATTCAAAGTTTCCACTCAGCCATGAAAAACAATGATGACATTCAATTGTTTCCTCAACAATATGTCAGGTGGGGACTTAATTATTTCTGCTCTGCTCTCGCTCAGAGACTCACAGCAGTGTTGGTGTGAATCCCCTGAAACTATCCAACTGGACAGATAAAACATCTCACCTCCTTCATAACGAGGACAGGGAGGTTTTACTGCTTAAATGGTAAGAAAAGACATTATCTCAGATGACAACATGAGACAGTTACTGCCTCCCACTTTAAACTGAAGCCGTTGGTGTCTGGAAGCATGAAATGCAGGTTCAGCTGTTTCTGTGGCTGATGGAGCATGCTGCCTGTAATAACCAACCTCTCCAGCTGAGCAGTAAACAATGGAACGTGCTGTCCCTTCCCCAGTGCAGCACAAAATGTGAAATTGAGAAGGAGGAGAGAACAAGGCCTGAACCAGACCAGGATGCAGATAGCTGAGAACCATTTTTCTCTTTCAAACATTCCAAGTCTGCAGATTTGGTGCCGTCAGTGGTGGATGAGCTCTATGCCCCATGATGCTATTCGGTTTGTTGCTGTGGTGATTTACCTTAATGGGAAAGAAACCTGGTAAGGCTGGTGAACCCAGTTACATTGCCGGCTTGCACAACTCCAGTTCTGGCATGACACCAGCTATGCTCCCCGTCAGCATTTGCCCGCAACCTTGGCCTGAAAACCTCCTCTTCTTCGTGCTGGTCCAAAACATCTGTGGTACAAACACTCCCCCAGCGCTCTGAGCTCACAGTCTGGACAGCCCGGTTAACAAACTGAGCTAACATTAGCTAACAGCAGAGACATTCACCTGATTAGAAGTTAGTGTAACATCAATCTGTTATTTTATGGTGGAAAAGTTAAACTGTTGCTTTAATGTACAGAGAGAGCACAAAAACTCATTTACATTACATTTAGCTGATGCTTTTTATCTAAAGCAACAGGGAGCAATTTGGGGTTCAGTATCTTGCCCAAAGACACTTTGACATGCAGACTGGAGGAGGGAGCTGGGGATCAAACCACCAATCATATGATTAGTAGCCACAGCCACCCACACTGACTGCACATCTCAGTGCATGGATAGTGATAGTGGTGCTAACAATCAGGGCTAATCATTTAATATGTCTGTTTGTATGTCACAGTGTGTCTCTGTGGTTGTGGTTGTGGTTGTGTGTGTGATTGTGTGTGTGTGGTCTTGCTCTCACTCTGTCTCTGTACACACGCACATCATCAGCAATCAGCACACCTGTCTGCCATCCAGTAATCAGTCCTGCCTATAAGAGCTGTGACAAACAGAGAATCAACACAAACAACTCTCTTCATTTATTACAATTCATTCTCCATCTCATCATCTGTTATTTCCTCATTAACCTTTGTGCTATTTTTATGTCTTTCCTGACACTAATAATTCCTGAGCATCCGGTTTGATGAGTTACATAATTTAAATTTCCCCTCAACATTTAACCTAATAAATCATTTCCAGTGTTCAAAAGACTCCCTAATCACATTCTGGGTTATTCAATAATGAATTCATGTGGAAGGGGCGTGGTGCATCAGCTGCAGGAGAGAGGTGTGGAGAGGGCGAAAGATGCCAACACCCGGATCACCCGTTGGTATCTGGCACTGCAGCTGTTTAAGTTCAAGGTGATCCATAGGCCGCGGCGCAGATGGCTGTGGCCGACTTCCTTTCCCGCTCCCATGAGGATGGGAGGGGGGGTAGGCTCCCTGGCCTAAGTCGGGTGGTGGAGGTATGTGGAGGGGGCGTGGTGCATCAGCTGCAGGAGAGAGGTGTGGAGAGGGCTCAGGAGAGCAGCGCCAGGTGAGAGTGATTGACACAGGAAATATGCCTGCGAACGACACCGACTGAGGTGTGATTGTGTCGTGAACTGAAATAACTCAACTGTCGTGAACTGAAATAAAACAATTAAAACTCTCTGAGTAATTCTCTGCTGAAGAACCCACAGTGGCATCAGACTACATTGGTGCCCAACGTGCTTCAGCAGGAGGAAAAGACAAGGGATGACGGAGCCACAGCAACCAATAACGACGCTTGCACAAATGCTGGCGGAGGTTGCTGCAATGAACCACGACCAGGCTGTGCTCAGCAGGCAACAGCTGGCAGCACTCCAGTGCCAGGCAGAGAGACAGACCCAGCTACTGGAGGTGATGGTGAATCAGGCAGGGGCAGCGTCACCAGCCCCCTCGCTCGTTGGACTCACACTCCATAAGATGTTGGCACACGATGACCCACAAACATTTCTGGAGATGTTCGAGGCAACAGCATGTGGCTGGCCGAGGGCAGAGTGGGCTGTGTGGTTGCTTCCTCTATTGTCAGGGGACGCGCAAACTGTGGTGCTGCCCCCTCCCGAGGACAGTACGGAGACATCAAAGGGCGATCCTCGATCGACTGGGTTTCTCCGAAGAAGACCATCGCCACAGGTTCCAGGGAACAAAGCTGGGACCCGCCGATTGGCCATTTGTTTTTGCCCAGTAGCTGAAAGACATGGCAACTAGGTGGCTACAGCCCAGGGATTCCGCTGGCGAGGGCCATCTACTGGAAAAGATTGTCTTGGAGCAGTTCATGGAGGGGCTCCCAGCTGCCACCTCGGACTGGGGGGTGCGCTGCCACTGCCTGGCAGACCTAGCTGTTGCCATCACCCTGGCGGAGGACCATCTGGCCGTCCTCTCCTGGGGCTGGGCACATGAGGGTGGACCTCATCGGGCCATTTCACCGGAGCGCACGTGGATATCGCTTTGTGTTAGTTCTTGTGGATTACGCAACACGATATCCAGAGGCAGTGCCGCTGCGCACCATCTCTGCAAATGTGGCACAGGCGCTGTTTCAAGTTATCTCCCAAGTCGGGATCCCGACTGACCAAGGCACCTAATTTATGTCACGAACACTGAGAGAACTGTACGGATTATTGGGCATCAAGTCAATTCGAACCAGTGTTTACCACCCTCAAACTGACGGCCTTGTTGAGCGCCTGAATAAGACTTTGAAGTCCATGATCCGTAAGTTTGTTCACGATGATAGTCGCAATTGGGATAAGTAGCTAGATCCTCTGTTGTTTGCAGTGCACAAGGTACCCCAGGCCTCCACGGATTTTCTCCCTTTGAACTGCTGTTTGGCAGGAGACCACGCAGGGTTTTGGAGCTAGTTAAAGAAAGCTGGGAGGAAGGTCCAAGCCCCAGTAAAAACGAAGTTCAATACGTCCTGGACCTGAGAGCAGAACTCCACACACTAGGACAGTTATCACATGAGAATTTGCTCCGGGCCCAGGAACATCAGCAGCGGCCGTACAACAGAGGATCTAGGTTAAGACAATTCTCACCGGGAGATAAAGTGCTTGTGTTGCTCCCATCGTCCAACTCCAAATTACTCGCCAAGTGGCAAGGGCCCTTTGTGGTCACACGGCGAGTGGGTGAGGTTGACTATGAGCTTGTGCGATCTGACAGGGGAGGGGCAACACAGATTTATCACCTCAACCTCCTTAAAGCTTGGAGAGAGGCTGAGTGTTTCCCTGGTGACGGCAATTGCAGAGAGAGATGAGTTGGGGCCTGCCTCGCTCCTTTGTGAAAACCGTCTCTCACCGTCCCAGAGAGCAGACATAGCCAGGTCGCAGCAGTGTTATGCCGATGTGCTCTCCCCCCTGCCAGGACGCACAAGCCTTATTCAACACCATGTTGAGACTCACCCGGGCGTGACGGTGCGTTCATGGCCCTATCGGTTACCTGAACACAGAAGAAAAGGGGTTCAGGCAGAATTGAAATCTGGAGATGGGTGTAATAGAAGAGTCCAACAGTGCCTGGTGTAGCCCCATCGTTCTTGTAGTCAAGAAAAATGGGTCTATCCAGTTCTGTGTGGACTATCGCAAGGTGAATTATGTTTCACGGTTCGATGCCTATCCTATGCCCCAGGTCCAGCCTGGGCACTGCTCGCTGCCTTCTCCACTCCGTACGGTTTGTACCAATTTGTTACACTTCCGTTCTGGTTATTCGGGGCCCCAGCCACATTTAAACGCTTCATGGACCACGTGCTGCGTCCACATGCTGCATATGCTGCCGCCTACCTGGATGATGTTATCATCCATAGTAACACCTGGGCGGAGCATGTGCAGCAGGTGGATGTGGTGCTCAAGTCACTGAGGCAGGCGGGGCTCACAGCCAACCCGAAGAAGTGTGCAGTTGGACAGAGGGAGGTACGGTCTCTGGGGTAACACTTGGGCAGCGGGCATTGGGGGTCCACAGGTAGATAAGACAGCATCGATTGCAGCCTGCCCAAGGCCCAAGACCAAAAAAGAAGTGTGGCGGTTTTGGGGCTGGCCGGCTATTACCGGCAATACCTGGCGTGACCCAGGTGAGAGTGATTGACACACCTGTATCCTGTTAAGCTAATCACTCTCTCCTTATAACACAGTAGTATGCTGGACCTGGGGGAAGCGCGAGAGACACGACACGACGAGAGACACACACGGCTGTCGGCAGCATAAAACAGGAAATATGCCTGCGAACGACACCGACTGAGGTGTGATTGTGTCTTGAACTGAAATAAAACAATTAAAATGTCATCGCTCTCTGAGTAATTCTCTTCTGAAGAACCCACAGTGGCATCAGACTACGCCACAATTCACAATCAGAATATCAATAACTATAGACAGAAGCAATGAATTAATAATATGAACACATTGTGCCACTAATGATTAATGAATGATTGTGTTCCTCTGTGCAGGACACAGTATAAATGCAGAGTGCAGGTCTTTATTCATGTGCAGGTGTTTGATAAACAGGTAACAGGCTGCTGCTCTGACACTGAGAACTGTGTGTCTTTATTAGTGTTAGCACAGTGCAGATGTGTGTGCACACACAAACTCCATCACAAGTCTGTACAGTGGTTAAAGTCTGTACAGTGGTTAAAGGCGACTGACGGCTGATCCAGCTGTGGCGGTCATTAGAAACGGATGTTGCATCATGTGATGCTTCAGAGGAAATGACATCTCACTTCATGTTTCCTCCTTTCTTCTCTCCACACATAGTTTCCTTGTCTCTCCATGCATCCTCAGGGAGGGACTAAGACCAAGCAGCAACCTCCATGGCTGTGAAGTAAAGCCAGTGCCAAAAACTGCAGTTCCTCAAACGTCCACTTGAGGCTGGCTACAGAATGAGTCAGTCTCCATGTTAAAATGTCCAACTTCACAGCAGAAATAAACATGTTTACAGCCTGGTACAAAAAACAGTTTTGGTCTCTGTAGCTAATTTCCCAGTTCATGACAACTGTACTGAGGGTAAATTTATATACAACTCACCTGCTCAGATTATATTAAGACTTAAAGTTATGCAGAATTAACAACATGGACACTTTGACAGGTTGGCGCAGATGGATTGTTTGAGCACCCAGACTACATTTGGCCCGACACGATTCACGTCTTTGCCCATTTTTAGATTAGCTGGGAGGCGGAAGAGGCAGGACTGCCAACAGAGCCACCACATGACTCCTGTGTATGAAGTCATGCATACGCCGTCCATTCTTTATACTGCCGGCGACTAAGACACAAGGTAAAGACACAAATGTGCTACAGAAGAAGCTTCGATTATTTTGCATGAATCTAGTTAGTGTCGTGGCCAATTTCCCTGCCTGTCCCAACTTACACCTGTTCTTACTGAGCCACCAGATAGCTCTCATCCCCGGGATTAGCTCCAGTAAACACGTCTCTATTCAGACCAGGATCGTTCAATAAAGACTTGTTTTCACCTTACCTGTTCGTCCAGCATTTGGGTTCAGTTTAAAAAATCAAAAGGCAGACAGACATGGCTATGTCATGATTAGACAGCCTTTAATAATTGATGATTGTAGCGTAGTTGAATACTAATTTATTATGCTCAGGCAGAGCATGGCTCATCCCCCTGAGTATACTTCATGATGTAGTTTTTCTCATGAACTCAATAAATTAAAATGGCTGCGTTATCTGTGAGCAGTTGCGAAGCTCAATGCGTGCAACCACTGTATTTCTGAAACATGTCTTTAACAAACACAATCATTTTATTTTATGTGATCTCATTTCTTCACTTCCATTCACTGAGCCTTCCCCAAGCTCCGTCTGCTCACAGTGATTTTAAACTCCATGCCTGCCCTGTTTTATGTACTACATTTTTTATTTCTATATCGTCTGCCTCTGAATTCTATTTACCACAACACATAATAATGTCTTCTTCGACTTGATTGACTTTTCCCCACTCTATGTAATGCGTAATGGAAAACTGCATGCCTGGCCTTAGTTGTATGATGATTGCCTCCTCTCTGTGATCATGATATCCTCCTTTAAGCTGTTTATCCTAAACTGGTTCCTATATATTCTAATGATGTCTCTCTTTATTATCTGGATCCCATTCCTGCTGCCAAGCCTTAATTATAGCTGTTCTAATTAATGATTTTGTTTTGCCTCTCTCCTACCAAAAACTACTTTTATCACGTTGTTGTCACACTTTTAGAGCCTTCTTTAAAAATGAATCTGCTTGTTCATCACTGTTAAGACCCCTACGAGCAGGCACTGTTAAGCCGTCCTTTCTGATCTTGGAAGCATAATGTGAATTTCTATCATTAGATCTTTTCTTACTGCTTTCCATGATGACAAACCTCTGAGAGCTGCTGAATCTGAGCTAATGACTGGACTTTCTTTATCTACTGAACATTATTGCAATGATCTCTGCTGAAAATATCGACAGTCTAATACATGTCTTTGCCGAGATGTCCATCATCAGGATTCTTTTATATACACTTTCTATAAAAACTACATCTATAGTGCATTATGGGGGCATCCATAATGACTTATAATGTCTGTATTATGCTTTATGATGCAATATATCAACAGTCATAAAACATTACTTATAATGAATTATAACTTCAAGTGTCTTATGGATGATCTTGACTAGTGATAAACTAGAGGTTGACTGATGGAGCTTAACACATTATGACTGTCTATACTTCCTTATACTCACACCTCAACCATCAACTATATTAAGAACTTATAGTATGCTGTAACTGTCCATGCAGTGTTATAAGTTAAAGTGAAGTACAAATAGTTTATGCACCATCACAATGTTTCATTGTTGTAGGTGTGTGTTGCTGTGGTCTCATGCATTTAAAAGAATGTATTCTGCATCATAAGTGATTATTCTTGTAATGTGTTTTTGTAGCTGATGCTTCAAGGAAAATGAGTCCCAGATCTGAAGTTCAATAAACATTAATACGAGCTCAGCTCCATCCTGACATGCGATAGGAATGAACAAAGAATATGCTTTCGACCTCTTATATAAGGAGTTTATGCCATGTCATATTTTGGAGTACCTCTCTCCTTGGAACTTAAGACAGTTCCATATTAGGTTCTCATGACCATGACATATATCCTAAAGGTCAGCGGTTGCATGGTTCACCTAAAGGCTACATCCTATATTTAGCTAGACAATTTTTTTTGGACAATTACGTAAGAAATCACACTCGTGCTGTGCCATCAGATCTGCAGCATAATCATGGCACAGTATGGAATGTATTGTCAGAACTATCCCTTTACCAGGGAAGCCTAGATGTGATTATGCAGCTATGAGCCAGACAGTAACACAGCATATTGTCACGATGAGCTGATCTAATGCTGCAGTAATTGAATATGGTGTGATTAATAATAAAGGCCTCCCTTATAAATTCTGCTGGATTTGGTGAGGTGTACCGCAGCAACGCTTTCTGCTTAATAACTCCTGAATTCTTAGAGATCTGAGACCTGTAAGGCATATATGCAGGATGAAACAAAGAAAGTAAGAAGTATCTGTCTGTTACTGTTCTCTGATCAAGTTGAATTCTATCTACATTTTAGAATGAAGGACTTTCTGCTGAACAGGGAGGAAAACACCTTAAGAGAAGATGGCAAGAATCTGATTTAAACTTCTAGTCTCCCCTTAAATATGTAGACTGTTGCCTTTGATCTGCATCGGAAGAACTGAATCAAGATAGAGAGCAGGCCTTCTCCATCTGGAAAGACAATATGCAGGTGAAGTGCTGTGGATATGATATTGGAAGTGGATGGTGACAAGACTGTCTGTGAAAGAATGAAACTCTTCTCTGTTTTGTTGCATTTGAATGTCTGTCTTTCAAACTTTGCTTCACATCAGCAGAACATTGCCATTAGACTGTCCAGCTAGTCAACTCCAACAAGAGACTGAGACAGGCAATAAAAGGATACAGCAAAAATCTCTGCAACAATCAAGTTTCAGGAAGAATGTGATCCATCTTTCATCTACTTCCACTGCCTGCAACCTAACCCTGGTAACCACACAGCAGTCACTCCACTAAACAGCTGCCAATCATTTCAGAAACCACCTGGTAAGATGACATAGCGCTCTGTTTTCTTTTGTTCACCTCCAGATTGAGCAAGTTAAGGTTTCGAGGAGCGAGTGGTTGATGCTGCACATATGGGGACTCAGGCAGCTAAAGGAAAAGCTCAGTCTTTACCCGAAAATGAAGACTGTGCTCGTCCATCAGTGACGGAGCAGCCTGGAGAAAAAGCTGTTCTCATCCAACATCACACACAGCTGTAGAGAAAGCTGCATCATGCCACCGTGATGTTTCACCAACATTGTTCCTGAAGCACATGGTTCCATCACCGGAGACAACCCCAGCCTGTCTCATCTCAAGCATACAGAGGTGAGATGGGCATTTCCCAGTATATAAATTAAGCTTTTAGTGTGTTTATTTTTTCAACTTCTTTGGTGGCAATGAGGGACCAAAATGAGTCATCTTGATAGATTACAATACTGCTGACAATCTAGGACATTCCTACATGCTGCGAGGAAGGCCTAGTGCTTGAGTTAGCGCTAAAACACCAACCAGTTCTCATGTACAAAACATATAGGTTACTATTTACACATCGCTGCTTTGCAAGGTGAGGTGCCGTGAAGCATGGTGCAACATGTGGAAGTGAAGACACCACGCCAGCCAGGAGGTGTTTAGGAAAAATAGACCAACTTTTATTTTCAGTCTCCGAAAACTCTGAACAAAGAAGATGGAGGGAATCACCTTCACATCTGAAACCGCTATCGTGCTGCTCTTCACAAAGGAGGCAAAACCAGTCAGTGTTAACACTGAACATACATCATTTTCTCTCTTTGCTCATACCAACAAGGTCAAGATTTTTTAGTATATAAACAAAATACTGTACATTCAAAATAAACCAGTTATATGTAGTATTTATCTAAATAGACCTATTTCACAGCAGCCATTTTGACTTGAAATAGTAGGTAAACACAGGCGTTACAATGATACTAATTAGCTGAAATATCATCACACAGTCAATATCCAATCAAATCAAACGACCCAACTACTCACACACCCCATAGGGTTACTGTTGAGGCGTGCTTCCTCTTTAAGCACCAGCACAAGATGAACTACACAACTCTGATTCAAACAGGCTATGATTTTGACTACAATTTATCATTTATTTAATTTATTTATCTTTTTAAATATGTTAAGAAATAAACTCTGTCTTTCTCGCCTGTTATTGTAACTAAAAGTTAAAGAATATAAAGGAAACTGCAGGAGAATGGCCATCCTCATGATTCTTGGTTTTTGTGTTTTATGTCCGATTGACAAAAAGTCCATTGAATCAAAATCTGTTTTATTAGCCAATGCAAGCATACAAAGAATGGGTCAAAAAACAGGACAAAAAAATAAAATGATAAATCGAAAAATGAAATGAATTTCCATTTTTAAATCTATTTACAGAACGGAATATTAAGTTTTCAAACTGGATTAAAAGCTTAAGATTATTTAATATGAAATATATTCAACCATGTATTCTTGGAAATATGGAATTAAATAAGCAACTTCACATTTTACAATCACAGGCTATAAAATGTCTTTTCTTAACAGAGATAGCAGTGTTTGGATTCAGGTTATGGCTAATGGGCGGTAATTTGAAAAGGAATGATGTCCACTGACAGTCCAAAACAGGAGCTAAACATGCCAAGTCCACCAACAACACAATGGGCAACGTACATGTAGAAGCAACTAACCAACATAGCAACTATCTGGTGAGACCTGAAAGAATCGAACTGAACTAAGCATCATATACATTCACTGAACAAAGATTCTGACAATAAAATGCACATTTCAAGCTAGAAATGTTATCAAAGAGCATTTTAATGTCAGATCTATCTTAAAATATTGATTTTTTTCCCACAGAGAATAAATGAATGTCTGATTTATTTTTGGTTTTCACAAAAAGAAACTTTGCACACAGTAAAAACAACTCTAACAACTTGTCATCAAAATGGATGTGGCAGACACAGCACAACTTCCCTTGATCAACCAGAGGAGAAACAACAAAAATATTTTGGAGGTGAAGCAATGTCTCGCAGGCAGCTTGTTTTGTTACAGCAGTTGCCAAATGAAAACTGTTAACATAATCCACCATCCACCATGACATCCAACATGTCAGATCTTTCTGATGCTGTATCAGAAAATACAAAAAAGGTCAAAGAAGGTTTCCTGATGCATTGTTTTATTGTATGTAAATGTTAAGCCCCACAATACATCATTTAACATTCAAATACATCATGAATGTTATCCTTAATATTAAATGTGTATTATTGAATTAATCAGGTTTAAGGTCACCCATTTTGACGTCTGATATTCATCTTACTCTCTACAGTTTTCAAACTAAGACTTAAACCTTTGGCTAAAGTAATGATCAAGACACATAGAATCCAAATAGCCAAATGCCATGACATTAAGCCTCTGAGTCCAGAATCTGAATATTTCACATAACAGTAACAAATAAAATTTCACTCTCTGCCAAGATGTACACAGTTCATATTTATTACTAACCACTGTGAGTTAGTTATACTGCCGGGTGCACTTGGCAGCTGTAGACTTGTACATTGGTACATATTAATTCCTAAAGCAGTTCCTAGCATCTCTGTGTCCATATTTAAAAGAAAACAACTGGACAATGCTCCAAGCACTCTCAACATGTTTTTATGCTTTCGAAATCTGTATACAGATCTTCGAAAAAGAATGTTTATGTATTCTGCACCCTCTGCCTGGAACACTTTTTAATGATTTAATCTTGCAAAATGTTTAAATCCAAATGAACTGGAGACTGATTCTTTGGAGAGCCACTGTTTTTGATGAACAGCTTTCTCAATTTTTAATGTTTCTCTTCCTGTATCAGTTCTTCTTGTAGTATTGTAATCTGTCTGAAACTGCTTGTTTTCATATGTGCTTCTGCCAAGAGAGGTTTCCAATCTCAATGAGACTTCCTGGTTAAACATAAGTGAATAATTAATACCTTCTAATACATTCTGTCAGAATTGAGGCAGTGGGTGCCAGGGCCTCTGTAACTTAATGTGGAATGCCACAGTTTGGATAGACACCTTCATTTGCAATCATCACAATATTACATTAGTGGTTTCCATCATCATCACTATCATGTGCAAAGTAGAGGATGCTAGAACATTTCTATTAGGTATTTCAATAGTAAAGAACACACTATCAACAGATACATTTGAATGATTTATTGACAAACAGAAAGATTGTGAATGAAGCTTGGGTTCTAGTACTTCTGAGTACTGCTGTGTTGTGAGGAGCTTCGGTGAGGAATCTGATGGATCCCGAAAGCTTACAGTTACTTGAGAGAAGACTGAGCAGATCTTCTGTCGTTGAGGTCTCAACAAATCTAACAGTGGTATGCTAAGGTGAACCAGCGGCCTATGATTTGTATCAGGTGTTTGGGGATGCCATTGTGGGAGGCCGAGGTGGCAGCTCGGCAGAAAGATTCGGAGAGTCTGGAGCAATGGAAAGGGGAACTGCCAGACAAAAAGAGTATTTGGTGGAAGTGATGGTGGAAGCATAATCGAGTAGCCTCTTGACTAGACTCGATCTTCCCTTGTAGAGTTTGGCACGGCCTGGGACAGAAAGTGTTTCTGTGGCAGATAAAGGCTAAAGGAAACTTGAAGTTGAGGTGGCCAAGGAGAGAGATATGTTGAAATGTCGTGCAGCATGGTGCAATAAGGAAATTGGAGAGCAAGAGGGAGTGAACCTGGCAGAGGCTCTCTGTTTTCTCTGCTGACAGTGAAAAGACAAGGAATGGAACCTTATAGATAGTTAGAGTGCATCTGAAAGGCTATTGAAGAGTTCAGGGGTGCTTTATCTCAGTGCATGGATAGTGATAGTGGTGCTAACAATCAGAGCTAGTCATTTAATACGTCTGTCTGTATGTCAGTGTGTCTCTGTCTGTCTGTCTCTGTGGTTGTGTGTGTGTGGTCTCTCTCTCTCTCTCTCAAGTCATATGGCGTCTTTAACAAGAGGGGAGTACAGGGGAGCAGACAGCCAACCTAAACTATAACTAAACCAATTGTCACTTATAAACTAATAGAAAACAAAGAAACAAAATAAGAAAACAAAACGGCAAAATAATGCAATAAGCCAACAGTTAACCAGAACAAAATAAACAGAGACAAAACGAACTCATAAAGAGTAAAAAAAAACAAACAAAGACAAACTCATCAAGAAGCCAGGGAGGGGACAAGCCGGCCGCAGAATTGGTTACAGGTTTCTGGGTCCCGAAGTTATACCGCCGCCACAGCCACACAAACAGCCTCAACCACACCGTGTATACTGCCACCAGGCTCCAGGAACAAGACACACCTGAGCTCTGATTGCCTTCACCATATATGCACGTGCTGTGCGGCCCACAATCACGGCACCTGAGCGCCAATATTCTGGCAGGTGAAAAAGGAGGAAGGGAAAACCCCTAACCTGCCACATGAAGGTAAGTCTGACGGCAAAGTAATACGCCAATGGACACTGAAAAACTGCCAAAAGTCAGGGTGGGTGGTGATATCTGAAATAAAACTGAATAAAGGCTGGAATGGTGTCAAAAGGTGCCTACCCTAGGGTTCGAAGCAGGGTTATGTAGGCAAGCAGGGTGAGTGTGGCGTCTGCAACAGAAGAAGCAGACATTGTGGAAATGGCACAGTGACATTGAACATCCAGCCTCATTGAAGTTAGCGCTGTAGCGATACACTAATCTCACGATGATACGATACACGATATTCAGCCAACGATACGATTCGATACAATTACATCATTTTCTGAAAGATTTTAAAGGGACAGTGTGATTTTGGTGACATGTTGTGAGTGTTCCATTGACTTGGATTGAATTAATTGAACTGAAAACTGAAAGCATCAATTACACAGTCTACAGCTTTCAAATGCTGGACAAAATGAATCAAAGATGTGGTGAGAAAATTTGTTTTGTTTATTGAAACAGTGCAAACTGTAGCTTACAAGCTTTTGAAAAGTAAATAAAGTGCATGAACAATGGAGAGTTAAAAAAGTGCGACAAGTGGCCTGTTCTGAACAGATTCTTTGACAACATTAAAGCCAACTTAAAATTGTACCCGTCTTAACAGAGTAGCTTAAGGCCTGTAGGCCCTGACCTACAAGTGAACACTAAACAGAAAGACCAAGGGATCTACATTCTCTTCAGAGTTTTGTTCAGGAATAGAATCTGATCGACATGCTCTGGGAGAAGTGCACTTCTCTGAGCAGTGACGATATCTCCGGTGGTGGAGAAGACCCTCTCTGAGGAGACACTAGTGCCAGGGACACAGAGGTACATTTTAGCAAGGTGTGACAAGAGTGGATACTCATACTGGTGCTCTTTCCACCAGACCAGTGGATCTTCTTTCACTTCCAAGAGATCTGCCTCCTTGTAGCGGGTCATCTGCTCCTTGGCCTCGTCCTCTCGGGTATTTGTCTTGGGTCGTGCTACACCACCACCGTATCGTTCACCAAGAAGGGCAGCCAGTGGACAAGACGGCCTTGGATTCCTGGGTGGAGGATGCTGACCTTCAAATAAACAAACAATAAAAACAAAAACACATTATTTGTAGTTAAGCACATTCCATAATTCCTACACAGAGGTTCAGACAACACAGTGCGCTTCACTGGATAACAATGGGTGATACTGACCTTGACTGCTCTCTCCTTCCTTGAATCGCTCTCCATCATCTAGAGCATCTTCTTCAGATGCCATCCCCTCATCATCAGCGCTAGCATTTGCTGTCCCCTCTTTGTCCACACTCCAAAGGGACAACTAAATTAAATAGGTCAACATGAAATGAAATTCATGGGCTTTTACTGTAATAAATCTTTTAATTACTATATTTAATATCTATGCCTTTAAAACTGTTAACATTATAGTATGTATGCCTTTTAAACTATTTAATATTTATCCATTTTAAACTGTTAATGTTGTAGGACTTGCCTTTTAAACTTTGAATAATGTATTATTTAGGCCTACGCTTACTCTCGTCAGGAGATGCCGGATAGGATACAAGGCCAAGGGTTAAACCTAGCAGTACCATCACTGCATTACCTCTGAATGTCTTGCAGCCTCTGCAATCAGTCCATCATAAACTTCCTGTCTTTCGCTCTCAGTCAGGAAGGGAAGACTTTTGAATCTTGGATCCATCGCTGAACATGCATGGAGAGTTGCCTTGAGGTTGGTGTACCTCTTCTGAAGATCCCCAACCATGGCAGCCTTCATCTCTTTTATGACTGCAGATTCAGCTTCGATCAGTTTCAGTCCATTGATCAGTGTGTCCTGGTGTGGTGCAACGACTGACACTGTGGGGGTCTTCTCCTTGGACATGTACTGTGTAGCCTCATTCATGGGCGCGCGCTCACTACTTCTTCAGCTTTTGTCACGTCTGACTCAGTCAGTGTGCACAGATCCTTCTCAGTCTTCCTCACCTCACTCGAGAGCGGGGCTGCGCAGATGGCCGGTTGTTGCTTGAGGAATCTTTCCAACATGTCGTGTGCACTGTTCCACCTGTAGTTAAATAAAAGTAAGAAACTTTATTTAGAGACCTATAGCGCCCTTCACACATGGATGCACAGAATGCTGCTTTACATTAATGACAAAATAAATTAGTAATAAAAACAAAATAAACAATTGAAAAGTAACCACACATGAACCTGGTAACCACGTCCATCATCAGCTTGTGCTCGGCTGTGGTGCTTCGTCTGAAGAAGTTCACAATGCGTCTCACTCAACGGGCGTTCAACTGCTGTAATTTTCAGGGCACGTTGTGCAGCCAGATTTAGGGTGTGAGCGTAGCATTTGACATTAAGTGTGAACGCTGCCTCCTCAGCTGCGATTGTCATATTTGACGCACTGTCAGTGACAATTACTGGATCCTTTTCTGTGATTCCCCACTCAGCGAGGGCCTTTCTCAGATGTTCTGCCAGGTTGTGTCCGGTGTGGCTCTCGGGCATCTCCCTGGTTTGTAAGACATACAAAACAAGCTCCCATTCCTCGTTGATAAAGTGGGCCATGATGGTGACATAAGACTCGGTTGTTCGCGAGGTCCACCCGTCGCACGTCAGGGCAACTCTCTCCGTGTGCCTTTGTCTGAGCATACAGCCTGGGAACGCAAATCTTGGTGAGGTGTTCGCGGGTTGGAATAGAATAGCGGGGTTCCATCGAGTTCACCATGTGCCTAAAGCCTGCGTTTTCCACCAATGAATAAGGTCTCAAATCCTGACAAAGAAAGTAGGCAATGGACTCTGTAATCTTCTGCGACCTTGTTGAAGTAGATGGGAACTTCAAATCAAATCAAGTTTATTTGTATTGTATTGTATACAAGTTTTTATTTGTTTACAATAGCCGAACGGTACCCAAGGTGCTTTACAACAAAGCCATAAAACAATACATAACAGATACACAACGAATAAATACAATTAAAAATACAATTAAAAGTGCCGTAGTGCTGCAGCGCTGCAGGGTATTAAAAGCCTTCCAGAAATACATAGAAAGGAGAAGACAGAATGAGTACACCTGAGAAACAGTACTGCCCTAGTCAGAATTGAATGCCAATCTAAAAAAGTGGGTCTTAAGCTTTGATTTAAAAAGGCTGAGATCAGTAGTGGTGCGAATGTCAGGGGAACTTGTGGGAACAACCGCCATCGCTGCATGGTTTGTTTTGGGTTACGCCGCAGCTTCTTGGGTCCCTCTAGCATTACCTTGTCCGGGTGGTGACGTTTTAGGTGGGCTCGTAGGTTGGTGGTATTTGCCGAGTATTTCGCCAGACTTTTATCCAAATCGTCGCTTACAAGCTTATTTTTAAATCCAAAGTGCTCCCACACTTCGGCTTTTAAGCACGAAGGTGCTGGGTTTATTTTTGCCACCATTCGCTTGAATCTCCTCGCTCTGACTGCATAAACAGGAAGAGGAAGACGTCAGCGTCTGTGTAAAGAGAGTACTTAGACGGGTAACTTGCTGGAAATGCTCTACAGCAAGACTAGCGGCTGGCTGACCTAATCGCTCTTCCTGCAAAGCCAACGGGGAAATGGGCAGCGAGCAGAGTGCCAGGCGTAACACAGGGGATGGGACTTAATGTATCCATACTCGCGGTTGAAAAATTTATACTTTCTGGGGAAACAAAATATCGATATATATTGCAGGATCGATAAAATTGCTCAGCCCTAATTGAAGTTATTGCAAATCCTGGCTTTCTTGCTGCACAATTGGAATCCCTTTTTTTTTTTTTAAATTGAATTCTATCCCATTGGTTATGGGGAACACGACAGATGGGAATGGTGATGCTAGCTTTGGACGTATGGGTTCTATTCAGGCCAGGGCCCAGGGCTGTTTCCCATTACGTGTCTTCAATGAACTTCTGGAACTGGACAACGGCTTTGAAGGCAAAATGAATGATAATGTTAGAAACCATTACCACCAACAAACAGCAGGATTTAAATGATTGCCATGTAGTCATACATTTTCTGCCAGCAGGTAGGAAATTGGGAGCTGCGTGTATCCCTAAAGAAAGAGAAGGCATAAGCAAACTGTTGGAGAAAGTGTTCCCTTTCTTTCAGGTAAATGTGCCCTTTGGGTTATCTGTTGGCAGGTAGTTGGAGAAGGGAAGGAATGATAAGGAGTGAGATCTATGTAATTACCATCTAAGATATGTTTGCATAGATTGGTGGAAACCAGAGAAGCAGGGGATAACTTGTTTGGATAGCAAATGGGAGGATTGGCTTAGACAGGATGAAGCTAGTGGATCTCTGCTGGGCTGACAAGTGTTGAGGCAGAAGACAAGAGTTTAATAATGGAGGAAATCAATGGGAGTACCCATCCTTTTTGGAGTCTTTGGAGGGGGTGCTGGAGATCGCTCCCTCTGGGGACTCCCTCGTCCTCCTGGGGGACTTCAATGCTCACGTGGGCAGCAACAGTGAGACCTGGAGGGGCGTGATTGGGAGGAACGGCCCCCCTGATCTGAACCCGAGTGGTGTTCTGTTATTGGACTTCTGTGCTCGTCATGGATTGTCCATAACGAACACCATGTTCAAGCATAAGGGTCTCCATATGTGCACTCGGCACCAGGACGCCCTTGGCCGCAGTTCGATGATCGACTTTGTGGTCGTGTCGTGTCGGACTTGCGGCCACATGTTTTGGACACTCGGGTGAAGAGAAGGGCGGAGCTGTCAACTGATCACCACCTGGTGGTGAGTTGGCTCCGATGGTGGGGGAGGATGGCGGTCAGACCTGGCAGGCCCAAACGTTCTGTGCGGGTTTGCTGGGAACGTCTGGCTGAATCTCCTGTCAGAAAGAGCTTCAACTCGCACCTCTGGGAGAGCTTCACTCACGTCCTGGAGGAGGCGGGGGACATTGAGTCGGAGTGGACCTTGTTCCGTGCCTCCATTGTCAAGGCAGCTGACCGGAGCTGTGGCCGTAAGGTGGTCGGTGCCTGTCGCGGCGGCAGCAACTATTGGGAAATGGAAGATCCCGGCATCCTGGTGCTAGGAGCACCAACCACAGCAGGCTGCTGTAGGTGGTGTGTGTGGGCAGTGCCAAAAGCCCCTACTAAAGTGAAGTGCTGTAGTTGGAGGCTGTGGACAGCAAGTATTTTTGTACAAAACATCTGGAGCCGGCTGCTGTAGATGGTGGTGCTGGTATCCCGGTACCATAAGCCCCTACTGATGCCAGCTGCTGCAGTTGGCGGATGTGGCATCCCAATGCCAGGTTTCCCTGCTAATGCTAGCTGATGCAGTTGCTGGAGCAAGCAGGGGGTGTGGTTGGGTGCCGCAAGCTGACATAAGTGTTAAAATGTTTTGCTTTATTGTCTGTTTCTTTGTCTCTCAAGCATGGAGCATGGTAGCACTGAATGGTGTGAGGACAGAGTAGTCATGGAGATGGCAGAAGGCTGGAGTTCTCCTGAGGTGAGGAGGGGGAAGTGCACTGATCTTAGGTTTCCCCTTGGTTAGGTTTCATCCTTGAGGAGTGATGGACCAGGTGGTATACGGACCATGGAGGAAACTGTGTGAAGGCATGCTGGATGCATCAGATTCTTGGAGGGCGGGGTTCAGAGAGGTGACATCTCACCTTTCTACACCTGAAAACTTTGGTGCTCTACAGGATTTAGTCCTGACAGTTACTTTCTGGTCTTGACAGAAGGGTATAGTTATGAAGATTGCACAGTGTACATAAATTACACAGGAAAATAAACTGCACAGCGTGAAACATTTGAGTGACACATGTAAGGGTATGTTTAGAGAATGATATGTAACATAACATTAAAATGAAAATAGAAAAGCTGTTTAATTAAATGTAAAAGTTACTGTGCAGTGAGCAATAGACAAACGTTAATTCAACTTTGAAAACGTCATGTTTTGCTTCAGTAAGAAAACCCAAATGCAAACAGAGGTGAAGTGAACAAAAAGCTTTAACTTTAATAACTCATTTGCAGGGATGGAAAAGACATAAATAACAAAAGGTGGCTGAGAGTCCAGGCAAAAACAGATATTTCAAAAATGCAGGATAAACCAAAAGTCCAGCACAAGTGCAATAAACAGAAACCAGAACAGAGAACACGAGGGAGCAGAAACAACAAGACGGAGGAACAAAACACAGAATTCAGACAGAATAGAGAATCAAGCAACAGAACACAGTACTGGCAAAGAGACACAGTACGACCTTAACTAAACAAGACTAAAGATTAAACCCAGTCATGACAGAAAATAACTAAAATAAAAAAGTCAGAAATGAATCAAGCGTAACATTCAACCACTAAAACTAATTCTTCTGTTCAGGAATGCAAGTAAATAACTGTCATTTTATATATCAATATCATCTTAATCAAGAAATAATGATGTGATTTAGTATATTTCCATTTTTTTTGTAAAACAGTAAATTTGAAAATTCATGGCTAACAATATATAATAATTGTATTTTAACGTTAAAAATATAATTTTTGTTAAAGAGCTTCTACATACTGCTGTATTAACCATTATAGAAACATAAAAATGATTATCGTAATTACCAACCATATATATATATATATATATATGTATATATATATATATATATATATCTGCTATACAGTGGAAAATGTATAGGAAAATGAAAATCTATCAGACCTCTGAGGTCTACAGTTATGACGTCAATCATTCTCTGTAGACCAGACACCATCACGTAGCTGCAGTCTGACTGACAGCAGCGGTCATACCAGTGCCCTGCAAGATTTACTATGGATAAACAAGATGCACAGAATTGTTGACACTTATGTTACATGAACAATTTTGAGGGTGAGCAGCATTACAGTGACGGTCTAACATTATAGCCTAGCTTGTTGCATAATGTATTCATACAGTTTGGCTAGACTGAAAGACAGATGACTGTATGTGCATGTTTATTGACCTCGCTTTGTATTTTTCCTCAGTATCCACGGGCCAAGACACTGGTGTAATACGAACATGTGCCACATGGCTACACTTAAATATTAAAAGACACTTTAATTAAAATTAAAACTTGGGAAGACTCATAAAGGAAACATTACAGTACAAACACTAGACTATAGGAGGATCCTCAGCCTCTGCTGTAAGAGGAGTCTTTCAGCAGTTCCAGAGTTAGTACATGGCTGTCAGTGAAACAGCCACTCACCACACTGCACAGCAATACAAAAGGGATATGCTGTGTGATACTAATCAGGCCTTTTTTTTTGCACACCACACACTGGTCCCCACAGATGAGTTTTTTCCCGTGTGAGCTATACCTTCCACTGGATGCACCCAGAGGGAGCTTAGCCATGGTTTTAATATCCACTGCACATTGGTCAGCAGCATCATTATAACATGGGTCATCTCAGGGGCAGGTGGCTTAGGAGCTGGAGAGAAGAGGGCTGGATGGGGGCAGAGCACAAGACCTCAGGCGGGCAGCCCTAGTGCTAGACAAGGGCAGAGCAGGAGACCTTGGGTGGACGCAGGGTCAGGGCACTAGGGCGGAGCTAATATACTTTAGCAAGGTGGTCTTGGGTTGATATTTTAGTTGATAAGTTTAGCTAAAATTTAAAGTGCACCTGATTCCTCCATGAATGCTGTGTTACATTAACAAGACGTGTGTGTTACATTAGCATGAATCCTGCTGTCGTTTCCCACCAGTTTTGATTGTCTGCTCCACCTTCATTAGTTTCTGTTTCTCGTTTAAGCAATATTGTATGAGAGGCTGTGCTTTAATGTTATTATTGGCATGACCAGTGATGTGGTCCGTAAGCATCAAGCATCAAATATGATGGTAAAGCTCACCCTCTCATGTAATATTGTGATAATACAACAATTTCCAACTTAAATTAAATATCTGGTCAAAAGGTGGTCATATTTTGGGTCATCAGTCATGCAAGTAGAGTCTTATGTATATATGTAATGGAACCCAGTTTAATACTCTAGCAAGTAGTCCTCAGTACTGACCTGGCAACAGAGATGTTTCTAGTCCCAGACAACTAATGTTCGTGGAATTTGCAAACTGAACAAACACACACATATGAACACAAAGCTTTGCAAGTTCAGTCTGTTGTGACAAAGATATCTGCTGAATAAAACCATTTTTCCATAAACAGATTGAGCTCCTAAGTCTGTGAACTTGACATTTATTTTTAAGCTTGCGACTCACCGCAAGGCTGATGGAGCATGTTGGATCACATTTCCAATAACTCCAGAGTGTTGTAAAGTCCAAAACTCAAAATGAGTTGAAAAAAGATCGATGTAGTCATTTCCAAAATTCACAACAAGACTTTATCTAATGAAGTTCAGTCGATATTAGTTGACCTTTAGTCTTTAAAAACAATTTCTTTGCGCTAACTAAACTGTTTCTCTTTCTCCAATGTGCTGTACATAAACGAGGTACACCTGTATTAATGAGGCGGTCTAACAGCTCCATAAAATTCTGAATATTCATTAAAGAAAGCTGAAATTTGAAATTCCCATGTATTTTATTAAAAGTTGACTTCCATTGTACTCTTTTCTTTGGTTTCAGTGTTTGTTATTGTACTGTTTTTTCCGTGTACTTTTGGGATTTTTGCTTTTCTGCTCCTTGCCTTTTCATTTGGATTTTTTTACCCTTGCTGGCCTCACCACCCTGTAAGTTTTGTTATTGAATAATGTTCTTGGACTGCCCAAGCGCTTCCTCCTGTAGAGTCTGCATTTGGTTCTTTCCTCAAGTTACCTTTGCTTGCACAAATGTCCCAATGCAGTTTAGTGTTAGCTACACATATAACGGGCATTGTGATGTTTGACAGCTGTTACCGTCATCTATCATGTGCTTCACGTACTTGATGACCTCTCCTTGCATCTCCTTCATGTTCACTACATTTTTCTACCCTGTCACCAAGAATCGAAACATTTCGCTGGATGATCATCCTCTGCAGACAGCACAGCCACCACCTCTGATCCACTTTGGCAAATAGGACATGACAAAGCCACTCGAGGAAGAGGAGTACCTTGAGGTGACTTTTTTTGTTGCCAGAGTTTTTTTATGATTGCCTGTCTATCAAAAAAAGTTGTAAACTAACACTTCAGGCAGTCGAGTTCCGGTCCCCAAAATTGAGCTTGCTCTCTCTGACAAAGATGACGGCATTTCAGCCTTTCGTCGATCCCTCTTGAGATTGACACAGCCACAATGTGCAGATCATATAAAGCTTTCTACACAATGCAGGGAAAGAAAAAATATTATAGTAGCACAGGGGTTAGAAAAAAAGAACCATTCTTTAATAAGCTTGATACATTTCATTGTCTGAATTTTGCCTCTAATGTGAGTCAAAAACTTTTAATAACTATAATTTATAATAACATTCCACATCTTTTTATTTCAAAGAGTGTACAAGACATGCCAACAGAACAGTACACTTTTCATACTCAATCCTTCATTCCTCCTCCCAAAAATGAATACTTAATCAGAACAAACCAAACAAATCACTAGAAAAGACAATGTATTTTGAGTGCAGGACAACAAACTGACAAACAATGAAAGACATACGTACTAGATACCGTACCGGATACTCGTTTCAGCCGAGTCTCTTTTACTCACTCACACACACACACTCAAAAAAAATTTAAAAATCGCACTGATCATGAAAAAAAATTAAAAGTTAAAAAAAGAAAGTTATGTTGAGTATGAAAACTCTTGTTCATTACATTTTAATTCATAATTGCAAGCGCATGTGTTGTATTCATTGTTGCAAAACTTGTTCTGTAAATAGTTTGTTTGCTATCGTGATCAAAACCATTATCTGAAGCTCAATGCTGAAGCTGTCCTGGAAATAGTTTTCTAATCAGCAATAAATATAACAATTTGATCAACCCATATCAATTGCATGCTTAAAATAACATAACGGTTAAAGCCCCGCCCACTTCAAGACAACCCGACCCACTTCCGGGTTAACCCCCCCCCCCCAAAAGCCCTGCCCACTCTGATACGGATACAGATAATTCATATCCAGATACAGATACAGATAATGCTGTACTCGCTCATCCCTAATACATACACTTGTCCCTTACATCTGTACATGAAACTGAGCAATCAAACCTAAATAAAACAAAATTAAAAGAAAGGGGAAAAAAACAGCAACAGTAAGTAACAGTAACTCTACTTATATATACAGTATTAAGGACTCAGGGTCATAGGCATCTATGGATTACGGATCTCAAGTAATTTTTAAGGTGGGAAAGTAACGTAAGCAAAAGATCCTGAAAAATACGTTCACGGCCATGCCTCTCCAGAGTTACTCTGTCCAATGGCAGAAATTCTGCTAATTGGCCCAAGAACAACTCAAAAGTTGGAGACTCATTCTTCTAAAATAATAATATACATTTCTTGGCAAAAGTTATAATAATTAGTAGTCTTGTTTTCTTTGGCTCTAAATGAAATCCAGTTTGACATTAACCCATGCTTATATTTATTCAATAATAAAATCCTTTTGTAAAAGTGATTTTGTAAAACTGAATGAATGAATGAATTGAATCTGGAAAACATGTCAACAGATCACATTGCCAAAACAGTTCCTGCTTCACGTTTACGTTTTGGACAGTTTGGTCAGTTGTCTTTGGAGATTTTCTGCATCTTTAAGAAGTCAAATAAAATTTATGAATAAACTTCAAATTGGCTTTTCTTTAATAAGTGAACGAACAACAGACTGAATTTGAAAATATTTTTAAAAATCTGTGTTGGGAATACCGTATTCTTTTGTTAAGAAATAAAAAATTTTATTTGCATATTTTTATTCAGTCTTTGAACTGTGACCAACTTTTTCACCATTTCCTCAGACAGATTGGGGAATAGATTGAAATACAAGTCATAATATCAAGTTTGTTAATACAGTCCTTCCAGGCTAGCACAGTTAGTTAACAGTTAAAACATTTATCAATATTTTTATTTATTTATTTATTTTACTGCTCCAAATGTCCAATTTATGTTCCAAATGGTAATGTAAAAGACATTACAAAGGATTACAAAGATTTTTCACTTTGAGTTGTTATCATTTGCATAACACCAACTTGAATCATGAGATCACAGAAAACAGATTCAGTTTTACTGGTGTGACAAATATATACCAATATTTTTAGTACAGTACAACTAACTACAGCTCGTTGTAGCTTAAAGTAGTCCTAATATATCAGACTACAAAGCTGCACTTGATGTGAGGCTGAAGAGTGAGTCTCTGTGGTGGGTCAGTCTGTTGAGTCGGTCAGTGTGGCTTGTTGCAGGTAACTGTAGTGATGTTCTGACCTGTATACAGGAAACAGAGGTTACCCCAATTTCATCTCAAATGTGTTGTTATGGCAACAGCTACACGCAGTACAATGATTATAGCAAATTTATACGGTCAATTATTGAATCAGAAACTGATTACACATATTTGACTTTCACTGTAACTAAAGAAAAGCTCATAAGGTCCCTGTGCAAAAATCCAAAACATTCACGAGCCAGCACCTCACACACAAAGGGGAGTAACTTCTATACTGCTCGTTGAAATGCATTTTAATACACAAACAGCCCCCAAAAACACTGACTTTGATGCATTATTTCACATTTTCTATGCATCCCAGAGACACAAAGGTGTATGCACAAACTATTATTATTATTATTAGTTCTGCACATACACAATTATGGCTATGGAAACTAGTTGGTTGTGGATCAGATTGTTTTCATGTAAAATGCAGTTATTAACCTGACTTTTGCAGAACCCACAATCATGTTTGAAGGAATACTGAAGTAAGATGAAGGAAATAAATGATGATTTTCTTTATTTGTTCATCTCTGACTGGAATCTCCACCACAACTTGAAATACAGAAATATAGTTATGAACTCTGGTAATCCTAAAGTAATCACATATAACTGGGTTACTGTGTTGGAGTCACTAATTATAATTGCAGGGTTATCAGTAAACTGCGGAATACGTTGATGTATATCACAATATATCATTTGAAAATGCTGCCATGATTCTTTATAATGGCTGAAGAAACTCACTGTTTCACTGTCTTCACTGCCAACATTAGCAGAAAATATGCTATGCTGTGTTAGAGGCTGGTACATGTAAAGACAGATGTATAAAAGTTTATCATCCTCCACCTGAATTTTTTCCCTAAAGCCACAACATTAGCACAGCAGAAATTCTGGGAAACAATGAGCATTGACAAGAGTTGTCATGACTGTCATCTTCAGTAGCAGCTGACAATGATACTGACTATAGAGAAATGTAGGGTGTGTCCATTTATCCTACACTGACTGATCTCTTGTCTGCTCTGTTCTTTCCTCCTGAGTGAAACCAACCAGTGCAGAATTCTTTGTTTCTTTGTTTCGTGGAATAAAATGAAATGTGGCCTTGACGGTCAAGAGCATCCACGCTGCGTCTGTCAACAGTCCCCTCTGTGCTCGCCATCTGCTTGAGAGGTGAGAGACGAGCATCCAGGCAACCAGAATTACCTTCCACTACAATTAAAAACTGGCTCCCAGACAGCTACTGTCTGAAAGAAAACAAAGAAAAACAGAGTGATAAAGCTCCAACACGCAACAGATGGAGGCTGACCTCCATTTGTTCTTCATCACATCTGGACATTGTAGCCGGATACGATCGGTCCCAGAGGAGCTCAATGACAGTAACTACATCAACAACCTGCGAGAAAGAAAACATGACCCCAACTGTGGTCATGCAGGATTCATCTATTATGGGGAAAATGAAAAAAACGAGGTTTACCTTGTTGGGAAAGTGGAAGACCACAGTCGCTATCATTTTTCTGGAAAAATACTCCAGGTCCAGGATGTGTTTATCTTAACACAAGGACTGCTTTCGTCCAATCCATGGAACAGACGGTTAGATAAAGAGCTAGAAACTAACTCTAATCATGTATGATGTATGTGCTACAGAGGCAAGCCTATAACACACTCTGCTAGATTCAAACTATGCATGCTTGTTTTGACTTTGCTGTGTTTTCATTTGAGTGTTTTGTAATATTTTGCAGTATTTTATGCAGTAGTGTGTTTTCCTGATGACCCCGAACACGCGTGACTTGTTGATGCTCTTGACTAGTTACAAACTAGAGTTTGATGGTGCTTATAACTATCTATACTCAACTAATACACACAGCTCAACAATCAACTGCAGTCAGAACTCAGTGTTCTAAACAGTCCATGCAGTGTTATAAGTCATCATGTTAAACTCAGTGGAAACCCAAAACTCCATAAAAGCCTTCTAACTGTGTAATTTAGTACGTTATAGTGAGCATTTGAAGGGGGTTATGGTTTCAATTAGTTTCAATCCAGATTCGAAATAGTCATCATGATGTCAGTTTGACTTGGACATGGTTATGTTCGGACATTTATTATGCAGTTAATTTTGTGACATAATAAAAAAATCCATGTCAGTTCTCTCACAAAACCAAATCTCTCTGCTCTCTCTCAGCAGCCAGAGACAAACGAAACCAAAACCACAACTGTGTTTAGTGCGATAAATAAACTCATTAACCAACAAGAAAGGAAATAATCTTATAATTGTTTTCCTTATGAAACAGAAAAGTACGACCATACACCCCTCTGAACTCAAGTTTCTCTCTTTTACTGAACTAAGATTAGCCTAAATGCCTTGTTAGCTCATCATACAACACTTCAGACACGACAGAAATCTTTGTCCTTTGTTAAAGGAGTCTGCTCTGGTGGCTTTGAACAGAGCATAGATGATGTCTTCAGTTCACTGTCAGAAAGGCTGCAAAGTAAAGTGATGAAAATATTCTAAATATGGGTACACTTACATTGATTTTGCAACCCTCTTGTCCACAGCAGTATATTGCTTAGCCTGTACTCACGAGGGGCGTCGTGTCAGTCAAACATGATCTGACATGTCGACACATGTTTGAGGAATGGTCTGAACAACAAAACAAAAATGTTTAATATTTCAAGCCACGTGCGCAGTACGTATTGATGATTCTATAATATTGTATTCTTCATCATAAATGTAATGCGTTTTCATGTATATAATCATAAGTGATCATTGTGTAATATACCAAATTACATTAAATATAGTCTGTCTCCTTTAATAATGGAATCTTAAAAGTAAAAGTTTTACATCTAACTAAAAAACCAACCACTTCAAGTTTGGTATTTTGAAAAAACAAGTAAATGAAACAATCTTCTGCAGAAGTGTTTACTTGATTCTAACCCTGACTCCTAAATTCCACCGGGCACGGATGTAACGTGTTCCGTGTGTGCCACGGCCACCGGAGCTACACACAGGCATTGTAGTCAGTGTTTCAAACCCCACCCTTCCACGTTCTGCTTCACAATCAGCTCTCCACTCGCCTCCGTCAAAAATAGAACAGCCACGAGCAAACCGCATCAATTTACACAGAGCCGATCAAACTGGGCAGGAATCTGGTCGATTTTCAAAATAAAACCTCACAAATAGACACCAACGTTACATCAACGTTACATTATAACCTGTAGCACCAGGCCAGAAGTCAGTTGGTCAGAGGCAGGTCAAGAGTACAGATGGACGACAAGAGATTCATGTTTGAAGGTGAAAAACATAAGGTGGAAATAGACATAAGAAAGTCTTTGGATCCACAACAACACACCATCCTCTCTTGCTACCTCAGTCCAACAGCCAGCCTCTGCTTGGGTTCGATGGCAGCTCTGTAATTTGTGGATTGCCTAATCAGTTCAGGGCCAATGAAGGACAGAAGTTCACCCATCTGCTCTGTACTCATCTGGAAATACTGATAATGGCGTTGGCTGTCCAGCATTAGCTCAGCCACAAGGTGATGAAACCTTGTTATCTCCTTCTCTGGTTGAGGGGATGCACCCAAAACCTGCTCCTTTAACTTCCTACATAGCAGGTATGGAGGAGTCAGCTGCAACCTCTCAAGAAGGGTAGGCAATGTGCTGCAGAGGCAAGCCTCCTGAGTAGCTGGTCCGGGCTGTACTCAGAGATGAGGCTCTTTCGGTTCCTAGCCAGTCCTCTATGCACATTCAGAACCATTCTCTCAGACTGGTAGTTTTTGACGAGTTCTTGCAACTGGTTCCTCTCTGGCCAACCCTCCTGCAAACACTGTCGGCACACTGTGTGTGTTTGTCCTGTGTCCTGAACAGCTGAGGTCTCTGATCTCTGCAGTCCCAAGCTGTGGAGGGTCAGGAGTGTCTAGGGCTCTCAGCTCAGCCATGCGGAGAGCAGCAGCCCGTCAGTGTTCAATGTCCTGAACTGGAAACAAACAGAGAAACTCCAGTGAAGGCAGATGGTTCAGCCGCTAGCAGCGACAGGTCCGGCTCTGAGCTGCTGCTGGAGCTCATGGAGGCACAGGCCACCAGCTGGGGCTGCGAGCACGAGAAGGTCGCGTCGTGCTGGAGGATGCACTCTGTGCCAGTCAAGATCAACACTTTACACAACTGTTAATTAAAAATGTTCGTCTGACATTTCGATCTGGGACTACCTGCTCTGAGGCAGAGACAGATGGGGACTCTTTAAATTTAGAACAATTACACAGTAAAATACCTAAACCAAAATTTGTGCTTAAAAATTAGATAAGGGACAGTAAATGTTGTGGTTTACAAGGTCATGTCATGTATGACACATGTCATGTATGACACATGTCACTGTGCAGAGTATCTAAGTAGGAAACGAGGTTGGTCAGAATTCAATGAGGAGACAGTGACCATGAAAATAATGCAGAAATGTATTACACCTAATCAAAACAACATTGTGGAAAACAACTAGCCAAAAGTACTGGAGGGAGTACATAGCCCATCTAGCCTGGGAAAACCTCAGGATCCCCCAGGAGGAGCTGGAACTCGTTGCTAGAGAGAAGGACGTCTGGAACGCCCTGCTAAACCTGCTGCCACCGTGACCTGACCCCGGATGAGAAACAAGAAGATGGATGGATGGATGGAACTAGCCAAAAGAGAAAAAAAACTCTTCTAAAACTCTCAGAGCTCCTCGTGGTTTCTGTGTGCTGAGGCGTAGCAGGAACTATCGACCTGATTTGAAGGGACAGTAACATCCTGCTGACGTGGAATACATGCTGTCATACTGAGACAAAACCTGTATGCATTTATTTTATGATTGTTAAATGGATTATTATTTTTGCATGAGTTTGCATTTCAACTCTCAAAATGTATTTAGTATTTTCCTTACTTGAGTATAACACAGCTTTTATCGGTTATGTTTTATAAGTCAGAGAAATGAGAACTGCATTTTGGCTTCTTACAATCACGTATGATGCAGCACAGATTCTTTTAAATACACTTTAAATCACACTTTACTTCACATCAACAATGGAACACGATGAAGTATTCAAATATACAAAATAACAAAGGTTAGCAAGTCCAGCAAAGTTCACCTCAGAGCTAAGAGGTCCTAGTAACAATGCTAAACCAGTTGCAGAATGCTATTTCCACAGCCTTTGCCTGGTCATCAGGGGAAGATATTAGATGTTAGGAGATAGTTAGTAATTAGAAGTTTCTCCCTAAGGTTAGGGTTAGTGGTGTGTTCAGCTAACTGGGTGCTTATCAGTTCATTCACCAGTGGACATGATGGTGGACTGAATTAGTGTTTTGCCTGCGTGGAAAATGATCTAATGGAGGATTTTGCTCTGCGGTGTGGCAACATGGTACATTCAGTATATGTAGAGGCAGGCTGAAAAATCCACTATCACTGTTCTCTAGCATGAGGGAGTCCATGGAACCAGCTGCCAAGAAAAGAACGAAGAGGGACGTGGGAATGGAAACCCAGTGTTGTGTTTAATAACTTCAATTCATATGCAAACTTTATACATGCTGTACATGACAACTTAGTGCAGAAACCACAGCCAGTATCTCTCTCACCCCTGTGCACAACCACAATCCAAAGACTGAGCTGCTCTGCCTAGTTACAGTTTACAGCTATATTTGGACAATCACATCGTGTGGGAGGGTTTCAACAAATGGGCAATTAAGAATGTAGGACCAGGGTATAATACAACCCTTGATAGTATTGAAAATCGTGTGTGATATAATGAAGAAATAATGAATGTAAAATACTGAAACAATTTGAGGTCAATTAGTGCACTCATTGCACTCTAGCTCTGCTGTAAAGCACACTGCTGCCTTTATGTGAGCCTTACAGTGTCAGGCGTTAGCTACAGTGTGTGGTGCAAAGTACTTTGGGCTTTCGCAGAGACCTTCACAGGGTTAATATTCATGAGAATGTGTAATTTTAAGCAGCGCAAGACCTTAACAACCCTTGGAATTGGCTACTTTCAATAATGCAAATCAGCCCGAGGCAAAAGGCAGGAGGTAATAATAACCTACACTATATGGATCAGTGGACACACTATATTCCCCCCACCACTGAGGGCTGACCTCTTTTCCAAAGTAAGAACAAAGACAATCCCACTTTCTCAGCTGTAAAGAGCGTCTAAACTGATGACCTGCTCTCCCGTTTGAGGTCCTTCAACTTATTCCACAGCAGCACCGGTGCTCTGTTTGTTTTTTTGGAGGTCAGCTGCTGTTAACCACTCCTCAGGCCCGGCTGAAAAAGCTCTTACATAAGTGATCACATCAGCTTTTTCGGCGGAGGGGACACTGTATGGTCGTGGCATAAATAGTGACTGTAAAAAGCCCTTACCGCGCCATTATCTGTGGCTCCAGTAGTCTCTTTGTCAGATTTATGGTATCGACTGAGGCGAGGTGAAATCTATCAAGTGTCAGGTTTTTGTCGCGCAGACTGTAACCTTCAGCGCTCAGCGGAGCAGGAATGCCTTGAAGGATACCAACAAATGTAACCGTAATGAATAAGACTAATTTCATACAAAAGATGAAGTACAGTAGAGTGCACTCGACTTCAGGCTATTAAAATAATCAATAATTGATATATTTGTTTACAGTGACTGTAATACTTCAGACACACAAACAACATGGGCTGTTCTTTATGAATTAAAGCTTTATTAAAATGACAAATGACTATTTAACATACAAATGAGTAAATAAATGCAATTAATACAGCGACGGGCAATTAATGACTGAATAAGGACCAGTGTTTACCAGCGAACACACTGATTACACCTGTACACATTTACCTTTTATGCTTCATTATCCACCAAACGACTCTAAACACATGCTAGATTTTCAGATTAAGTGAATGGATATAAATAGTTCCTGTTAATACAGTCGTTACCCTGCATCAGCTTCATATTTATCCTATATTGTTAATTAAACATGGCACATCAATTAATGCACGTTTCTGTTCTGAATTGCAGTTAGCTACTTTGTTCTCTGTTTCCTGTATGAATCCTTGAGATGATGATAAAACATAAAATAATAAAATATGAGCAATGATAGTTAGATAGAGCCCACATGGACATGCCATAAAATAGTCTTCCTCACCCAATTTCATGCCCATGGTGTTATTCATTTATAAATCTTGAAAGAATAATATGAGAATATGTCATTTTAAGCATTTCTTGGACAAAGATGAATGGATGATAAACAAGGAACTGATTATTAATTACCAATAACAAACTTTTCATCAAAGATTCCAAACTATCTACAAACACGAATCCCTCATAGGATTTTAAGGAGTTTTTTGTGTCTCCCACATACTGTTTTAGATCAGAAAAACACAATTGTTGGAGGACAGGCTAAGTCCTGGTTGAGCTAAAAAGCATGTACCGTTTTGGTGGTCTGAAACTGCTGGTGGTCCCTGGATGTTAGGGATCTTGGATTTCATTGTTTTCTTCCCATTCCGTCATGTAGATGTTTGCGTAAGCAGCTGAGAATCATTTGCCCATTGCTGTTCCCTTGACCTTGTAGGGTTATGGTTAGGAAATTCATCTTATTCACACTATATCATTATTTTTTTAACAATATTTTCATTGAACTTTTTTCTCCTTTTAACAAACAAAAGAAGTACCAAACAGAAAAAACAACAGTATTAAAGGGGAAGACATTAAAGAGACAGCGGAGGAACACATTGAAGCTTTGTATTCACTATAGCAGTACAATATCAAAGACACTTAAACACAAACCAGTACACAGACTGACAAATGAAACAGTAACAACAAAAGAAGGGGAGAGGCCATGGTACACATCAAAAAGAGCAGATTCAGATTCAGTGGAGACAGTATCTACATCCCAGTATATGTTATTGTCTGTGTAACACAACAATAAAGTTATGTATCATAACTGTAGTCGGCCAAACCCTTCAGCACTTTATGTTATGACCCGACTCTCAAGGGGAAATGGAAGCAACATAAACCAGATTTTCTTGGTATAAACAAAGTTATTTATTAAATGTAACACAGATTAATTAAAAAAAGAGGTGAGGTACTAAAAGAGAAACAAAGGGCAAGCAGATGCTGTTCAAAAAAACAAATAAATATAACAAAAGGAGACACACTCGTTAATATTCACAATCACAATCTAATTCACAAAACACAACCGAGGCGAGCTCAACCACAAGCTGGCCCGTCTGTCAGACGGTTCTGGTTTAGATAAGGTTTTGCTCTTCTAGATTGGGTCCCTCTGATTGGTGGGTCGTGGAACATGCTGCTCCAATCGGGATTCTCCAGGCATCCAGGGGAGGAAGAGTCAGGTGTCCACACCATGTCAGCTGGGGCCAATGAGAAGTTGGTGACCACACACCTACATTTACATAATTCCCAAAACGCTACAAATAAAGTTATACCCGCATACGGCGACAGCCTTAACAACAATGGTTGCCAGTCTAGTACCGATACATTTCAAGAATGGGGACCAAATCTTATTAAATACATGACTCATACATTTGGACTACTGTATGTCAAATATTCCATAAGTATCACATCCAAAACAACTTTGTGTCACCAAGCTAGTGTTGGAGGTTTGCAGTCAATCTATTTCTGCAATACGCTGAGTTGTGTCTCACCTTACATCAGTTATGAAGAGAATTGAAGTTAATTCAACGTAAATCATCAATCTCAGACTGATCCCTAAGCTAAGAGAGACATATGTTCCACCTGGGAACCCCATAAGATGAGTAAATATCAGAAATATCTCTATTGTGGGGATGCTGCAGGGAATGTTGGCAGGGAGCGATGCTGGAAAAAGCACCAGAACCAGAGCCAGGCAAGTGGGCAATGTAACATGATTCAGTCATGTGCCAGTGAACATGGAGAGACTGGGACTGAACACAACCTCAGAGACCTACAGAGGCCAGTCTGACAGCAGGGAGGTTCCATATCACGGTGATTCACACAATCCAACCAGGACTCTCACTCCAGGGATGACAAGCAAGTTAATTTGTGAGTAATGTTATAATTCATGAGTCAGTGTTTCTTTTCAAGTTCGAAGTTATTTATTCCTGTGTTTTGAACGAGATGTTTTTCCATGTTGAAATAAACTCTCTTCTGGTGACATGTTCAGAATCGTTACCACATTAACCAGCGCCTTGTGAAATGTATATTTCAAAGGCTCATGATTACAGTTTTTTTTTATTTCTCTGTAATGCAGCACAGTGTTAAAAATGTTGAAATGTTCAAATTAAAATGTTAACATTCATCCTCAGCTCTGGAACTCAAACCAAAAATATATATTTATATAATTGAATAAGTGTTCAAGTAGGAAAATGCAGTCATCCCCTCTCTCTCTCTCTCTCTCTGTACTAAAATATGAGTTAATTGTCCTGAACTGATGTCCCCCTGATATTACTTTTGTAGCATATGATTCACATCATTTTCATACTCATCAAACCATTCAGTGACCCCCTCGGGCTCTATGGATGGGGGCTCTGTCATCCTGGAATGAAGCACTCCCATCAGTACAGAAATGTTTCATCATATGATAAAGGTGATCACTCAGAATAACTTTGCATTGATTAGCAGTGCTCCTTTCTCCCTCTCTAAGGGGACAAGTGATCCAAATCGTGCCAGCAAAATACCCCCTACAGCACAACAGAGCCACCAGATCCCCTAACTATAGGGGGTCCAACATTCAGGCCTGTGACGTTCTCTTGGTGGACTCACATGTCAAGAACATGGTGAAGGATCTCTGTGGACCGGTGTCAATGGTTCTTGCACCACTGACCTCACTCTTATGTCCTGCAGTGCTTATAATAACTTCTATGTAATCGTCGGCAGACTGAACTTGCTGACAATCGAATCACTTTCTGTATTGACATTCTGAGTCATTCTGAGTTCTTCCCAACATATCACACTAATGAAAGAGCATCACAGTCATCAAATGTGTTCAGCCAACTGCACTTTCTGAGCCTGTTTACTGATGTCCTTCTATAGATCTTAATGCAGATGTCAGGTGACAGACCAGTCTCCGTGTCCCAACAATCAACCCTCTTACGAACTCACTTGGATCTTTCCCTCTTTCCATCTTGATAAAAAATCAGGATTTTCGTTTAATTTGTGACCCGTCTGTTTGTTCATTGCAAGAAAGCAATTTAGCTGACTCATGATGCAATCCAATGTCTCCACATCTGTGTTAATTAGAACTCCAGTCAAAGACCAGTCACCATCTTGATTAAGCAGGAAGGAGACGTGACTGGCTCTGCCTCGTGAGGAACCATGCTGGTCCACGATCACAGGACTTCTTCTGTGCAAACTCGATGCTGCTGAAGTTTTTTGGAATGTTACTTAATAAAATGCTGAGAGTGAGTTGAAAAGATTATGTTGTCTGGGAGACACGATAGACATCATAATGAGAGTAATCATGGATGTGGTAAAGCAGCATGTTGTTGTCTGGCTGCAAGTAGTGCTCTATATATTGCACAGGTTCCTGGTTACCCATCGAACCACTGATCATCTGATTAGTGGACAACCTGCTGAGCCACAGCTGCCCATAAGTAGTTTTCTTACTTAATCAGATTGTGTGTTTTCAGCTGATTCAACAACTGAAACTCTGGTGTGGGATCAATAGAGTTGATTTTTTTTTTTAGAGTTTTCCTGCTGTAATTGAACAGCAATTCCCAGGATCCAAGACTATCGGAGTTGTGCATGTTTGGGTTTTTACTTTCACAAATATTAGTGTACTTTGTGTGAATAAACAGGATATGGAAATGATCCATGACTCACCACTTTGTACTGTAAACTGCCGACACTGCTAACTGGACGGTCAAGGTTTTCAAGTGTCATAACAAATGTTGCTGTAAAGGTGAAAAAGAAAAAATGAAGGTAAAAGGTAAAAGGGATGGACATGAGCTATGATCCCAGCAGCACCACCTCTGTGTTTGTGTCTGCATCCATCCCAACAGAGGCAGAAACACAGTTAGACACCACAGTCTGCACTGCGTGATGCAGGACACCACCATCAATGACATGGAACACTGGATTCACTGCGTCTGTGGTGGAATTGATTTGTAAATCAACAGTAGAAACCTTCGTCTAAACCTTCCTCAAACTACAGTTAAATCATTGCACAACCAGAAACCACAGCTTACCAGAACCATCCGGGATGCCATAAACTCACACACTGCAGTCTTTAAATTAGGTCTGCTGCAGTCTGGCAACATGGCGAGTTATGAAGCAGCAGCTTACAGTGTAAGGACAGCAACTCAGGGAAGCGTGAACTGTTACTACAGGAGCTAAGGAGCATAGCATTAGAGTTAAAGGGTATGTTTAATGAAGCTCTACTCATGACTCATAGATCCACTGTGTAGGAGCTGGTTACATTGCTTTGTATTGGATTTCTGGAAGGTTACCTCAGATTCATTTGCAAAATTAGGGGTAGGGTTATAAGTAGTTAACATCAAAACAGAGTTTTCTCATGGATCATCAACTGTGGGAGCATAGTCTTTGTTATATCTCTGCATGGTACAATAATATGCAATAATATGATGTATGTAGCCGTTAAATAAATACTTGAGATCCTATAATCCTTTGCAGCTTTGTTGGTTTTATATAAGTCGGTGAAGCACAACAAAAAGACTAAAAACAAGAGGCTGCTTTTGTATTCTGTCTCAAGTCAAGGACCCACAGTTTCACAAATACAGCCATAGCAACAGGACTGTAACTAAGGGAAACAGGGAGGGCTTGGTAAACCATCAATTACATCTTGAATTCTGAAGTCCTTCAGTGATGACAAAAAATTCAAGATGAGTCCATCAAAGTCGACCTCAAGAGAAATAGAAGACGCGTCTTGAAAACTCAATCACGATCCCGCACTTCTCACCATCGCATCTTTGAGCGGGAGCTGAAATGTGTTTTTCTTGTGTTTGTGACAGGGAAAATGGCTACCCCTCAAACTCCACATTTGGAACTGTGCCTGTACTTTTCACACAATGCTTTTTTTCTTTCTTTCTTTTCATCATAAATCTTTCGGCTCTGTGAGTCACACTGTTGGTGAGCTGCCTGGTCCCACATGAATAAGTTCTCAGAGAGGAAACACAAAGAAGGCAGACATGACTGAATATACACTGCAGGTTTCGACAGTATCTGATATGTTAATACCGAGTGTCAGTGGATGAATTATCAGGAAGAAAAAGAACCCATTTTCTGATGTTCACACTAACGCAGAGAGACTAACAACCTCACTGAGGGAGATTATCCATCACGGTTAAAAACAAAGCTTCCACTTGAAGTTGTCAAACCTTCTGTTTTATGATTTCACGGCACGGACTTCAGTGTTTTCAAACCTCTGCAGCAGTGGAGGCTGGTGACTCAAAGAAATTGGGGAGGACAGGAGGAAAACCAACTGTCAGCGTGTTGTTTTTCACTAGTTTTTAACATTTCTTAAAAACAGCATCATTTTATTCACTCCTGTGTCCAGATTAACCACACAGGCCTAGTACAGATTTACGGTGTAAGGGTGTGATGTAATAAGAAGTTCAACACATCATTAGGCTACAGGGCACTTTAAACAAGATGATCCACACTGTAATGGAACAATGTCAAACTCAGTTTAATTTAATCACACAATCCCTCCAGGATTCATTTCAGCTCATGACAAGCAGGAAAAATATTTTTAATATAATAATAATTTTCACGATACCCAAAAGATTCAAGAGTTTCAAACACAATAAAAGTATAAAGCATACATCATTAATCACATTAAAAGTTGGTGCAGTCTCTGATTTGTTTAGGCAGTGACCTCCAGAGGGAGGGAGCAGCTCTGGAAAAAGCTCTGTCGCCCCAGGTCCGGAGCTTGGTCCTTAGAGGCTCCAGGACAGAGTGTGGTGGTGGAGCAGGTCTCTGAGGTAGCAGAGGGGCTGGTTATGGAGAGCTTTGTGAGTTAGAATTTGAAGGACTTTGAACAGGATCCGTTGTCGGACAGGGAGCCAGTGGAGTTTTTGGAGGACAGTGGTGATGTGGTCACGGGACCAGATGGGCAGCAGAGTTTTGGTTATATTGGAGTTTATTTAGTACTTTGGATGAGGTTCTATATAAAATGCTGTTGCAGTAGTCTCTTCTGGATGTGGTGAAGGCATGGATCACTATTTTAGCTGCAGAGAAGGGGAGTGATGTGCAGAGACGAGCTGTGTTTTTTTGGGGGGGACAGCTCACTTTTAAAACCAAGTCTCATGTAATTGGAGGCAAAATGGGCTAATCATGCATTGAATGAAGGGCATAACATGCTGGAGGCTTAGGGGCACATAGCACCATGAAGTCATCTAGAACACATGACCGAGTTTGTTGGTTGGTATTTTAGACCAGCCCTTATTGATTATTTCTCTTAGCAGCATTATCACAAATCACAAATATGCCTTACTTGGACTGTCTGTTGCCCCATAATAAGCAAGCAATGTCAGTTGGGTAGAATTCATTATGGGTAGTGGGCTTAGAATATGAAGACTCTTCAAAGTCATTATTAAAGAAAGAAAAACCATTCTATTTGTCACATAGTGAGACCCAGAACCACATATCTGAGTGACAGCCTTCATCTAAGACCATCTTAAAGACTTGGATCAGAAGTAGCCAACTCTAGCAAGCGTGATATAAATGATGAATGGTGCGCGCAGGAAAGTGAAGGTGGCCTAACAGAGATAAAAGATCTCTTTTGGAGGTAATGGTACCAGCAGATCTGATAGCTGTTCTTATGCGAGACAACTTGTCTTGTGACAGCAGTACTTGTATAAGAACACTATGGAGAGTTATGCCAAGAAACTCCAAACGCGTGGGCAGGCTTACAGTTTTCTCTTCTGAAAGAGGCACACCTAACTCAGAGGTTTTTTTACTGGAGATTCTGGAGCTGTTGGCGTTGAGGGAGAGTCATTTACTAAAAAATCATCTGAAAGATGCGTCAGGGAGTCTGCAGGTGTTGGCAAGAATTCAGCAACGCTTCTGACAAAGTGTCAGAATATTAACTAAACAGAGAAGTAAAACTTCTCACCATTTAACACTAAAAATATGTGAAGTGGCATGACCTTGAAGGCATCTGTGATGTCTTTTCCCAGCCATGCACCAAACCCTTCCTGACTTGATCTGAAAAAAATCTCATCTACTACTGTTAACTACAGGGTAAGACTGCAGGTTTTACAGACATGTCACTTTTGCGAGGCAGCATAGACCTGCTAGGAATACTAGGAACTAAGCCAGTGGGTGGCTGTCTGCACAACAGCTACACCCATGCATACATTTAGTTAGAAAATGTCCGAACATTCACATTGAAATTAAGAGACATAAATCCTAAAAGAAATAGTACCAGTTGTTTTGGAGGACTGCTTATGGAAACACTTTTTGGCTGGGGCTGAAATTTTAAGATGGACAATGCAGAGCAATTCTGTACAGTCAAAAGAACCACAGATGGAGCAAATTAGTGTTTATTCCTGGTAAAATTAATGCTGATCAATCTAGTCTCTGAATTTCTGAATATACATGACAGCTTGGCAGAGAAGGATTTACGGTATTCCTAGAAGAAAGAACCACAATAGGAGAGTGCAAGGTCTGAGATTGTAGCCATCCAACGCAGGTGTTGAACTCATCCCTGCGTTGTAGACTTCACATAGTGTCTCAAAAAGGTTGGAGCTGAGGCTGCATGAGCTGCCTCTGAGGTTGCAGAGGAGGTGTCTGGGTTGTTTAGAATGGAGGCAGAGGAAATCTGTTGTTTTCGTTCGAAGAAATGTATTTTGGCATTCATAAAATTGAGAGGAAATTCCATTTGAAGTGGGGAAGACAGGATGATGGATGATTCAGCAGAGGGGCCAGGTTCTGATTGCTCTTATTTTTTGAGAGAATGTTGTCTGCAGGTCTGGGAGAAGCAGCGTGCCTCTTGGCTGGAGATTTACCTTTACCTTCTGAACGATGTTTGGATTGCAGCAATGACATTGATGGAGGGGAGGGGGAGATGGCAAATTTTGCAGCTTAAATAGGTCGCCAATATTGGGAGCATTTGTTTGGAAATGTTTGGAATGATTCATTTTTGGGGATTTTATTTAGGATTTATTTTTATCTGGTTTATTTGCAGCAAACTCAGAAAAAGTTGTAAATAAGTTGGACTATTTTGGTATGAAAACATGACTAGACTATACCTGGAGGGTTGGGTGATATACAATATATTTGTACAGATGTGTCCTCACAGACACACAGTTCACTAGGTTGTGTTTCACAAAATATTTTGTTTTTTTAGTTAACAAGGCAATTGGCAAATGACTTAATTAAGTCATAAAAACACACTGCATTCAAACTGGACAGAAAATAAAACTCACCAAAACATCTTAGTTAGTTTTTGCACTGTGCCAATAATCACCAACTCTGGTCTGGTTGAAATAAACCTTTAATCCGGTTAGATGTGCGAATATTGTTGGCACAGCTACAGCTGCTGCCTCTCTTTCCTTCTCAGCCTGCTTTGTGCAGGGATCTAGTCCTGGGTCAGCAGAGTTTAGAAACACTCGCTGGACGCCATCGTTGTCCTGCCGAGGCCTGGCTGAGCCGGCAAAGAGGCTCAGCTCTCCAACTCCCAGGCGGCATTTTGCCACTGCTTGATCCCCCACTCCGTTTTAATTTGTTTTCTTTTAATTCCTTCTCTTTTTTTGTACACACACACACACACACAAACAATTAAGTATGAATAAAATGAAGTACATTAAACTGATATAAGAGTGCTGCTCTAAGCAGGCCGGCAACACTACGTCCTCCTCCATCCACCACCATTTCACACAGACCACTGTGTCCCTGTCACCCTGACACCTTGATGCCTGACTCAGAAATAGACCTTTTTCACAGCAGCCATTTTGACATAACATAGATTTGATGCCAGTGTTACTAATTAAGGTTCCATCCTATTTATTGCAGCAGGTCCTTTCTGGCAGAGCCAACATGCAGCACAGCAGCACCCTGACTCTGTTTGGAACTTTAATTAGTATAATTGGTAACCTGTGCTAACTTACACTATTTCATGTCAAAATGGCTGCTGTGAGAAAGATCTGTTCACATGTTTTATCTCGATATACATGCGCGGTAACAAGACCCTGAGAAGCCGAGGCTTCTGTTCACTGCAGCATTTGATTTTGAAATATTCAGCTGTAACCTGACAGACGGTTTACTCATGGCCCTTTGATATTTTTTGATATTAAGTCAGATAGTTTTGGTGATTTGCAGTTGGAAAGGTGTCTTGTTTTAAACCTACTACATTTTTATTTTTACATTTCGATATCTAAATCTCAAAAGGATTGCATGACTAGATTTCAAAGTGTATACACATTTCAAGTCAAGTCATTGAAATGCTGTCAAAACACATTAAGACTACAAACTTTTAAACCCTGTTTAGTCCCGTTTGAGAAAGTGGTTTTAGCTGCACCACAATCCTCCTCTGATAAGTTGACCGTTTAGCGGACCCAAAGTGCAAACACAGTCTGACACCAGAATAAGTTTAAATGGTTTATTGATCAGAGGAGAATGTGCAGTGACAGGTGAAGACAAAGGGATCCAAAGGGATGAGACAGGGCTGGACGTGGCAGCTGGGTGGAGCACAGTTAAAAATCAAAGTCAAACACTCAGGGTCAGAGTCCAGAACTTGCAGAGAGTTGGCCTTAGTTAGTGTTTGGTACCACAAAAGAAGACTGAATGATCTGGAGAAGTCTGGGAGACTGAACCAGTCACTGCAGAGGTTGATGAGGAACAGTTTCATCATTGCAACCAATCACAACATGACATTGTTGTTCATGGATCAGTAATTACAATCTTATGCTAAATGTTTCAGTGCAGCGCACCACCAATCAGTATTTCTACAGTGGATCTTCACTCCAGTCTTGAACAGAACCAGATTATTCTGTCAAGTATGTGGTCCACTTGTTTCTGTTTTTTTTCTCTCCCTGTTTGCTTGTCAAGCTGATTCCAGCTCAGCTCAGTCTGTCTCTGGATCTTCTCACTCAACTTCTACCATCCATCTGAATAAACTTGTCCTACTGCTCTTACCATAGCGGTCCAGATAGTGTTTTTGGGTCCACGTCTTCCAAATGTACACATTAATGTCCATGGAGACACAGTGCTATAAAACAAGACAACAGACCTCAGCAGCCATTTTGACATGAAATAGTAGGTACACACAGGTGTGTCCATTAATTAAGCAATATTACACGAGGGTGTGCTTTAACGTCACTTCAGTGACGCTGACCACATCACTGTCGTGCCAATACTAAAAGCACACCCTTGAGTGTAATATTGCGATTATACAACAATTACTAACTTAAATAAAATATATAATCAAAAGATTTTCATGTTTTGGGGCAATTTTCTCTCAAAATAAATATTTCTTTGCTCGCCATTTCTGTTCTGATCTCACTTTCTATGGAGATACACGGGTCTCACTAGTACCTGAAAAACAGTCACAGCCTATATAGACTCCTATATGTAATGAAACCCAGTTTACTACTCCAACAAGTAGACCGAGCCTTAGTAACAACCTAGCAACAGAAATGATTTCTAGTCCAATCAAAGCTTAAAGAGGTCATGGAGTTTCTCAAACTGAATAAATGGCGCATGTAAACACTAAACTGCTTTGCTAGTTCAGTCATGTAGTGACTAAGTCATCTGCTGAAAAATACATTTTTCCATGGACAGATTTGGCTCCTCAGTCCATGAACTTATTTAAAGATTATTTATTTTATTTAAAGAGCCACAGGTCAGATTTGAACCCTGGGCTTCTGCAGCAAGCACTGAGCCTTTGTACATGGGGCTGCTGCTCTACCAACTGAGCTAAACACCGCCCCAAACTTCACATTTATTTTGAAGCTAGCGGTGTATCAGCGACTCACTGGCACAGCTGATGGAGGATGATCCAAACATTTCCAGTAACTCCACAGCGTTGTAAAGTCCAAAAGTCAAAATGTATTGAACAAAGATCGATGGAATCATTTCCAAAATGAACAACATGTTTTTATCTAACCAAATATTCTTCTCCAGATTAGTCCAGTCCAGATTAGTCCACCCTTAGTCTTTAAAAGCAACACTTTCTCCGAGCTCACTGAACTAATTGATCTGAGTTGTGCTGCACACAAACAAGGTACACCCTGTATTAACCAGGTACACACCTGTATTAACCAGGTACACACCTGTATTAACGAGGCGGTCTAAGAGCTCCATAACACACATAATATTCATTAAAGAAAGCTGAAACTGTAAATTCAGATGTATTACTTTATTAAAGTTGACTTCCAGCGGAAATTATTTGTATTTCTTTACATGTTGGTTGTATGGTTTATATTTTCAGAATGTGACAATGTGGAGATGGCGCAGTAATATTTTTAGGCATTTTTAGTCAGGTGTGCTGTCTTGCTGATTTGAGCACATTCTGAATGTCTAGTTGACCAATCAGATTGCTCGGTCGGACCTACTTGTTGTGTAATACTAATTAAGGTTCAGTTCCATTCAGGTCGAACAGAGTCAGGGTGCTGCTGTGGTCCATATCAGCTCACTGGAAAGTCTCTGCTGCAATAAATGGAACAGAACACCTGTGTCATCTTCATGTCAAAATGGCTGCTGTGAAAATATGTATAGAATCAATGTATAGATAGCGTCCTCGGCTAAGAGTGGCTATAGCTCTTAGCCGAGGACAGATTGATCATTTAAGATAGTCCCTGAGTAATGAACTAATATCTAAGCAGGCTTTCCAAAGACATCTGCAAATGAATGAGCTCCGATATCAGTATGAGCAGAGGACAAAGCCAGTCACATAAATTAAAAATTAAATGTGATATAGAAGCAGTGCTTGTTGTTTTGCCAGTTGTTGGATCTGTATTGACGAGCTGCTCTCCGACTCTCTGCTCCTGAAGTGAACCCAGCAGCTGCGGTTCATCGACACATCTCCATGCAGAGACGTTTTTTCACCGAGGACGTTTTGACACGTCACGGTAGAAAAACACAGGTGCTACGTGTAAAAATGCTGATGGCTGATTTTCGGGGTCCTGTTATCGTTCACGCCGGCTCACTGCTGCACCGTCATTGATTTACTGGGACACTTGAATAAAACGGAGTCATTGTTAATGTAATTAGTAGCACCTGTGCTTTTAACACAATGATGAGTCAAAGTGTCTGCTGGGACAAAGACACTCTGAAGGAGAACAAGAGAATTTGAGGTTGTCAGCATCTTTTGAACTCGTACATGAGAGGTTGAACGCTCAGTTTGCAATGCTGATGACAAAGTTGGTGCTGATATCACAGAACCACAGCTGTGATTCAGTCGTAGGCAACAGATTAATTGAATCTGTTATTTGGCTCTGCAAACACAAAAAGTTATGCAATTGGACCGGGCCTGCACTGTTTCAGTAACAAACATTTCCTGAACACGAGCTTGTTGGCTACATTGTAGGTCTACACGTTAGCACAAGCTAACGTAAAATGGTAAAATGTAACCAATGAAATAAGAATCAGTCAGACAGTCGCATTGTTTTTTTGATTAAAAAAACATGTATATTATGAGAAGGTGCACTCTCTTCAGAACTAAGCAGAAAATCAAGTAGTACTACTACTAAAAAATCATCCTTGAAAACACCTGTGTAGATGCGGGGCTTGGCTGGGACTGTCATTGAGGTATTCAATGGCTTCCTTCTCCGGGGATGACATGCGCTTCACCTGGAACCCATGGGGGTTCAGATGGCACTGAAGTCAGGAGCAGAATCGGAGACTGGTAAAGACTGCTGCACCTGAATGGCCAATGCATTCATTGTGTGCCTCAGGTTGGACAGCCAGCGTTGGCCAAGGTGGTGGTCATGCACCGGTCATGCTTCCTTAAGCTGCTCAACGTTAGTCTGTGGTGATGCTGGGTTCATGTCTGGCCATTTTGTGGGTGATTCCACCGAATCGGTATGTTTTCAGCTTTGGAAATTTTAAATTTAAAATCATTTTTTTTTGCAATTTTTAAAATATCAGCAGAAAGAAGACATCTTAAAGTGACAAGAAATGATATAGGGCCATCTCAGGTTATCTATTTTATTTATTTTATGAGACATTATCTACTTCATTTTATGATTCATTCGTCAACCCTGTTACGGACAAAATGGTTAGCATAAATATTTATCAAAACATTACATTATCATTATAGTAAGACAGCAGCCTTAGTAGTCTCTTCAAACAGTAAATATTAGAAGCATACTAGGAAATGAGGCTATAGTAGATGCCCACAATGCAAAATATGGGTATCAGCTCAATGATGCACACAACATCAATTCTTAACATTTTTAAAAGTTATCTAAATAAACTTTTAAAAACTGTGTGTGAGGGAAATCTAGTCAATGTCACCCCTGTTACTGTAGGAATAAAGGATATTACTTGTAAAATTGGTAAATATCAATTTATAAAAAATAGCTTTAAGTAATCCGGTTGTAATGACGCTGTATGATGTACCTACCCCTAACAGTCTTATAAAACAACAAAATTCCACACTAAAGAAGACTGAAACTTACTTCTGTTTCATGTGGTGAAAATCCTCTTCCTGTGAGTGATGCAACTTCCTGGAAATGATGTAACTGATGGAATGTACCATTTTGTAGAGATTACATGTATACATGCTTAAAACATTGCTTATCAATTAAATTACTTCTAGAACAATATAAAAATGTGAAAATTATATCATTTTCCCAATAATTAACAATTAAAAAGACCGCTTGAAAGATAACTTTTATTGTGAGGGACAGGCCAAAATTTGTCAACAAAAATGCTAATTTAACACTGGAAAATAATAATCAATTACCTTAATTTTAAGATCAAGTCGGTGACAAAAGATATGTTAATGTTGTGCTTTAAAATTATGCATGTATTTGTTATTGTAATGATTTTATGGCCGTTTATTTCTCTGGGACACAAAATGTACCGATTCGGTGGAATGACACTTGTATTGTAACGTCTCAGAGGTAGACGCAGATGCAACACAGATAATAGGGTACAGTTCTTGGTGTACTTTCTCACCACAAGTTCAGGTACAGACAGGAACCAGTAGCAGAGAGTAGCACAACCAGATAAATCCAGAAGAAGCAGGCAGGAGGTCAAACAGACAGGAAGAAACAGATTCTGATACAGGTTTGCACAAAACATGATACAGTTTTTCAGGTAAACACAATTGGGCACAGAGACTAAAGAAGCCAAAAAACTCAAGGCAGAGTCTCAAAGTCGATTTGGTTTCAGAAGGCAGGGTGATTTATCAGGGGAAAGGCGAAGAGAAAGATAACTATTAACTAATAACTAATAACTATATTAACATGCTCATGTTAAGTAGATAATGTGTATTATGTTCACTTTCTTAGTTTTCTGTGTGAACATGCAGTAATTGGCACTTAAAACAAAGTAGAGCAGAGGCTGATAGAAATGCTGTTGGTTTGCAGATATTTAGCCATAAAACTAATACAATTTTGACAATTTATGGCATGAATGTCCCCCTCAGGATACAAAATTTGATACAAAAGTTTATGACCCTGTTGAATCTCCACGAAGAGGAGGCTGTCGAGACCTCCTGGAGCTGAACAGACTCCTAAATCCCTCAAATAATAAAAGTGCCAACCTTGGAGACGTGCCAGACAAGATGATGACTTTTCAAAAACAACATGTCCTGTCACACTAATGGAGCTATAGCAAGTTTAAAGACAATAAAATGAGTCTTGTGTTTATTCTGGTTGTATCAAAGAGAGTGAAGACAGATCCGTCGTTTCCTCCCGATCTCTTTTTCACACACAAACAGAAACCAGGTCAGCCAAGTTTGACTTGACTGACTGTGATTAAGCTAATCCACTAGTAACCCACCTAACCTTTTGATGTTTAGTCCAACCTTTATTTTTGAATGACATTAAAGCTCCATAAATTCGGATTGTTCCTTTTGTTGATCATGGAACATCGACTCTTATGGTCATCATAAATCTGGATAAAACAGTAGGGATGTGAGTCAGCATCCCCAAGTCTGAGGCCATGCTCCTTCCAGGTCAGGAGTGAGTGAGTTTAAGTATCTTGTTCAGGAATGATGGGAAAATGGGGCGTGAGATGGACCAGCGGATTGGTGCAGTGTCGGCCGTCATACGAAACGGAGACTGAAAGGAGATACAAATGGCCAAAATGAGTTTCCTCACCACCTCCTCGCAAGAAGCAGAGCAGGTCGTCCACTAATCAGCTGACTGGCGGTTCAGTTCTCAGCTCCTACAGTCTGCATGTCAAAGAGGTTGACACCTTGTGTGGTAGCCATCCATCAGTGTGTGAATGTGTGTGAATGAGATACAGTTTGTAGTGTTGTGCGTCTTGAGCGGTCAGAAGACAAGAAAGGCGAGTACAGTCCATTCACCATTCCTCCGCAGGGTGGCAAGGATTAGCCTTTTTAGATGGGGTGAGGAGCTCGGAGTAGAGCTGCTGCTCCTTCAAACTGAAAGGAGCCAGATGAGGTGATTAGGGCATCTGATTATGATGCGTCCTTGTCGTCTCCCTTCAGAGATGTTCTGGGCACTTCCAACAATATAGCCGATCTGGCCTGGAAACACCTCAGGATCCCCCGGGAGAAGCTGGAATGCGTTGCTGGGGAGAGGTCAGGACAACCTGTTAAACCTGCTGGTACTGCAACCTGACCCCGGATAAGCAGAAGGAAATGGATGGATGGATGGATGGTTAATTAGGATTACTTATAACTAATTATTATAATTATTGAATTGATGTTTTGACAGTTAAAAAAATTAAATCCCATGTCAAATGATTAAGTGCTTATTCAAACAAGTAGATTATTTTTCTGTGAATAGTTGGTGTTGAATTTAGAAAATGTTGTCATTTCATCAGAAAGACCTTATCTGTTTTCTTTGAAGCAGAATACAAGATAGATTTATCAAATAATTCTATTCCTTCTTTTCACTTTAATTGATTTGTTTGTTTCCTCCCAAACATATGACTGCAATTATTTCATATTAAAGTAGTCTGATTCAATACAGGAGATGTGCAGGGCAGTATACACTTTTAAAACCCTTATTATTCATGATAGTGCAGTATATAGTCTAAGAGTAGACAGCAGACTGTGTCCATGCATGTTCCCTGTCATCCAAAAACATCTGTCCTAAATCTTAAATAAAGGAAATATATGCTTGTTTTTAGCCTGACAAGAGATATTTATTCTACCAGGCAGTTTTAAAGTTGGAGCATTTCACTTGTTTCAAGATATTATGACCTGCTACTGAGATATTATTACCTGTTCTCACTGACTTAATGCTTGAAACCAGAATTAAATCTGTTAGATGAACACTGACAAGAACAAAAGTGCTTTGTCTTATTTCAAGCATCTTATCCTTTTCATCTCTTCACATATTAAAAACACAACGGTGTGTATCAGTTGGCTGATCCGTGAATGAATATAACCTGTAATTAGCTGGCAGACGTTTGTTGTTTGTTAGAAGAAGGTTTAAAGCACTCTTACATTTGTTATCTTGCCATAGGTCTTACATTTTCATGTTTTCTTTGATCACCAGTGGCCCTATGTTGTTTTAACACCCTTTGTTCTCTGTCTGAATGTGGCTGCTAAGCCCTAAATAAAGAAGACATTGTATTTACCCGAGATTGATTTCTTTTTTGCTTACTTATTTTCATCATTTCATTCATTTCTAGATATTGAGAAAAAACATTATTAAAACGCTGATCAAGTTTGAGATTTTGGCTTTTTTGCTACCATAATATACCAATGCAAATAACACATTTAGGCATTTATTTCACTACACTTTGTCTATTGCATCCTGATTTATATGCATCTGTAGACATGGCATCAACATCAAAACTAACTCCCTATCTCTCACCTCGACAAGGGTTATATGAAAGTTAGGAGTCAAGATCAACGACTGACAAACCTTCTCTGATCACGTTGCTTCGGTTGCCTGGTGGTGGTGCTTCACATATCACAACATCACAAAAATCAGGCCTTACCTGACTCAACATGCTACCAAACCCCTGATACAGGCTGTGGTCATCTCACTAGATTACTGTAACATCCTGACGGGCCTCCCAGCCTGCACAGTGAAAACCCTTTCAGATGATCCAGAACGTGACAACACGCCTGGTCTTCAATCAACCCAAAAGGTCACATGTTGCTGCTCTTCGAGCTCCACTGGCTACCTGTAGCAGCCCACATTCAATTCAAATCCCTAATGCTGACTACAAAGCAGTCTCTGGTTCTTGAATGTCCTTATACAGACATGGTACCTCCTCCAAAGAACGATGCCTGGCTCTGCCACCCTTACGCTCAGGGCAAACTTTTCTCTACTGTTGTTTCCTGTTGGTGGAACGTCCCAGTTCCTACCAGATCTCTACCTTCAAAAACCTCCTGAGGACTTCCAGCTCTTCAGAGCGGACCTCCTCTCCAACACTACCAACAACAGGACATGAAGAATCTATGGCCCTCTACAACTTGTAGACTAAAGTATTTATTACTGCCTGTCCTTGTTGCACTGTAACTAGTTTAAAGATATCTCTGGCTTCTTTGAGACTACATATTCTGACTTGATTTACTGCACTTTTTGTAGCATGTAGTCTTTGAATTGTGACAGTACTCATTACAAGTTGAATATTCATACAGTGCTTGAAATGACCACGCACAGTATTCCACTTCTCATCATCTACATTTCTTTGTTGTTACTGTGTCAAATCTTTTATAAATTAGCTGTAGAGAACTGCTGTGCTAATTATATGTAACCCCTCAATATTTAATTGACTGTGCTTGGCTTCTATGCATACTAGTAAATAATTGATGTGACTTTCACAGCAGAAATGATTATGATCCCATTGGAAATATGACGGGCTTTCGTCTTCTAAGTGCTCCTTCATCATTTTTTGACACATCCAGTGTCAGTGTGTGGCTCGGCAGATTCTTCATCTCCTCTGCTCTTTGTTTGCTTCGCAGAGACACTTTTCATTTGCAGCTGGAAATAAAGGCTATGCAGATTTTATTAGCACTGCACACATTCATTCAACATTCATACAAGGAGCTGTGCAGAGAAGAACGCTGGGGCATTATGAAACTGCTCACTCAGGGATAATTGTACCTGTCTTTCACAGTGCAGTAATTCACAGGCCCATCCTGTTAGTGCTGCTTCGCTGGGTGTGGAGATGGGAGGAGGGGGGAGGGGTCCCAGAGACTCCCCCTTTATTTTATTCAGCAGCACCTGGGAACAGAAGCCGCCTCTCAACCCGTGACAGCTCAGCAGCTGATGTTTTTAAGTGTGATCGCCCGGAGCGATCTCCCACAACTATCTGTCACTTGCTATACCCCTTGCTCCTCAGCGTCACACCTCAAGACAAACGATAGCAGAAGGAGATCAGAGATCCGGGCTGCAAAGACTTTCTGCTCAAATCTCTTGAGCTCTGGGACATTTAAAACCTTAATAACACTAAATTATCCTTCATTTAACATTTTATTGACGCTATTGTACTCTTGATTAATGCATTAGCCTTGTGTGTGACTGTTTCTGTTAGCACCGCCGGCAGCATGTTAGAATTGCAAATCTTTTTTGATGCTTTTTATAGAATGACTGCCGGGTTTTCATTGTGTCATAAGAGACTGATTATATATATGTGTGCTTTCTCTGAGACATGCTCTTGAGGTTGACTGATGGAGCTCACAATACATTATGACTGCCAAAATCAACTACAGACTCATAGTATGCCGCAGTAGTACATGCAGTGTTATTGTATGTGTCCAGTTAAGTGACGTATGTATTGACGCATCTATAATAATAGTAAGATAAGAAGAAGATCAAATTTTAAACCTTCTGATCCACCAACCAGCACATGTACCAATCAGCCGTAACATTATGACAACTGACAGTTGAACGGAATAACGCTCGATTAATGAGATTATCTCGTCATCATGGCACCTGTCAGTGGGTGGGATATAACGGCGAAACTCCACCAGGCACGTCTCCATTTTGGTCCATTCTCCACGCAAATTCAAACCCCACCAGGAGCATTTCAGAAGTGTAGCGTTTTGCCCGTCAGATTTTGTTTACTTGCTCAGATCGAGCTGGTCAGAAGTCTGACACACAAATAAAAGGGAAACTGCATAGCATATTTAATCATGGTAGAAGCACATAAACCAGGAAAAATTCAATTAAATCTGAGCAAGTAAACAAAGTCTGGCGGGCAAAACGCTCTGCTTCTGAAATGCTCCTGGTGCGGTTTGAAGTCACGTGGAGAACTGATCTAAACAGTGTGAGAGGCAAGGAAAACACCAAGAGAACACAGGAAAATGGACAAGACTTGCAAATTCTAACAAGGTGATTCCGGTCTGCAGTAGTCAGTACCTATTGGAACTAAGTGGTCCAAGAAAAGCGGTGAACCGGCAACGGGGTCACGCGTGACCAAGCCTCATTGATGCATGTGGGGAGCGAAGGCTGGCCCCTGATCGAACAGACGAGTTATGATGGATCAGTAAGAGTGCCCATGCTGACCCCTGTCCACTGCCGAAAACACCAACAATGGGACGGTGGAGGCAGTGTGATGTTTTGGGCAATGTTCTGTTCTGGGGTCCTGCCATTCATGTGCCATTCAGCACTTTCTCATGGAAATGGTATTCCCTAATGGCAGTGTCCTCTTTCAGCAGTGTTACGACCAGATATAGGGGTATGAGGAAGTAACATAAAACCAAGGTGTTGTGGTTAATAAACAAAGGTATTTATTATACCAAAGTTCAAATTGTTCTTAACAAAAGGAGGTGAGGCAAAAGGGGAACAAAGGGCGAGCGAGTGCTGTTTAAAAGAACAAACAAATATAACAAAAAGAGAACTCTAAACAGAGCCTATATTATCTAAGTTGAAAAAACCAAACAAGAAACAAAAACCTCACTATCTAACCTATCGATAACAAAAAAAAACACATCAATCTAACAAAAATATCCTTAATGTAATCAGTGCTAAACTAAACTAAGCCTGGCCCACTCCCGGAAGCAAACAAAGCAAACCTGCACAGTCATCGAATGAGTTTACAATCACGATTTCTCCCAAACGAGGCGAGCTCAACAACACAACATACAAAACAAGCCATGCGGATTCTCTGGCGGCTGCGGTTTAAATGCCCGTGATGATGAGTTGGCCCTCTCGTGCCAATCCCTGCCCTGCACAACTCGAGGACGTGTGCCGATGGTGACCCCGCCTCCTCCAGTTGGGGCCAACCGGGAACCGGCAACCGCACACCTATATTTTCATAGTGGGACACTACACACAAATATAAACCGGGGACGAGACGGCGGCGGCCGTAACAGCAGGATAATGCGCCCTGCCACAAAGTAAAGATGGTTCAAGAATGGTTTGAGGAACACAACGAGTTCAAGGTGTTGACTTGGTCTACAAATTCCCAGATCTCAAACCAAAGCTGACCAACAGATGCTGGTAGAGAGTTGAGGCAACAAAATCCAAAATATAAAGTTTATACCCAAATCTAGTTTATTTTTATGAATGACATTGATGCCAAAGTTAGGAGAACCCTCTTTATGTTTGATACATTTTATCTTGTGTTTCTCAAGTTATGTGTTTATAAAGAATTTTAGTAAGAAACTGTAAATATCTTTCTTAAAAGGAATTATCAGAAAGAAGCTTTAGTTCAGTTGAAATATTTTTTAACATTTTGCCACCACTTCAGCAACACAGCTTGATTGGATGATAAGTATGTCTGATGTCGACTGCTGTAGTTAATGTTTGATGAATGTTTGATTTACTGTCTACTGATGTGTAGTGATTACTGATGGTGGCTGATGAAGCTCATTGTCAGCCAATTAGACTCAGTTCCTAACAGGCTGTAAATGGTTGCCCTTGGTGCACATGTTTATGAACTACTTTCCTAATTAAACATGATGTGCTTGCAGTGTTGGAAAGTACTCAGATCCTTTACTTAAGTAAAATACTACTAATACAACACAGTACTAATCAATCAATCAATCAGACTTTATTTGTACAGCACTTTTTATACAAATAAAGACAAAGTGCTTCACATAAAAACACAAAAACACTTTACATTTGAAAATGTAAAACTATGTAAATATGATCAGTAAAATTAAAACTCAATTAAAAGTTATTTTTGGATTAATAGTAATTATTAAATATTGATTATTAAATATTAAAAAATATGTAAATTGATACTACTGCACGGCAGCACGGTGGTGCAGTGGTTAGCACTATCACCTAACAGCAAGCAGGTTACTGGTTCGAACCTACCTTTCTGTGTAGAGTTTACATGTTCTCCACGTGTCTGCCTGGGTTCTCTCCGGGTACTCTGGCTTCCTCCCACAGCCCAAAAACATGACCTTAATAGGTTAATTGGTCAGCTAAGTCACCTGGGATAGGCTCCAGCCCCACAGTGACCCTGATGAAGATAAGCAGTTACATTATGGATGGATTACTCTAACTACTTTATACTCTTCTATACTCATCATCATACTACTCTACTACTATATAATGTTGGGTAGTTCTCATCATATGATCTGATCTATAAGATCAGCATATATTTGTAGTTACACTGTCAACTCCGACCCCAGCTCAGGAAAATATTTGTGTTGTTGAGTAGTGATGTTTTCAGCTTTATAACAATTCATCTTCCATCTAATTCAGGGTTTGTACAGCTAACTTTAATTAAAAAGAAATTGATTTGAAAAATATTATTTATGAATTTGTAACAGAAGAACACCGGATACGTCCTGATGAAGGTGAAGAAGACAGTAACTGAGACAGGACCTTTATTTAGATTTGAATTGCATGCTGGGATTGCTTCTCAGTATCCAACTTGTTTTGATGGTACTCCAAGATACCAAGAAATGAATAATGCCACAAGATGGGGAAAGTGTGATGAAGACTTTGTGGTTTATGTTAGTTAGAAAAGTTGAATTAAAAACAGCTGTATGAAATAGTTTGTGTTGGGTCAGCACAATGTTTGATACATAAAGTACAGTTTGGACGTTCAGTGCGATAGAAGGATGTTTGATTACCAAAGTTAAGACTTACAAAGTTGTGTATTAGAATAAGGATGCAGTTTGAAAGGCACATCCTGGAGGGTGACATATTCTTTGTTATTGTAACTCAAAACATGTATCGGAGTGGTAAATGTCTAGTGTATAATCAGACATCTTGATTAAGCATATTAAGTCATTATTGAGTCCCCTTAGAATAAGAATGAAGACATCTTCGATTTATGAAATAACTGAGATGATGTCACATGCTTTGAGGATTTCAGCTAAATAAAATTCATAACTCTTTCGATACATGAAATTTATTATTATTATTATGAGTATTATTATTATTCATTGCCCCATATTACTAATTTCCAAGCTAAGTTACTGTAGCTGTCACACGCTTTATGCTTTTCATGTGAATCATTCAAAGCTACTAGTGGAGTAGCAGAATAAAAATATAGAGCTGGATATGCATTTCCTCTTTAAAGGGGACATATTATGCAAAAATCACTTTTCCAGCTTTTTTTCCTGCTTGTCTCTGGGTAAGCCAGTCAGATTCAGCTCCAGTTGTGACGTAACAAGCTTTTAGACCAGACCCACTTCCTGAGCTCTCCAGCAGAGGCCAACACCCAGTCTCCACCCGCCACGCCCTACAGGTGATAAAAGCACAGAGCTCAGGTGAAGCTCTGACATTTTCTGCTTCACGGAGAAGAATGGCTGGCCGTATGACCTAGGCATGCTGTTGGCCGCAGACTAACGAGAAAGTCGCTATATTGGCCCCAGCCTGAGAGGACCGAAGAACGGAGGATTAAGTTTACTTTTACCGGAGATGTCCCCACACTGAACGTGTGCGTGTGTGTTTCACAACGGACAAATACAATGAACACAGAACAACACAGGACGGCAACGAGACCTAACATGAAAGAGGATTAATACCAACTGTCCGTGGAAAACTACAGACGATGGAAATGTAAGTGTGCTTTGTGTTTCTTTTGTCCGATTAACGCTAACAGCTAGAAAGCGTTATGTTCAGCACACACAGCGCTCTGCTGCTTGCAGACAGGCAGCACCGCCGCCCCGTTATACAAGTCTTTTTAAATCTCTGTAAACTGAGCAGGAACAAAACGTGTTTATTTTACAGGCAGACGTTCAACTTACAAACTTCTGGCGTTACATTGGTGTGAATCAAGTAGCAAGCAAGTAATGCCTGTACCAAACGTCTAGTTAGCGTTAGCTCGTGCTAATCGGCACTAACTGCTAACTAGTGTCTCGTATCAGCTGTACTTGCCTGTGATACACACTAACATAACGCCAGTAGTTTTTTAGTTGGATGTCTGTCTGTAAGATGAACACTTTTTGTTCCTGCTCAGTTTACAGAGATAAAGAAAGACGTATAACTCACCCTCTACTCATCAGTCCCACATGCAGCTGTGTGTTGAACATAGCTGTCATTAGCGATACGAAAATAACTTTTCTCTCATTCACCTTTCTGTTAACGGATCCCCTCGCTTTTATTGTTGGTGTCCCCCTCGGTTTGAGAGAAAGAGAGACCCCTCGCTATTTTACAGCATAGTCTGAAGCTAGATCCGGTCTTAGGGAGCTGGATACATAGAGTAAACAAAGCTACAATACAATGGCAGCATCAGTTCAGTCCATGAGCTCCACCTGGATATTGTCCGGTTTTAGTGACATGTCAGGCTGCCTGTTCATGCAGGCTTCTGGACTTAAAGAATTAACAAGTAGTAACTTTCAGAATCACTTTATTGGCCAGCTGTGTGTACACACAAAAAATATGACTCTGGTTACATGTTGCTCTCAATATATGTATATGTATGGACAGTTTGTGTGTGGTAAATAAAGGTGATTCTGTTACTTAGTGAATGAGTACAATGTATGTTTATGCTTGTGCTCTCAATCATATTTCTCATATTTGTTTTGTTTTTTTTTCTTCCCTAGACTCTACCTGGCAGCCCTCCACTTCAATGAAAGTGCGGGGTGTCCCTAAGCTACAACATCAGCTGGTGAGCCGCTATTCAGATTGAACTTCCCAACAACAGCAACAGCTAAAACAGTGAAAGTAGAACCAACCGTCGGTAAGTTTTACAACCTTTTATTAAAAATGGCAATAAGTCAAAGAATGTGCAAACATCTATTATACAAGTGAAAAATAAATAACATAAAACAGGTCTCTTAACTTATGTAAGTTGGATAATTTCACAAAATATACCAATTTTCTCCCTCCTATATTGTCTTATAGGTTATGTTGGACTTCATCTTCAAGAAGGTTTTCCTAGATTCTGGCCCATATGTGGATGAGGTGCTGAAGATCCCCATCCCTGAGGATCTCGCAGCCCAGTTTGCAAGACCAGGGAAGCAAGAGGTTGTAGTCGGCTACGTGTCGAGGTTCAATCAAGGACCGGTCTGACCCCGCATAGCTTCCTTGACTGTCTGGGGACTCCATATCTGCCACACAGCTGAGCAGTACCACCCTGATTCTCTGGTTGAGAAATCCCCAACACCAGCTTACAGAGCTCCTGTAGGCCTAGCATTTGTAACAGCTAAAACAAAGTGTACATAATGGTTAGTCTAAACTACACAGTGACATGCTTTTATAACATGTGTCCATCTTTTCTTCTGAAACTCTGTGAAACCTAAATGCTGACCAAAACTTTTTCAGACTGCCGTTCCAGGTAGTATAAGTTTGTTTTCAAAAGTTGTGATGTTTGAAGGACTCATGACAATAAAGGTTAAATCTATTTAAAGGGACAGACACAAAAACCGCCCGCCTGAGGGCTGCTGTGCTTGATCCGTGAGGAATTTTGACCAAAGGATTTCACAGACATGTCATTAAGGTGCCTGGGCCCTGTGTGAACTGGTGGAAAAGAGGTATAATTGTTCTCCTTTAATGACATGTCAAGGTTGGACTATATGTCAGTTGCATGTTTGTACGGGTGCACACCGACACATGACATGGATTGTGGGCTCTTCCTGTGACACTGTGCCAGATTTTGGCAAATCCAGAAAAATACCATTATCTCAATTCCTGATATTTGACATACTTAAAGCTGAAGCACAAAGTGAGTTGGTGGACTGTGTTGCTATTTACAACAGACAACAGTGTGATTAATAATTTAACCCATTCAAACCCAAGGCACCATCCAAAAACCTGAGTGTTGTTTGAAACCTGAGGCAGAACTGTTACGTTCACTGAAACCTTTATTTCTCTGACTCTGTAGCAGATAGAAACATCAAACATCTTTGGCTATAATTGAATTTTTTTTTTTGTCTTTATTTTTCACTCACATTTTTAGATCAATGAACAAAAAACAAAAAATGAACAAATAAATAGATTTGTTCACATTTTACAGTGATTTGTTTACAAGCAACACTGCCAAAACACAAGTGGTACTATAACAGACATAATTTGATTCTACATTCTACAGTCGCTGTCACACCATCATCCTTCCAAAGACAATATGTTGATAAATGTGCTTGTTGTTTCCAGGCATATTTTCAGTTAAACAAACAATATTAATTGTACAGACCACTAAAGGTTAACATATTTCCTTTGCAGACTAATGACCATTTATGGACAGACAGTAGTTGTGTAACTATTCTTGTGTAACTATTCACATAGATGAGCCAGAGAGGACAGCTTCTTCAGAAAATGAGACAAGATAGACTTTATTGATCCCACATTGGGGAAATTCACTTGTTACAGCGGCTCACAGTATACAATGTGGATCAGAAAAATACTCATCCCGGTGGTTCAACTGGTAAAGTGGGCTCCTCACATACGAATAGGTTTCCTGCAGCGACCGGCTTCCAGCTGACTCACTAATCTCAACCATAGTACCAAGCCCATCTTTGCACACAAACAGATGGAGATTGGTGTCAAAAAACATGTACAAAGTGCTAAAAATGCTAAAAACACAGAGAAGTGATAGATCCTCCATTCTCCTTGATCAAGCTTCAATAAACCTTCCAGCAGAAGACCTCTTGGACTCATGTGCCACTTTCTCTACTGACTGAACTGACCACTGATGAACAAAATTGTCAAAAGCACTTACTTACCCTGTTCAAACATGAAAACGTTTCTAACCCACTGAGTCTCAGCTAATGTTCACTGGTCAGCAGTCACATCATGATCTGGGTCTGAAGTTGTTGTTTCAGGCCTCAATGTAACTACCAAATTCTGCATTGTTGTCACTACTTAAGATGTTCCAATGTTTTGATGCGCAGGATATGTCATCAGATAAAGTCGTCAGTTCTTGCTCACCAACACATTGGGGGGCTGATGGGATTCCTTAAGGAGCTTTTGTTCTCTGCAGAGACACTGAATTATTTTCACTGTGACTGTTTATTCTGTAAGAACAAACAGCCTGAAGCCACTCAGTTATCACCACTGAGACCAAAGCCCCCTCCCAGGTTTATTTTAAATATGATTTTTCTTCTTTCTCAAAAATAATAACCTTGGTTCACTGAAACGCTGCGGCCCAGTCATGGACAGGTCAGATCTAATTTCCCCAGAGGTCGCCTCAGTTCTTCCAGTTCTTCATAAAGTCTCACTGAGTAGTATATTACTTACTTTTCCAACATGAATTTGCTTTGTTAACCTTGGTTCAGCAAATATCATTTCTAATCACTCTTTCTACTCTCTGTTTTTTAAATACCCTGGCAGTTCGTTCGCCCCTGTTCCATCCAGGCTGAAGTACTCACTCGATGAATAACCATGAAACCCCTAAAGTTTTATCTGGTACTATCATCAGATAAAAGTTGCAGGGAGATCAGGTCCATCCAAAGCTCTTAATAGCCACCATCCAACCTGACTACCTACCTGTGATTCATGTGCAATGCAGCACTTCCTGGACTGGGATTAACATACTGCAGTGAACATAATCCCATGTCACCATCCATTCCATCCCTCCTTTTTCTTCCACTTGTTCAGTCACGGTGGCAGCAGATTTAGCAGGGTGTTCCAGACGTCCCCAGCAAAACATTCCAGTTTCTTCTGGGGAGTCTCAAGGCATTCACAGGCTAGATGTAGTCCCTCCAGCAGGTTCTGGGTCTGGATCCTCCCAGTTGGACGTGCACAGAACACCTCCAAAGGAAGGCGCAGAGGGGGCATCCTAATCAGATACCCAGACCACCTCAGCTGGCACCTTTTCAACTTGAAAGGAGCAGCGGCTCTACTCCGAGCACCCCCCAGATGTCCGAGCTCCTCACCCTATCTCTAAAGATGAGCTCGGAAGCTCATTTCAGCCGCTTGAATCCACGATCTCATTCTTTCGGTCACTACCCAAAGCTCATTACCATACAGTAGGTGAGGGTTGGAGTGCGGATGGACTGAAAAAATCAAGAGCTTTGCCTTCTGGCACAGTTCCCTGCATTTTCTAGCAAATGTCATAATTAACAGTAACATGCAAGCTTTACTGTATAATTTAATGAAAATGAGTATAGGGACCTGTAAAATACAGTGTTTCAACAGAATTCTAAAAAGGTATTCTCAAGTCAAAACTGTGCAATTTCGGTCAAGTGACCTCTGAGGGTCAGAGAAGATGTAGGAAAGGTTGGTAGGGAAGCAGTTGCTATACTTAGTTGGACTCTTCTCAGATGATGGAAATGGAAACGCTTGGGGGAGATAGGGGGAAGCTCAGATAGGGGGAAGTTTTCAAATTCACTTTAATCCTCTATCAGGCTTGTGGAGAACTCCATTTTCAGAGGTTGCTTTGCAGATAGTGTACTTATTACATTTCCATGTTCATAAATCATTGCAAGCAGAAGGTCGGGATTGCAAAAGTGGCCAATTATTCACCAAAGCTGCTTGTGCGCCTTTGTATTAAACTGATTCAGTGTGGAGCTGGCAGCATCAGAGGCCTTTCGGCCTGCAGCATTAAAACAAATAACAACCATCGCCACAGTCTGACTGATAACAACACGATGGCTATTGATGGCACAAAGCGTCTGCTGAATGTTTGGCTTGAAGCTGCCAAAGTGATGTTTGTCACAGCATTGGCACCACACTGCAGTGCATTTGTCAGTTCTCGCAGGGTCCAGAAATCATCCAACTGCAGCAACACAAGTCAGAAACTCCCAGAAAGCTCAAGGTCTGTCTGCATGCACTGATAACACTCGTTTCGATTATTGGTGATGGTTTGCATGTTGTTTTTCCCTCTCTCCAGTCACAAGAATTAAATTGCAGCCATGCTTTTGCATGTATTTTATTCGCGGAGAATATATCAGCATGCCTCAGCCACAGCACTGTAGGGTAAAATTAATTTGGCGTCCAGTTTCTGCTTGGAGACAGTCAGCAGCAGCTTTTTCTTTGGCTTTGGGTTAGATTAACGCAACTTCTGGGAACATGATGAAAGCTGCATGTGACACTCCCCGGGGGGACAAGATATTCAGTGTCTTTGTGAAATATGTGTGGCCAGTCCATGATGCGACTGCTATAACCCTCCTGCCTGTTGATCCCACCGGGTTCTCTGACTAGAACACAAATCTGCCCTCTGAAGAGGCTCGGTGGCCGCCAGCAGAGCTGAGCAGATGTCCCATCATCGTCCTGCTGAGGCCTGTGGATGTCACTAACAAGGCTAATAAGGAGACATCTTCAGGGAGGACAGAACCCCCTGCCTCTCTGCTGGTGTCTATGCTTTATGTTCTCCACCCTGCTCTGACAGTCAGACCTGCCCTGGTTTAGACTGAAGTAACACCAGTACTGTGTGTGAAACTGTACATCCAGTCGAACACTGTTAAAAAATGATTTTGTGTTTGTGTCTCTGTGGAATATGTTATCTTATGAGAACTTAGAACTGAAAATTACAAATTTAGGTCCAAAAATCAAATCCATCTGATCAATCTGATGTAGGCTCATTAAACCTCAGTGCAAATTTAATTTTAGCATTGCCACTTTTCTGAGGAGGAAAGCAACAAAGTACATTTACTCAAGCAGTATACTCGATTACAAATTTAAGGGATGTACGAGTATACAATTATCCGTGTTTGTGTATCTGTTCAACCATATATACATGTATATATACTTTAATTAATACATTTCAGTGTATAACTGGTAGCAGAGCTGCCCAATGAGATTTTCTTCATCATAAATACAGATACTAATATGTTTTTTTTTCTGGTGAAACTCTTGCTCATAAAAGTACAGTACCTGTACCATTTTTGTGATACCTTGTATCACTACTTTATTACATTTCAGAAGGAAATATTGTTACTTCTTACTCTTCTACATTTATCCGAGAAGCACAGCTTCACGTATCTTGGGGTCCACATTTCCGGGGACTTGAAGTGGACCATAAACACCTCCAACATCTTAAAGAAGGCCCACCAATACCAGCCTCAACACCCCCAGTCCTGCTCTGCCGCTGAGGAGGGTGGTGAAAGCTGCCCAGAAGATCACCCGCAGCAGTTTACCTTCCGTTGAGGACATTTACATCAGCAGGTGCTGAAGCAGTGCAGCCCACATCATGAGGGACCCTACACACCCGGCCCATGGACTTTTTGACCCCCTCCCCTAGGGCAAGAGGCTGCAGAGTATTAGATCCAGAACAACCAGTTTCAAACACAGATTCTAACCAGAGGCTTTCTATATTGTAGATTAACACTGGAGACAAATATGTATTATATTTTAAATTCTTCAGAGTTTGCTTTCAATCCAGATTTGCATACTTGGAATTCAGATTCAGTCAGCTTTATGAGGTCTTCACCTGGGATGCTTTTCCTCTTGAAGGAGTCTTGAAGGAGTTTGTTGGATGCTGCTTTCCTTCGGTCTGCGGTCCAACTCATCCCAAACCACCTCCTTTTACTGCAGTAAACAGTGTCTCTGCGTATTTGCTCATTTCATCTAAACAGCAGTTTAAAAACTCAGAAGCTCAGTTTATAATTTGAGATACAGAAAGCTGCAAATCCAAACACTGGAGAAGCAACAAACATTCGATCAGTTCATTAACAGAATAGCACTAATCCTGCCGGGCCCAAACATGAGGACTAAGGTACTCTTGCAGAATAATCCATTGTCATACAGTGTGTCAATATGTTGCTTTTCTCTATTAATTGATTCTGTTAGTTTCTTTTATCTCACCTCACTTCTTCTCTTCTCTTCGCAGAATTACCACCCACCATGCCTACACTATATTTCCAAGGTGTAGAGTTAATTCCATATTATTTCTGTATGTTTGTATTAGAGATTTGCTCTCTACTAACCACACCGCTTCCAATCACAACACAGTGCCACCGTCGGCATCTGCCACTCTCTAAGTGAGCCTAATTATTCTTCAACATGTAACATCAATTTTATGTGACATGATATACATAATAATGGCAATCAATTCTAGAAACGACCTCTGAGAACAATAGTTATTAATAATTCATATATAAGCAGGCGTCAGCACGTGTTGTTGGTGACAAATGAGCTGACATGGCTCTGAAACTTTCAATCAAATGTCTTTTCCTGCGCCCACTTAAAGAGAAGAGTGTAGACCCCACTATGGTCTACACCCTCAAGTCACTGCTGCATGTCCTTTTTGTGGCTGGAAGTCAGAGCAGACTCATTGTTTCAGTCCCATCTCAGTATGCGAGTTAACGCCTTCATGTGCTGTCGCTCATTTCTTTGAACACTTTCATGAAAACTCACAAGCTCACAAGGTCACCACACCACGTAGACACAGAAATCTAAACCTTTGCAAAGATTCCGGGCTTTGGATTGTACTGACCTACTTTACAGTTTCTAGGAGGAATTTGTTAAAGTGTAATGTGTGAAAATATAAAAGTTTGCTGAAATTGAACAGTTAATTTAAAATGGCTGACTTCCTGTTAAGTTTAGGTCATGAAGTTTAGGACGGCCTTTTTTGAAAGTCTATAATCTTTAATGATTCTATAATCAAATACCATAATAAATATCTTGTAAAGCTTTCAATGGTTTTAGAGCTGCCTGATAAATCAGTTGGTCATTAGTCATTGGTGAATTAAAAGGCTAAACAGATGCCGAGCTGGACTGACTGCTGTTGGACTAGTCAGTAATATTAGCTGGCTGCTATGTCTTGTGTTGTTTACCTTGCTTCATGTTTGGCTTGGTTGATACAAATACCTGGGAAACTAACTAACTAACATTGGATATGCTATATACAGCATATCTCTTAATATCATATAGGACGAGCTTCACAATGATATATAGACATTTAAACAATGCTGCAGCAACACTTAGTCATAGTCTGTTAAAAAAGAAGTCTTTTTCAGCCTGATTGCCTTTACATAATTTCAACCAAGGTGTCTAATAACCTGCAAATGAGAGTGAGCGGGGGTCTAAAGTAACTCCATTTGTTTGCTGATTGGTATCTCTTGTTGAAGGACTGATTTTAGAAACAGGTTTATTGATAAGAGGACAAGAGAAACTATAACCCATTTATTTTGTACGTCTTTAGAGACTATTGTTGTTGTGCAGGACTAATGAAGTGAACCCAAACGCAGCACACAAACACAGAAAACTGGAAGATGAAGTAAGTGTTTATTCCAAGAAAAGTGGATAAGAGTATAATGTGGGCAGGGTAGGTAGGCAGGGAGGTTGAGCTGTTAGTATGGAGACTCGAGTAAGGTGGTGGTGGGGGGGCAAGCAGGCGGAGTTTCCAGAGATCCAGGCAGAGTGAGTGTTCAGGTTCAGGGTTGGGGTTGTGGGATAGGGTTAGGGTTAGGGGTTAGGTAGATCAGGACACAATGGAGGCAGGAGGCAGCACAAGGAGAACAGAGGTTAGCAATAAAGCAGAATCTACGATGTGGCAGTGAGCTGGGGCTGAACCCAGGTATATAAAGCAGAGTTAATTAACCATGGTTACAGCTTGTCGCCTGACACCCACACTCCACCACTCCACTCCTGCAGTCAAGTACACACACACACAAATAAAGAGAGAGCAGCTCCAGGCTTAAGGAGCACGGGCCGTGACAATTGCATTCACATTTAGGAGAGTAAAGGCAGAATTACTTATCAGAACAGTTTCTACAGTGAGCAGCCAATGAAGTTTCATTTCCCATCTCTCTCTCTCTCTCTCTCTCTCTCTCTGTCCCACATGATGCAGGCTGGTAATGCTGCACTGAAGTCATCCACACTGTAAACAACGCAGCACAATGAGAATTTAATGAGTGGGCGAACACCTCGATGTTTGAGGTGATTAGGCATTAATGAGCCTGTCTGTTAATTGCACGCATCGGGCTCAACACTAATACTGTGTGCTGAACACTGTGCTGGGCTTATGGGATGATATTACAGCCCAACACACACACACACACACACACTGTCCTTCAGCAGAAAGTCGCGTGAAGGTGAGCAATATTTCATGATTACCTTTAATCACTTTCTGTAACGAGCGTTTTGTCCCCGGTGACGGACACCAGGCAGCTGTCTGTGCACAACAGGGAGCCAGCTGAGTGTTCAAACAAACTCTGATGAAAAATTCACAGCTGTTACAATAACAGTCATCTGGATGCATGCGTCTGAATCACCACTCATATCTCAGTTTTTGTCAAATGGTCGCAAAATGTCTGGTGATGAGAATTTATGCGGAGAAACTGACGAGCTCGAGACGTTTGGCAGCGATGGAAGAGAGTTACTTTGCTCCTGCTGTGAGGTAATGGTTAAAGTACGCTCACAAGACTGAACCTGAACACAGATTTTCAGTCAATGCATATTTATTTGTGACGGAGCAAATCACAGACGAACACTGAGCCTGTCCCGGGATTACTGCTCAGACCTGCATAAGAACCTCATCAGTGATCTGCTCGGGCATCGTCATACACATTGGAGATGCTCTGACTAGACACAGAAACTCTGTTCTGCCATAGTTTCTGCCAAAGGTAGGCCTTGAAGGGTTAGATTTTTAATTGTCTGATTGCTGTAGACTCGACTTCCCTGTCGCCAATATCATGGGACCATTGCAGCCCGATTTCTATTCACAGACCACCTGTTTTGCCTCAGTGGTTACCTATTTTGGACTTCTCAAGCCCCTTTATCCTCTGGCGAGTTACACCCAGGACCTCTGCTGTTATTTCAACATTTATTCTCTTAATTAAGCGATTAACACCAGCCTCACTCATGGACCACCCATTCCTAATGTACCAATTTGTAGCAGTAACAGTTTAACACATGGCAACATTCCACTTGCTAGTTGTTTTTTTTTTTTTCCCAGGGCAGTCTCTGACTTGACCTTTGCAACCGTACCATTTGTTCAATTTGTACGAGCAGGTTCTTCATTGATTTTCTTACTCATAAATCCAGTTACAAGTCTTGATTCACCATGGCATACACATGCACAGTTTAGTTAACGTTTCGCTCAACTGTCCAGGGTTGGATTGGGTTCTCGTCATATTTGTGCACACCGAATGTCCCCCAACCCATGCCAGATTTGAGCTTCTCTATAGCTTTCATTCATTCATTCATTCATTATCCTTAATCACTTATCGTCATCAGGGTTGCAGAGGTCTGGTCTAAGCTGACATTGGGCAAGAGGTGGGGTACACCCTAGACAAGTTGCCAGTTTATCGCAGGGTTGACACACCAACCATTCACACCTATGGGCAATTTAGAGTCACCAATTAACCTGCATGTCTTTTGACTTTGGGATTAAGAACCGACGAAGACACGGGAACTCCACAAGGAAAGGTTCCATGGTACAAACTGAGAACCTTCTTGCTGTGAGGCAACAGTGTCGCCTCATTATAGCTTTAACCAGACCAAAATAATTCACCTTGTTTCATTTTCGTGTTCGACACTCCAGACCTCCCTGCACAGCTGAGGGTTGTGATAGTTGGCTGCGCAGACTGCTGGTATACAATCATTCAACGGACATACTGCCATGTAGATATGTTATATAATGAATTTACATGGCATAATGTACAGGGTAAATGCACTTTTCTCCCTCATTAGTCCCCCCTTGTGTGTCTTGACACACACAGAGTACAAACTGAATGATGGATAGCGATTTAGCTTCCCCGTAACACCTCACATCGCATCCTCCTGACCCTTGCACTTTATGCACAGCAGAGGCCCACTTCCCGTGGAGAGGTGACCAACACTTATGACGCATGGGGGGGTTGGATTCTTCAGGGGCAGGGCGTGAATCACCTACACACCAAAGTCATTGAAATGAAGCTAACACCATCATTACCTGAGTAAATTCAATGTATGTACTTAAAAGAGAGCATGTAAACCATTCTATCCAAACTACTTTAACACTCCTATTAACATTCTCATTTTTCCTACGTTAGCTTCTTTTATCTTCCTTCCTGTCATTTTTCTTCCTTCCACTTTTGGCATCTCTATCAGTGAGCTTACTGACCTACTGCACTGCATCTCTGCTCTTACCCCAAAGGTGAGCTGTAACACCTATTAGGCAGCAGCACCGGATCCCGGAGCAGGCTACTTATCCATGCATCAGGGACAAGACTCAACTGACCACAGGAGCTGACTGAGCTTTGATAGGTGCACGCTCCAGATGGGGCAAGAGACATTGTACACGGTACATATTTGGAGAGCAGGCGGCGTGCAGGTACTGGGGTGGTGAGGATATGTTGTAGTGTTGTGTACTGACAGGTCAATGTCATGATGAGAAAAAAGAGTGTCTGGCAAGGAAGTACATCATTTACTTTATCAGTCTTTTGAATTTGTTTAGTTCTTGCTCTAGGAATAAGCTAAACAACCTACTTTATATCCAAAACGATGTTACCGTCTAACTAGCTGCCCATATGTACTCTGTCTAGAGGGTCCATGGAGTAGACAGACAGGCTCAACGTTGTCAGAGCCGTTCAGATACAAAGGTCAGTGAGGACAAGAGGAAGGCCTGGTCTACAAATGCAGACGCCTTAGATAGTTCCCTGGACCTGCAATTTAAAGTTTCTCAAAGGTTCAAAAGACAGTTAGTAAAGGTGAGAAAAGCAGGGAGACATCAGTGGAAATAGCTCAATTCAATATGCTAATTTAAGAAATAACAGAGAAGGAGGAATCAGCTGAAGAAATCAGAGGATGTAATGACAACAGAGGAAGACTGGTGCAGATCAGGCCCAGAGCAGAAGAAGCTATAGGCAGAGGAGACCAATGGAGAGGGTGGGCCACACCAAATCAAACAGAGGCTGAGTGAGGACGGAGAAGTGGGAATGATACAACTGCATTTTTAAGGAGAGAAGCCAAGCTGATAGAGAGCTCAGACAGAAAGTAGAAGCTGAAATAGCTCGAGATAGAGGAGCAAAGGGGGAGAGCACCACAGTCACAGCAGCAGATGGTGGAGATGATGCAAATGATGCATCAACAGCAACAGCTTGCTCTAATAGGAAAGCTCACCACATAAAACTGAGGTCTGTTTTCTGCTTTCATCTGTTAATATTAACTGATGGTGCATCATTTGTATATATGTTTGCAAGATTTTAGTTATCTACAAAAATACTGAAGGAAAACGGTTGAGACATTTTAGTCCAATATTTAACAATAAAACATGATAATACACACATCTATGATAATAATGATGACATCCATGTTGACATGATAGAGTAGGTCAACACAGGTGTTACCAGTGATGCTAATTAAGGTTCAATTCCATTAATTGCAGCACTTACAAGGTTTCTCAGCATCAAGACAACACAGACTGACCCCCCAATTTCACCAGTCACCGCAGTGATATGCGGCCATTATAGTCAATGTATCAAACCCCACCGGCTCCACCGGTCTGGTTCAGAAGCGTCCCAGAAGCGGGCCTCCGCTCGGCTCCGCGTTGAATGTGCCGCTGTTTTATTTTTGATGGACGCCACGAGCAGCCCACGTCAATTTCCACAGAGCACCTCGAGCTGACAGGAAGCCAGACACAGAAAAAGCAAGGAGAATCCAGTAGATTTTCAAAATAAAATACCCTGCGCAAACTGCCGGGTGTAAAAACAGACAAAAGCGAAACGTAGCATATTTACACATGTAGAAGCACATAAACGAAAGAAAATGACCAAATCTGAGCAAGTAAACAAAGTCTGGTGGGCTAAACGCTCTGAGACGCTCGTGGGGTTTAAAGTCACGTGCCGGATGGACCAAAACAGCAGCCGCGACGTGGGTGAGGGGCTGAGGACAGTTTCTTTATTTATTTATTATGACAGTGTTCACACAATTCACAGGCTAGGTCCAGCGCCTCCTGCCGTCTGCGTCTGTCTCCCAGGTCCAGCACACTGCTGAATAAAAACCTCTCTCCTGCAGCTGATTGCCAAGCAGGCCCCCTTCACAATGGGAATACTTTTTTAAGTCTTGATCTGGACAGGATGTGGATAGCTTAGCAGTGGAAACTGCTAGCCTGGCGGTTCAAAGTTGAAAAATATGCATACCAACATCTCTAATGCTCACTAAGTAACACTTATGCTAGGAAATCTGAGTCATGTTGGTTCAGTATATGATGAGCCCGCACCTCTAAATATTATAATATCTAGTAGTATTTTACTGTTTTACACATCTGTGCATCTTTAAGGCTGCAGGCGTTGCTAATGGTGTTGGTATCGACCAGAAGTACAACAATATATGCTTCACCTGCACTGCGCCGCCATCGGTGGAGCTAATTGTAGCCGTTCTAGACAATATCTGTGACCCCACCAGAAACATCCCAGAAGCGTTTCTCCTCTCTGCAGAGAATGCACAGCTGTTCTATTTTTGACGGACGCGGCATCAAGCAGCACAGAGCAGATGGAGCTGGTCAAAAGTCAGACGCAGAAACGGCACAGAGTCAAATTTCAAAATGAAACACTGTGCAGAATAAAACAGCCTGCTGATGCATCGTAGAAGCACAGAGACCGAGAAAAACTGACCAAGTCTGAGCAAGTTAACAAAGTCTGGCGACTTCTGAAACGCTCCTGGCGGTGTATGGACCAAAACGGCATCGCAGTCCTGGCATCAAAGAGCCGAGCCTGGTAGAATTAACTTCGTCACACTGCGCTCTAGTGACTTGGTAATGTTGTAATACTTCCATTTTGGTCAGTAGCAGTTGGACTAGTATAAGACATAAGAAAGCCCAGCAGGTGGGACAAGTCGAGAGCTTCTGACGGACTCATTCACAGTGTGAGTCATGCGTGTCTCGATTATTTAATCCATGCACATACAGAAACATAAAATCAACAGCTTGTAGGTTTATGGAAATTCATGTGGAACCATTTCAGTATTTATCAGTACAGTTGAATTTTTCAGAGCTTATTGACTCATATAACGAAAAATTGACTCTTGACTTGATTCTTAAGTTTTCTTCTGTTCTTACTTTTCAAAGTAAGAACAAGAGAAACTCACTTTCCCACTCTCTGAAATGACACAGCTGTTTTTGCTTTGATATCAGGGTAATAAAACTATATGACAGGAAGGCAGCAGCCCTCAGAAGCTGCACAGTAGATATTTTTTCTGTTTTTTTTTTTTCTGTCTGGATTGAAATGTTTTTAAAATCCACTCTTTACAACTGAAACTGGTGAAATATTCATGGATCTGCATTATTTTGATGCTCAAATGTTTTATTTATCCCTGAAGGGTAAAATCCAACTAAAAGCAAATAAAAGGTATTTCAAGTCAAACAAGCTACAATTCCATTTAAGAGAAACATATTAATGTATTAATAAAAGAAAAGATGCTGCTCACATGTTTGTGTGCTGAAGACTGAAAGGAATGGAGCGACCATCTGCAGCACGGAGCGGCTTCAGCCGTTCAAAGCTGAGTGAGGACGGAAAAACTGGAAAAATTGTGAAGGAGAGAAAATAAAGAAATGTGAGCTTCTGTGAACAACTTTGATACCATATTGACTGGAATATAAGACAGCACGTTTCCTGGAAATAATAGGGAAAAAAAGAAAAAAACGGGTTGTGTTATATTTGCAGACAAGACATTGAGGTGTTCACGTGTATTCCTCCATGCTTTCCTCATCCATGTGTTTACATTGTATGGGATAGACGGTGGAAAGTGTCCCATGTGTAGCTCGAGGCTTGGCGTCACAGCAAGTTTGACCTCCATCAGCTTAAACGAGCAAGATACGATGTGTTAATTCATGAGTTTTAGAGGTAGGCGGTGGCTTATTTGACCTTCGGACAGAGCCAGGCCAGCTTTCTCACCCTGTTTCCAGTCCAGACCAAACATATATGGGAGCAGCGTAGGAAAAAAATGCATCGAAGTTTGGAAAAAGTCAGTATTTATATTGAACGACAGAACTGAACTTGAAAATGTGAAAATATAGCCAATCACTTGATTCAGACTCAGTCCAATAAGACACAGGCTGGATGACTGAATGAGACTGGGTCCAGACCCACATGGGATCCTATCCAAACCCGGACCTATAACTGATAAATTACTGAGGCTTGTTAAATTTTTGACGGAGTGTTTCTATTTTAACAGGTGCAGCTTTTCTAGCCTTTACGGCGCTTCACTGCCGCCGAGCTGGGTCGAGTTTGGAGAAATCTGCATATCTCGCACACCGAGACAGCTTTTGTTCCCTGTTGCTTCATGACATCATTCTTTGTCTGTGCTCCGATCAGCCTTTAAAGGGCTGAAGATATTTCTGTTTTCTTTTGGATAGTTTATCATGATTCTTTATTCTTTTTGTTCTAAAGTTTGTCTGCCTGTCTGAAACTCTGTCCTGCAGAAATATCACATTCTCTCCCTCACACTGTGCACTTCTACCTGGATAATTAGTTTCAATGTTATGTGCTTGAGTACGAGAAGTACATTTCTTGTCCTCTAGCTCAGGGTCTTCTTTACTTTTGCCAACCTTTGACCCTGTCTTTAGCTACTCTTACATCACCTAGTAGTTCTAAACCTGCCCCAGCTCCCCGTCAGACACACTTTAACATGCAGTATCTCTTTACCAACGCTTTGAAACAATTTGCTGCTCTTAGATTCCTTAATGGTTCAAAACCATAATGAATACATTTGAGCGTGCAGAATCCTTCCCGTTGATTTCTGTTAGCAGAAGGAGGAGTCCCCTTATTACAGCTTTAAAATCACACTGGCTCCACGTCTCCATCCCCAGGTTTGGAGGCAGAGGAGGTGTTATGGAGACTCATGTTATGTTTTTATGTATCAGTATTTCAAAGAAAATCCCTCCATATCGTCATAGACTAGAGCAGCGTTCTGCTTGTCATAATTTATAACTCTCTATGAGCCCCACGTGTGAGAAACCATAAATGCAATAAAACACTGCTTTCTTTCCCTCTATGAAATATTGTGAAGCTCTGAATATCAAAACATTTCAGAATCATCGATATCAAGTGCAATTCCATGTTAAAAAAAAAAAGACTATCTCGTGCTTACTGATCATCAAGCATGTGAATGTGCACAGTGACACCTAGTGGTAGGACTAGTAACATTACAAGCAGACATTTGGAAATGAAACGAAAATTAAATGGGAGATAGTGTGTGTGTGTGTGTGTGTGTGTGTGTGTGTGTGTGTGTGTGTGCGCTCCATGAACTCTTGGGCTGTGGAGAACGACCCATTCTTTGTGGCAGAATGAGAAATTTTAAGACCCCAATCCCCGGATTGGAAACCAACGTCAGCTCGTAGAACAGTGAGGAGAAAACAGAGTCTGTCAAAGACACCTGCTAAGTCTGTATGAGTGTTAAATATGTATATAAAAAATACATAATACGGACAGAGTAGAAGGCTGTGTGTGTAGAAGTTGTTGTGTAGAGGGCTCACACTCATCTTTGAGGCTCATCCATATCACTCGTTTGACACATTTGTGTAAACGGCCTCCAGCCATGTCAGACTCTGCAGCAGACCTCAGGTCCAGAGTAGTGGCCGTGTCTCATTGTACTGCATGTAAATCACACTCTTCTTGCTCCTCTCCTTCTCTGCACGCCAAAACAGCTCATTCAAAGCTATGACAAAATCAGTGACACTGCAAAACACTGCCACTTAAAAAAGACAGTGTGAGGGGGAAAATCAGAGAATTGACATTGAAAAACACTCCGGTTACACGGGCACGGCCCAGACCGACCTGCCTCCCTCTGGTTCTCCAGCAGAGTACCAGGGGCTCATGTCTAGGGGGTAGAGAGCTCACTGGAGGCCGTCACGGGGCTGAAGAGCCAGTGTTAGGGGCTTTGGGTCTTAGAGGTCTGAGATACCTGACACTGGAACATGCTCCAGGCTGGTAATGGGATTAGGGTTAGGCTCAGGGGGGCTGAGAGTTGGTACCTGGGATGGAGCTGCCTCGTTAATTCAGTAAAAGGAGCCAACTCTTTTGTGAATGCAATATGCTTCTGCAGGTCTGTGTGTTCACACTCAGTGTATGTTGCCAGCACTGTGTGTGTGTGTGTGTGTGGATGAACAGCAAAGCAACTGCAGACTGTATTTTATGTTTCCAGCTAATTTCAGCAGTGTTTTAAACATCAACATTTGATAGAATACATCACTTGATGTTCCCGAACACAAATGAACACCAAACATTAGATGATGAGTTTGTTATAGGCCAGCAGCCATTTTGACATGTTCAGGTCAAACAGAGTCAGGGTGCTTGCTAGACTCGGTTCGATTGGGCGGGGAATGCCAAAAAAATGTCCAAAATAAGCACCGACTAGGAAGGAAAAACACCAGGAAGAAGAAAACCCAGCTCATCGATTGGCTTTCTGATCTTTGGTTCGCTGGTTGGTCCATTTGCTTTCCCACTGTGAGCGAACCACACCAGGGTTCACTTGCAAGCGGACTGGGACCCACATTTTCAGGCAGACCAGAGTTCGGATGAGCTTTCACACCTGCCCAAACGAACCGGACTATGCAAGGAAACTAACTGTGGTCCGTTTAAAGAGGACCAAACAGCGCTGCTGTGAAAGGGCCTTAAATGGAATGGAACCTTAATCAGTATCATTGGTAACACCTGTGTTTACCTACCATTTCATGTCAAAATGGCTGCTGGGAAAAAAGTCTGTTGGTCAAATTTTCTTTGCTCCACTACAATTGGTCGAGTACTGGTAAAATACTGAAACAGTTTTCTTCTATGGATGTAAACACCCTCAGATATTTGGAGGGAAAGCTCATGACTGACTGTGAAACGTGGTGCAAAGGACGGAGATCATTGGTTACAAACTAAAATTCTTATTGGAAAATGAATAATAAATGATTGCCCTGCTTCTCTCTTCTGTAAGGCAGGAGGCAGAAATCCAGTTTAATGACGGACATGTTGTCAAAGTATGATGAAGATGTGTAATGTCAAAACAAAGCACACTGAGTCACAGCCTTGAAACTTGCTGAAGGGAGAAAAATATCATGAACCTGTCAGAGTTACAGTGATATTACAGCCCAGTGTTACCTGTTTTATTTTGTAATTCTCCCCTCTCCTCATGTCTTTAACTTTACTTCCTGTTGTTGTTGCATTTCCTCCTCCTGTCTTCACCTGTGTGTTCAGTCTGTGTGTTCTCCTGTCTTCACCTGTGTGTTCAGTCTGTGTGTTCTTTGGTTTCAGAGTCAGTTCGTCTTCATTTAATGTTCAGGTGTTACTGCAACTTAACTTAACTACAACTTATCTGCACCAGTTCAGCCTCTGAGTGTGCATGTGGGTCCTTCTCCTGTTTTCTCCTGTCAGACAAAGTCCATTTATTTTGGGTGTGGCACAAGGTGTGAATACAACAGAAAAATGTTACTATATATACTATAGATATAATATTTTAAAGTGATAACAGAAATGATGTACTACAACATGGCGTTTTAGTAGTGCAGTAACAAAACTGAAAAAAAAAACCCCAGCTGGGTTCAGATGCAGGATAAAAGAGAAAGGACAGGCTGTCCACACACTGACGTGTCCAAGCTCCAGGTTTTTATTAGTGCGACATTTCAACGTTCAACTTCATCCGCCATCATCCATGTGAACCAAAAACAGACAGCTAAATAATGAGATACGAATAAAGAAATGACGTGTTTATTCCAAAGAGCTTTGTCTCAAATAGCCCAGTTAACCTATGAGCATCGTCATCAGCTTCATCAGCACCGGGAAACCTTTTTACTTTCTCTCACTGCCACGGCCGGCTTAGGGCCACAGCTGCTAGTGGGGAGCACACATGAACCTGGACTTGTGTTGCTCGCTCTTCACTTTATACAGCATTAACTTGACTGACTCGTTCAGGGGCTGCCAACTCTCACACAATTAACCCTTTCACATGCCCTCATGCCACACGGCCACTTTGTTTGTCACTTTCCTCCTGATGAGTCAAAAATGCTGCACGGTGCTGCTTGTCTGTCTCTCTAACTTCACAAACAGAGCGTCAAAACAACAACACAGATCTGTGATGCAGTCAAAATATACAGCACACAGACAGACAGACAGACAGACAGACAGACAGACAGACAGACAGACAGACAGACAGACGGACAGGACAAAGACAGACTTGTCAACATGTGAACTCATCTGTGCTACATGTGTGAAAAAAACGACCTGGCCTGTCTGGGGTATATTTGTGTTAATGGCTTCATTCAGTGCCTCTCCCTCCCCTCCTGCACTGTGAGTTACTATGGTTACGGGAACACCCTGGAACTTTGTAATGATTCTGAATAAAATCATGAATGTGGCCTGATTGTTCCTCAAAATCTTGTGTTATTACATAATTGTACGTGACACATCTAAAGCCAAATAAAAAGTGAAGCCTCAGAGCCCCTCCCTCATGAAAGTATAGAATAATGTATGTTAAATTGTCCTGTGTGCAAATCATCATTTTTCGGGGGCCACAAAGGAAATCTTGCTTAGGGCCACTGAATGCCTAGGGCCGGCCCTGCTCACTGCTGTGGAGTACCACTTGTCCAGCAGGTGCTCCTCCATGCTGCTGCCACTAGAGGGAGCCCTCGCTTTAGTTTAGTCGGACACACTGATCACTTCTCTTTGAACAGTTTGAGGCTGAACTTGACAGTGAACTGCAAAATGGAAGATGAATACATTAAAATGTTGTTTGCTAGATTAATCACTTTTTTTTTGCCTTCAAAACATGATTTCATTTAATAATGATAGTGAAACATGCAGATGGTTCTCTGAGCACAACAAACATCAGATGAAGTGAGTCCTACTGTTTTTATCCACTTTTAACTTTAATATTTGGCATGTCCACCTTTTGCAGCAGTTAAAGCAGCACATCTCTCTGGCATTGTGTCAATATATTCCCTGAGAACTTCAACACGAATGTTATCCTTCTGCAACTCAAGCCAAAGGCTTTCCTTTGAATGTACAATACATCTATCCACTTTATTTTCCAACTCGCCCCAAATTTGCTCTATGGGATTGAGGTCTGGACTTTCAGCAGATTCCTTCTGTCACAGGTAGTTCAGACAATAGTTAGAAGAATGTTTATGGTCATTGTCCTCCAAATGAATCCAGGCCTAATAAGATAACTCCCAGATGGTATTCTGTGTCTCACCAGAATGTTGTGGTATATTTTCTTATCCATGATGCCATCAATTTTCACTCAGTCACCTGTTCCTGAGGCTGAAATGGCCCCACACCATAATACTACCCCCTCTGTGTTTAACTGTTGGCAGGAGACACTCATTTTTATATCTCTCCCCCTCCCTTCGTCCAACATACACTCCCCAAACTGTTCAAACTTGGACTCATCAGTCCACAACACTTTATACCAACCTTCTTTTGTCCATTTCTTGTGTTCTTTTGCACATTTCACTCTGTTTCTCTTTCAGTAGTGCTTTCTTTGCAGCTATTCTGCCAGCAAGTCCTTCTTCACCCAGTTTCTGATGCACAGTTCTTGAAGACATTGTTGCACTACTACTCATTGTGGCGTTGATCTTGTCACGCAGTTCTCATGAGGTCTTTCTTCAGTCCTTAAGACTGAGAATTTTGAGATGCTTCACTTGTCTGACTGAAAGTTTCTTTTTTCTACCTCTCCCCTTTTGGTTCTGGTGTGAATTGGTGGCATCATGGCGGTATAAAGTGTACTTTACAGCGCTTGGACTGCATCTCAAGACACAGGCCTAGCTTGTTTTTTGTTTTGTTTTGTTTTTTAAGGAAAATTACCTAAATCTCCTTATGATGGCTCTATTCTATGGTTTTTAGAGCATAATGATGACATTGTTATATTTCATTTGTTTTATGGGTATTTTAATGACCAATTATGGGGTATATATATATATATATATATATATATATATATATATATATATATATATAAATATATATTTTTATTTTCTCAAGTTAAAAGTGTCACCTCAAACTTACTCTGCACTCTCTCTCTCTGTGTTTTTTCACAGCAGTCAGTGTGACAACACGTTTGCTGACGATGGTTTGATGTTCACTGCTTTATCACCTCATGTGTCTTGACTTGTGCGTTTCTTATGACCACAGAAGATGAAGAACTGTTGAGCAACAGATGGCTCCCTTACTGAGATTAGAGTGTCCCGCTGGAGCAACAACACTGCTGTGATTAATGATCGCACACACACACACACACACACACACACGGCTGACACTGCAGGTGATAAATATGTGGTTCAGTTATTATGATGCTGCATTGTTCTATACATTCCCATTGGTATACCATGCATAAACAATGCACACAGTCTCTCTCTCTCTCTCTCTCTCTCTCTCTCTTCATGCAGGTTTGTATTCTTGTGAGGACGAGCTGATGAAGATGTTCCAGTTGATCAGAATCAGCAGCTATTAGTTTAATAACTCAATCTCTAAAACTCTTCTCTAATGTTTCTATTTGGATTCATCGACTGTTGAAGGGTAAGACTCTCTCTACTTCCTACAAAATACAAAAAAGTGCTGGTCCTTAAAAAGTTCCGAACAGATACAGACACCTGACATTATGATCACCTGCCTAATATTCTGTTCCCCCTGAACCATTTTTTTTGCTTTGTGGCAGGGCACATTATCCTGATAAAAGAGGACACTGCCACCAGAGAATGTTTTCATGAAAGGGTGTACATGGTCTGCAACAATGCTTTAGGTAGGTGGTACGTGTCAAAGTAACATCCACATGAATGGCAGGACCCGAGGTTTCCCAGCAGAACATTGCTCAAAGCATTGCAATGTTTCTACCGGCTTGCCTTGTTCCCACAGTGCATCCTGGTGTCGTATGTTCCCTAGGTAAACCACGCACAAGCACCTGGCCATCCACGTTAAGTAAGAGAAAACATGATGCATCAGACCAGATCAAACCATTCTTCCATTGCTCCTTGGTCCAGTTCTGATGCTCTTGTGTCCATTGTTGGTGCTTTTAACAGTGGACAAGGGTCAACATGAACCCTGACTGGTCTGCCCCATACTCAACAAACTGTTATGCACTGTGTGTTCTGACACATTTTCATCAGAACCAGCATTAACTCTTTCAGCAGTTTGAGCTACAGTAGCTTATCGTCGTCGATCGAAACACACCTGCCAGCCTTCACTCCCCATGTTCATCAAAGAGTCTTGGTGCCAGGACCCTTTTGTCAGCGCACCACTTTTCCTTCCTTGGACCACTTTTGATATGGACTGACCACTGCAGACCAGGAATACCCCACAAGAGCTGCAGGTGTGGAGATGCTCAGACCGAGTTGTCTAGCCATCACAATTTGACCTTATCGATGTCACTCAAATCCTGATGCTTGACCATTTTTCTGTGTCTAACATCAACTTGGAGGACAAAATGTTCAGTTGCTGCCTAATATATCCCACCAACTGACAGGTGCCATGATAATGAGATAATCAGTGTTATTATCTTCACCTGTCAGTGGTCTGAATGTTGTAGCTGATCAGTAAATATCGAGGACAGAAAGGCGAGTACACTTTAGTAAAAGGTTGTGAAAGTCGGAGAAGGTCTAATATTATCTGGAAGTTTGATTAGATGCTGTTTCAGTTCATAGGCTAAAAGATAGTTTTGGTCTTAAGCCACACAAAGATTTATAGACAAGCAGCAGGTCTTTGAACTCTCTCTCTCTGACACACTGGATGACAGTGAAGAGACTTGAGTTCTGGTTTGATGTGTTCACTTCTCTTGGTCTCTGTCAGGACACTAGCAGCAGCTTTCTGAATGAACCGATGTTGTTGAGTTGAGTTTTTTTTTTGGGGGGGGGGCACCTGGTTTAGATGTACAAATCTGCCAATACCTAAATAAGAGACATGAGTGTGACAAAAAAAAGAAGAGTCAATGGGAGTTTTTATTTCATGATCCAACAGAACCACAAACAGTTTTATATAGACAGATAGAAGTAAAGCTGACAGTGTTTTCCACAGATGCTAAATGTGGCAGAAGGTGAAGTGGAGGTTGTGATTGGTTATTTATAATCAGTGGTAACAAAAATAGATGATGTGCATCAATAAACATCATTTAAACAGTTTTTTCACAGTTTGATCTGCACCACACAAGCATCTGAGTTTTTGTTTTTTATAAATTGCAAAGGAAAAGGGATGACAGCATTTTTCGTGCATGATTTGATCAGAAAAGAAGATGATTTGAGAGATATACATTGCCAAAAGTTTGAACACATCTTCTCTTTCAGTGGATTTTATTTATTTATTTATTTATTTTTATATTTCTACATTGTAGATGAACTTTGGAGACATCCAAACTATGAAATAACAAATATGAATTGTATGGTGAACAAAAAAAGGTGTAAACGAAGCAAAATCTGTTTTATATTTTAGATTTCACAGAGTTCAAGTAGCAGACACACCTCAACATCACTGTGTTGAACTGTGTGAATCAGACCTTCATGGTTGAATTGCCGCAAAGAAACAATGACTGAGGGAGACCAAGAAGAAGAAGAAGTGAACTGCTTGAGCCAAGAAACACAATGAATGGACATGAATGACATGAATGGAAATTAATGGACCAGTGGAAATCTGGACTTTGGTCCGATGAGTGAAATTTGAGAATATTGGTTCCAACTGCCGTGTCTTTGTGAAGGTGAGTGGATCTTTTGACTGGTACTGTACAGGCTTGTTGGTACATTAGTTTCCACTGTCATCACAAGTGCACCTCCAGATGTTGTCAAGCACAGCAGGACAAAGAATTCCGTCAATGAAATCAGTTTCACTTTTGAATAAATAATTTGAATGTGTGAACCAGCAGCAGCAGAATCAGACTTAAAGCTTCAGTTTATTGGCAGCAGATGCAAACTGCAGGGTCTGCTTGTGTAAGCAGTGCTAGCATCACTAACTGGAACTTATATAATGTGACCTTTGACCTCTGATTAGAAGGATTGTTCTGGGTTCCTACAGATACACTTCCAGCATCTTTTCAGTCTTTCTCATATGTTTAATTTGTTTAGTGGGATATTTTAGTCGCATGCGAGACTAAAAATGTTTTAACTTAGATCATAGCCTTTTATGGCTTGTTTCCTCCACTTCAACTCAACCAGCTGAGAAAACAACACTGATGGAGTCAGTGAGAGCCTTCACAGTCCATGAAGCAGCCCACGGAGGCCACACCTTTGAAGACCACGTCCTTCAAAGGATCAACTGAAACACAACTACTGTGACCAGCAGAGTGTGGGTCAGTGTTTATATTAAAGCTTCTGCAATCAATATTTTTATATTAACGATGAATAAAATGAGGAATGTGACGGTGTCCCGTCAGCCATACATCTTTTATGAATGATGCTCACTTCAGATCATTGTTTTGCTTTAACACCCCATAACTTTACTTATTTTATTCAGACTCACCACTCTTATAGCGGCAATGAGAAAGCTCTAAAACTCCTCTGTACTACACTGATCAACATTAAACAGCAGACAGATAAAGTTAGCATAACATAGTGGAGCTTTTAGAAGCTAAAGAGCCAGTCGATTGTGGTTGGTGGAGACCATAAACAGAGCTAAAATGAAGTGAATACTGGATTTAGATTCATCAAATGGACGATATGGAATACATAGGAGGATCTCTCTGCTTCTGCTGGATTTGGAGATAGATTTTGCTAATATGTCAACTATATAAAATGATGATGCGTTTACAGCTTTGAGCCCCATTTTTAAGGTTAAAAGACACTGAAACACACCGTGCAAAACTATAGCGTTTAATGTATTAGAAATGGTGAACGATGGTCTAGATAGAAGACAGAAAAACTTCCAACAGGCCTGCTGGTCCTCAGTGTCATCTGTGTATTTAACTGCTAACTGAGTCTACACTGCAATACATCCTCTCACTGTGTAACATGTCATCTCCACAGTCCTCTGAGTAATGTCTGCTCTTCATGGAGATGAAGAAAAAAAACGTGTTGTCTGTGCAGCCTCAACACTGACTCAAGTTTAAGCTTTAAGACATCAGAGGTAGGAGCAGCTGTGGGGCTAGGAGGAGGTGACCTTTGACCTCTGACCTCCCAGCAGTGAAATAACCTTTAAACTCAGTAAGAACAAAAATGCAGGGAGCTGCAGATGTGACAACAGAGCTCCATTCTCCTGTCCAACAACAAAACACTGCACCACATGCGTGTGTGTGTGTGTGTGTGTGTAATAGCCTCCTCATCATTAATACAGTTAGCTTTGTCAGATCTGGGACAAAACAGAACAATAGAGCTGAAACACCACCAACACACACAGACCTGTTTCCTGTCCCATTTCTCGCAGATTTAAACAGAAAATGCACAGCTCTTCCCCTGCTGCTGCACGTATGGAACATTGTTAATGGCAAAAGTTATGAGACATGAACGTTAGCAGAAGTGAATCTGTGGTTTGATGTCATGAAGGGACACATTTGCAATTTATTTACAATGAAATATATTGATATTTTGTGTGCGTCACTTCACGTAGCTGCTCCTTCAGGCTTTCCTGCAAAACTAGTGACATTCCCATCAGCCTCAGCTGTACTCTGGGGTTTAGTGCTAACCAGTGAATAAGATTAGGCTCTAATGATCCCACACTGGGGAAATTCACCGTTATAGCATTCAATGCTAGCATGCTAAACTCAACATCAACATTGGTATCGTCATTGTTAGCATGCTTCTGTCTGTGAGCATAAAGCCTCACAGAGCCAGCAGTGGACTGTAGATTCTTATTTATGTTTGTCTGGATTGAAGGTTCCCTGTTTTTGTCCTCTAGTAGCCACCAGAGAAGTCACGTCCTTTGCAGTTTTAGCAGTCTGTTGGGTATTCACACTTGTTTTATTAGCAAACTCTGGTGGGCTTTAACAGCATTTAGATGAGAAGAAATACATTTTCACCTCAATGGGTGGATCTCCATTTGGTTTATTTTGTGCCAGCACACGAAGATGCACATATGTTTGCGCCAAGTGGCAATCTCCATGGCCGTGATGTACCAAAAACTGCAGTTCCTCAAACGTCCACTTGAGGCTGGCTACAGAACGAGTCAGTCTCCATAAGTCCCCATGTTAAAATGTCCAACTTCACAGCAGAAATAAACATGTTTACAGCCTGGTACAAAAAACAGTTTTGGTCTCTATAGCTAATTTCCCCGTTCATGACAACTGTACTGAGGGTGAATCTTTATACAACTCACCTGTTCAAATGATATTAAGACTTCAAGTTATGAAGAATTAACAGCGTGGCCATTTTGATTGACTGCTGATTGGGTGCCGTTACAGGTGGCTTTTTTGAGCACCCAGGTGTCATTCTGCCCGCCTCAGGTCCACCAATGATCCACGTCTTTGCAGATTTTTGGATTAGCTGGGAGGCAGGACCGCCAAGTGGCAACGGCCATATGAGCAACCACACTCTGATGAACATGTTTTATAATGTTTATTGTGTGTGCAGCAGGTGACATATAGTCCTAGTGGTTTCACACTGTTCTCGTGATAAAACAGTAACATGTCAAGATAATGCCACAGTATACCAACAAATGCAGGGACTGCAAGCTAGATACAAACTGGCAAATGAAACTGAATGTAATCTCTATAAACAGGTATCTGCATATAAATGTTGGATCTGCAGGCAAGGAACGAAACTTTGGCATCAGAAGCGTTCTAGCTTCCATTTTTAAACAAATTAGCATCGACCAATCACATTTGAGTGGGATTTGGTTGCATGCACAGTCCATGTGGAGACTGAAAGAGGCTGAACACATCAGTCGAAATACAATCTTTGAAGCCATTGTATATCATGGGGCAACTACTTAGCTTTTTAAGTAATCTGCATTCATATGCAGATATCTGTTTATAGAGATTAGCATAAATGTGTGTGGGTTCTTTTTCTTTTTCGGATATCAAGTTGCTAATCAGACTGCAGAGGAAAGTCTTGGTCCGGATATCCTTGATCTATTCTGTATCCGCTGGCAGCACACAGAAGTCCACCCGGTTGCCCCCAGAGGGCAACATCGGATGATGATAGGTAATGGGTTCCAGGACTGCACTGACCATAACTGATGTTTGTTTACAGGAAGTCTCCATGTTGCACTTTTAATCACAGCCTCACCAGTTAAGAATTCTGGACTTCCATATTGGGTTTGGGGCTGATTGGTTAGTGGAATGCAGAGTTACCAGCGAGTGTTTCTGAGGTCATGTCATGTCATGTAATTGTTTCAACAATCTGTTGGGAATTCACATTCATGTTTTATCAGCCAACTTCGAATAGGCTTTAACAGCGTTTAAATATTTATGTTGTGAAATGAAAACCATAGAAAATATGATGAACAAACAGCGCTTGCCAGACAGCAAGGACAAGAACTTCCTGCGGATTCTGTGAATGCTGCAGCATAAAACAACACGATTCAACAGGAAAGAATTGTGTGAATGTACAGTGTGTGTTTGTGTGTGTGTCTGACTAGGCTATCACTAAACGCCCCCTCAGGCTCTCCCACGGTCACCATGGGAACTGTGGACAGGAAGTATAAATTTAAACTGTAATTAGACATGGTATTTATGTACACACAGTGTACGTCCTGATTCATATTTCACATTTGACGTCACTGTTTGTCCAGCGTTTCTCTTTGGACTCCCGTGACTTCATCACCCAGCTGATCTAGTGGAACTAGTTTTTTCCAGCTGTGCGTATTGATACATTCCCCCTCAGGCTGTGAGTCAGCTCGTCTATCTGTGGGGAAATGTTTAGAAATGATTCAGTTCTGTTTATTTAAGTCCGTTCTCATGAGAAAATTTGAGATTAGTTATCATAAGTGTCATTGTGAGTAAAGACATGATGAGTCATCTATTCTGGCTTTGCCTAGAACGCTGTATTTGATCTGTTTTGATTTCTTTAATTGGTTTCTTTACATTTTTGTTTAATGGTCCAAATATACAAATTCTACTGGATGTACAGTACCAGAAACTTTGAACACATCACAAAGTGTCGTCACCTGGAATACTTTCAACAGTCTTGAAGGAGTTCCTAAAAATGCTGAGCACTTGTTAGCTTCTATCCATTCGATCAGGTCCAACTCATCCCAAACCATCTCTGTTGGGTTTAGGTCAGGTGATTGTGGAGGCCAGGTCATCTGATGCAGCACTCCATCACTCTCCTTCTCGGTCAATAAGACCTTACATAGCCTGGAAGTGTGTTTTGGGTCATTGTCATATTAAAAGAAATGATGGTCCCACTACGCTCAAACCACATGGCATGTCACTGCAGAGTGAGTTCTTTGAATTTTGAATAAATCACCAACAGTGTCACCAGCAAAGCACCTACACCATCACACCTCCTCCTCCATACTTTACGGTGGGAACCACACATGCAGATACCATCCATTCTGTTGTTGCTGCACGTAGTTCACTTTTTCTTGTTGGTCTCCCTCAGTTGTGGTTTCTTGATGTCTATGATCTGAGGTCTACTTGAACTCTTTGAAACATTTAGAACTGTAATGAACTTGAACTACACACTACACTATATTTTTTAAGACACCATCTATAAACACTGGCATGGCACTCCTGATTTCTGATGAACATTAGAAGTAATGAGAGGAAACGACATTTTGTTTTGATAACAGGTTGATTATGTCATTATCTCGAGATAACAAGGTTTGTCTCCTCAACAAGATGGCGTTATGGCAAACACTGCCATTCTCAGTTTCCATAGGTTTGCAGATGTTTATCCTGTAGGGTTAGGGTTAGATAACATCATTTGTCATTTTTAGCACTGGTTAGTCTACATAGTCTGTATGAGAGGCTGCATGTTGCTGTATGTGATCTGGACTTAATGGGAACTTGGTTGGGATCAATAAGAACCTAATTCCTAACCTAAAAACTAATTCATGCCATGTCTGTCCCTCTCTCTCTGTCTGTATCTCGACCACTCGCCCCTGGACAGAACAGCTGTTTTGCTCCAGAGGTATTGTGGGTCTGTGTTGCTGTGGCGATGCCTCCAGTTACGCCAGCTGTTCTTCTTCCTGATGTCAACATCGCTACTGGCAACCACGATGAAAACAACAACAACAACAACAACATCTCTGTCATCAACATCGCCAAGCGCAGTGAGGAGTGGAGCCTTCATTTGCATAAATACAGGATGTTCATCAGATCCGCCACTCACTGCATCGATCACGTGTTCCAGAAAGAAAAAAAAAACAGCTGCAGACAGGAAGTGACTTCACTACAGCTCTAATTTGTGATTGGAGGTCATTGCTGCAGCTCTCACCTTACAGGATGTCCCATTCTGTCTCACTTCCTGTTTGTTTATTTAAACCAGGAAAATAAACAGCAGAACGGGAATTCTGCAAATGATGGAGATTCTACACACACACACACACACACAATGAGTGTGTGCAGCTGTCAGCTGGTTGAGAAGACTTCCTGGTTGTTTGGGAGAGAGATGAATGAACAGTAGACATGTTGGAGAACATTCAGCAAACATCTCTATACTGTTTCCAATTATCTGTGAGATTTAAAAAATGACACAATCTGCTGAGAGTGCAAACTAAAGACACCAAATGAAACCAAAGTCAATAATGAGCTTTATGTCTGTTGACTGTGGTTCAACAGTGTTTGCAGCATTTCTTCAACTAAAAACAAAAAATACTTTACTGGCTCAAAATGTGTGTACCAACAAATAATGTAATAAAGCCAATATTGTAATAACATTTACTCAATAATGTATTAAGTTATTATATTATTGGCTGGTTATTACGTTTATTGGTGTAGCATTAAAAAAATCGTTATCCAATAATGTAATAATACATAAACAGGACTGTATTTCTTGGAAATAAAAGATTTTGCAGTTTTTGTGCAGTTTGCTCATCAAAAATAGATATAGTGGATGGCATAGTCGTCATATTCATTCATCAAGGGCATGTACTATGCAGCACTCTCTCTCCTTAATTATGGTTGTAAGAGCCAATTTGAGAATTATTTGTTGTACAAAATCTTTATTTAGACTATTGTTTATTTGATTAGATGTGTAAATTCATAATTTCATGTATGGAGGAATATTATTTCATTCATCACTGTGAAGTGTATATGTTAGATCACTACATGTGTTTGCTCAGTGTTAGATGAAAAAGACTAATCAGTAAGTTATTACATTATTGACATGTTATTACATTATTGACTTTATTACATTCAAAATGGCCAAAATTTTTACGTTATTGGCAGGTATTACATTATTGGACGTTATTACATTATTGGTTGCTACAATGGACAGTGCTGTGAATTATGAAGTTTGACCAATAAACTCTCCTGAATAATGGTTGTCTGATTCTAGTTTATATAACTAAAAGCTGCCATAGCTAGGCGCAGCACACTTCTGTCCACAGTGTTGAATCAGTGTGCATGGATCTATAGTGAGAGAGACACTCAGCAAAGGTGGCAGGCTAACTAGCTTACTACATGCAGTTGTAACTAAGCCACAGATCACTTCATGCCAACCTTTTTATTATATAAGATCCAAGGAATAGCATATTACCACTATAAAAACAGAACTTTACTGTTTTCACATGTGAGGCTATAGGTGTTTCCATCTTTTTCCAGTGTTTATGCTAAGCTGACTAGCCTCTGATTGTAGCTACATATCTATGGTACAGACATGAGGGAAGGGTTGACACCCATCCGATATAGCTGGGGTTCACAAACTTTTCATCCCGTGACCCCCAAAACAACTGTACCAGTGATTTGCGTCTCCCACTATCCCCAGATGTCAGATGGTGTCCTTGTTACATTTTGTAATGTTTAGCCCAATGCTAATATACCTTAATATTAATGTTGTTGTTGCTGCTGCTAATGTTGTTAATCTGCCGTAATCACATCAGGGGTCAGAGGGCAAAGAAAATCCAAAGGCTTTTATTTTTAAATGTAACTACTACTCCCGACCCCAACTTTGGGAACTAGTGCGATATAGTACATGATCATCGCCTACAAAGAATAAATAAAATGCATCTTCCTTTGAAAGTGACAATCATGTTGTCTGTCACTTCTTAAAAAATGTCGGCGTATACCTCCAGATCAAGTTCGACTGTAACAACATCTGGATGGCAGATGAACCCACAAGCGCGTCAGTTCTGTCAGTATGAATGAGTATTAATAGTATATTAGTATTAAGTAATAAGTGAGTATTGAGTATTTTCCATGGAAACATTCAGCAGGGGACTACCAAGTCTGAGCAACACAACGGCAGAGGACACATAGAGGACGTAATTTGACTGATATTTTCACCATCTCTGTGATGTGATGTTTTAATCCTTAATATAACAGCTGGGTTTTCCTCATACTGACTCTTTATTTCCTTTATGTTCATGTTGACAGTAGCAGATTATTTTAAAATTGATGCATAAAAGCACATATAAATACACAATAAAAACTGCAGGAAATGAAGCGTCTCATGCTTAAAATGTCATGGGTCAGGGCACCCAGACCTCCACCTAACTGGTGATGTCACAATGACCCACTTTCTGACAACCAATCCAGAAGAAACAAAGGCGGGGTGTGAGAGATTCTGTGTGTGTCCGTCCCTCCCTTCAGGATGTTATTTTCTCTCCGACAGAGGTGAAGGACTAAAACATGAATCTGACAGGAGGTCAGCTCTTTTATTTTGTTGTCTTTAAACAGGAGAGGTCTCGATAGAGGTGAACTCAACGTGACGACGGGAAGAGGGAGAGCCGGAAAAGGACGAAGAGCCAACATCTGTCGTCAGGGGCAACAGGTGCCAAAAACCTCTCCGCAATGATGTCTGAGTAACTCATTGTCAAAAAAGCGAAGAGGAAGTTCTGTGCAGTCGCTGTGGTTATGAAAGTACAACCAAAACCAGCGAAAAGAGGAAGCAGCAGACAGTGTGGTGACCTTTGACCTCTGACTGTATTTTTCCAACTCCAGAAAAACTGAAAACACACAAAAACCAAAAACCTTATTACATTATGTGTGTGTCTGTCTGTGTGTGTGTGTGTGTGTGTGTGAGCAACAGATCGTCACTTGGGAGGCTAAGGCTAACTTGGTTTGGGTTCAAGTCCAGCACAGACCACAGTGTGGAGCGTGGACTGGTTGCTCGAGATGGAAGTGCCCATCATCTCTCCACATTTGCATGTCTACACCCTGTGTGTGGTTGTCTCACAAGGAAGCGGGGACATATGACAATTTTAGAAACTTTGATTCACATGCTAGCAGCACTGTGACGGCTAATTGCTAATGTCATCATGCTAACATGCGCCCAGTGACAATGCATGGTGTTGCTGTTAGAATTGTTTATCGATGTTTACGTTATTCACCATCTTCACTTAGCATGTTAGCACTGGTCACGCTAACATGCTAACAATGACAATGCTTATATGGAGATGCTGTCAGCATTGTTTACCCATGTCACAGATGTTTAATATGTTCACCATCTTAGCATATTAGCATGCTAATAGTAGCTAATCTTCAGGGATAATAGTGGCTCAGTGGCCTAATGGATAAGGCATCAGCCTCTGGAGCTGAGGATTGTGGATCCAAGTCCCACCTCAGTTGTGTGCTTTTGTTTGTATGATTGTAATTTATAAAGGTGTCTGAATATGTAAAAATACTAAGTACACATAGTCCTAATTTCCATAATTAATATAAAAATTGTATCTATTGAGGTCAATGTTTGAGACTCAATTCTCAACCTTTCTTGGACAAGTTTAAAGCAGTTACTGTAAACTAAAATGAGACTGATATGAAATCTCCATTAATAAGGGGCGGCTGTGGCTCAGGAGGTACAGCCTATCCACTAATCAGATGATCGGTGGTTCGATCCCCAGCTCCTCCAGTCTGCATGTCAAAGTGTCCTTGGGCAAAATACTGAACCCCAAATTGCTCCCTGTAAGTCACTTTGGATAAAAGTGTCAGCTAAATGACAAAATAAATGTAAAGATAATGCTAATATACTAACAATGACAATACTTAAATGGTGTTAGCATTGTCTTCCCATGTTACTGAAGTTTACTATGTTCACCTTATAAGACTTATCATTCGTTTTCCAGATATTTGGTTTTATATGTTGGACACATTCCATTTTTTTTGTTGTTTGTTTGTTTTGGCAGACTTATATCACCATCCTGATGATGTTTGTGGATTGAGTGTGTGTGTGTGTCATGTGACAGCAATGTTGCATTCAGGTCACCATGTGATTCTGTGATTCCTGAAGGAGAGAAGGAAACAGTAGAAAGAGGTCATTTCACTGTTGAACTGCTGTTACACTGCAGTCTGTCCCCAGTCATGGGTTTCAAGTCCTGGAGGTACGTACAGGCCACCTGACAGGAAGATATGTACAAAATGACATCACATACACATCATTAATTAGACTTTCGGTTTTTTCCCTGATGTCTTTTTCAGAGAAAAGCTAGTCCCTGAAATGCTCATCACCTCAGGACCAATGTCCCCTATCGAAAGGACACATTATTAAAGGATGCACTCACATTTTTCAAACTTACTCTTCAAGTATGAGTATGAATGTCCGCAGTCCATTGTGACACTGTAATCATCCCCTTCTTCATTTTGGCTATGATGTAATGATGTTGAAATGCATTTTTCAGAGAAAAGAGGGCTGGAAGTTGTCCTCTATCTCTTTCACTGGAATCTGTTGACCTCATCATACTTTACATGTGCAACAGATTAGTACAGGGAGAACTGGAGCAGAGAAGAGAAGAACTAATTTGTACAACATGTTTGTACAACATGTAGGACCATATCAGAAGGCTGATCATGCAGAGAGATGCAATGACGATTTACATTTTCAGACCTTCCCTACAGGAGGTGCTCACATTCATAACTGAAATACAGTAGTTATGAAAAGACGGTTTGAAGACGTTCAAGCTGTGTTTACTTCACCTCACCCCCACACAGCTGTCCAGTCACTACGTTAACGTCCTAACTCTGACTGACCTGAGAAGTATGAGGGAAGTCTTCAGCCATTCAACCGTCCAGTATGCAGTCCTGATGGAGTATAGTGCTGCCTTCAGACCGTCCATACATGATCGCCAGTCAAGAGAGCAAACCAGGCTACAAACATTTTTATTTCTGCTGTGAAGTTGGACATTTTAACATGGGGACTTATGGAGACTGACTTGTTCTGTAGCCAGCCTCAAATAGACATTTGAGGAACTGCAGTTTTTGGCACTTGACAGCCACAGAGGTTGCCGCTTGACCTAACCCTGACCAAACTTTCACACAGTGGTGACCACTGACAAATGATTCAGGAGGGCGGTTACAAATGAGTAGTAGTAGTTGGGGGATTTTTGTTTAGTGTTGACCACAGTTTGAACTTCATGCTACAGACAAACCCACGACCTTTCAAGTCAAGCTATCTGAAGTGACCACAGCTGGACAACGTGCCAGGAACATTTCATTCATTTCAAAACGATGTCGCTGTCAGGAACCAGACTAGGACACAGGACTCAGGCGCAGAGATGGTGTGAAAACGGCAGGCTTTATTAAATGGCATCAAGGTTCACCTCTTGCAAAGTGATAAAACAACAGGGCTATGAAACCTCCTAAAACTATGACCAAGGCTATGAAAACTACGGCTCTAAGGAGAGCAAATAAACCGGCTATGAAAGGTATCAAAATAATAATCGCTCCAGTCGGAGGACGTACAACTCAAACTGTCTATGACTATGAAAAACACTGACTCAAACAAAAGACGCTCCAGCCGGAGGATAACCTAATCTAATAAAGAAAATGCCAAACTAAAAATCACTCCTGAAACTGAAGGCACACTAATCTGAGGAGGAGAAACAAAAATCACTCTTAAGGAGGAAAAATAAAAGGCTGAACTGAAAATACAGAACTAGAAAATCTCTACACTGAACTATGAATACAAAGCAAAATCACTCTTTAGAGGAACAGCGCTAAGGCGAAAAACAGGCTTGAAGATAATTACTTTGGCTGTGGACTTTGGGTCGAGGGCTGTAGTGGACGCACGAAACGAAACACACTGGCAACAAGACAAAGGGAGACGCAGACTATATGAACACATGGAGGTAATGGGGAACAGGTGGACACAATCGGGAATCAGGGAAGACAATCAGACCGGTGACACATGAGGAAGGGCAAGTGACCTGAAACGAGAGGAGAGTTACCTTTCAAAATAAAACAGGAAATGACAAGACATGGAGACAGAACAAAAACCCAGCTTGACTTCACCGCGGTGTGACATCTTCCTTGAGTTGGACCGTTTTTTCCGTGATGTACTACAGCCGGCGTGCGTCACATGACACCATGTGTCAAAACATAATGAGACATGTTTTACACATCAGGAGAAAGAGCTCCACTTCCTGCACAGTCTGTTAAGGAATCATCAACAGCTGGAAACCAGTCAGAAAGCTGTGGGAGACAATACGGCTGTTAATGTCAGTGTGTGTGTGTGTGTGTGTGTGAGTTAATGCCTCAGTAAGACATCACACTGCAGTCTCTCTCTTAATGCTGACATCATGCTTTTCCATCCCGAATAAGGCTTTAAGGATGAATGAATGAAGGAGGACGTCGCAGTCGATGAAAGGAAGAAGAATGAATTCATTTTGTTCCCTCACAGGTTTTCACAGTGTGTCACTTCTCCCAATTTCACCTCACAACGCACTCACACAGACACTTCACAGTGTGTGATGGCGCTGATGGAGCATTATTCTGTCACTTCATTAATAATCTGCATTAACTGTAATCTGCATCCACCTGCACGTCACCTGTTACGATCAGAAAACGAGCGCGTCACACTGGTTTATAATGTTTCACCTCGTTCTGACGGAGGATGTCCTCCATCTGCCTGTCACACACACGCACACACACACGCACACACATGGGAGCTTCATTAGGGAGGATATTAGTGTGAACCCACATTACACACCCACACCCACTACAGGAGGTTACTGATATGAAGCCAACAGCTGGATCTCTCTCTCTCACACACACACACACACACACACACACACAGAGTCAGATCTTTCCGGTTTGGCAGGAGACCACAGTGAGACAAGGTCGTGTGCGTGTGTGTGTGTGTGTGTGTGTGTGTGTGTGAGAGAGTGTGTGTGTAGTTGTCAGAGATAAGCATGTCAGGGCCACAGAGAGATAAAATTCAGGATGAAGTCCCCTTCACATACACACACTCACACACACGCATTCTGGCTCTAACGGCAGTTTGAGCCAATCAGATGGTGTCTCAGCCTTCAGCTCGTTACCAGAGTAGCAGTTTCCCTCCAGGAGCAGCAGGGAGAAACTGCAGCTCATTAACATAATTAATTGACACTCATTAGCTTATTGAAGCTGCAGGTTAACCGACAGGACAAAGTCCTCAGAACTCTGTACTGACACGGCAGAAGAGTTTATTTAACAGTGCACACACAAACAAACATGTAAACATCCATCCATCCATTTTCTAACCGCTGATCCTCATCAGGGTCACAGTGGGGCTGGAGCCAATCCCAGATGATTTACGCAGGGTACATTGAGACAAACAACCATTCACAGTAACATACACACCTATGGGCAATTTAGAGTTACCTATTAACTGCATGTGTTTGGACTGTGGTAGGAAGAGTACCGGAGAGAACCCATGCCCCGGCCAAGTAACCTGTGCCAACTGCAGCATGTAAACAGTCAGTGAAAAGTGAAATTAAAAACACATTAACAACATAACAACAGGAGCTGACAGCTGACGGTCATGTGAGCATCAGCGTCTGTGACTGTGGAAAAGCAAACAACATATTAAAGGTCCAGTGTGTGAGATTTAATATTTTGTATTCATAACTGTGTTTTCATCAGTGTATCGTGACCTGAAAATACGAATCATGTTTTTGTTAACTTAAAATGAGCCTTTTTTTTTTATCTACAGACTATAGCCATGAGTCCTCCTCCACAGAGTCCGCCATGTTTATAGATATTGTAGCCAGAACACTGGTTCTCAAACTGTGGTATGAGTAACCCCGAAACCCCACCGGACACGTCTCTGTCACATTGCTTTTGTGATGCTGTTTTGGTCTGTCCTACACACGACTTCAAATTTCAGAAGCTGACCAGACTTTGTTCTTGCTTGGTTTATGTGCTTTAAATATGCTTCTACATGTGTAAATATGCTACAGCTAATTTGTTTCTCTTTTGTCTGTTTTACGACCAATAGTTTGCACAGGGTATTTTATTTTGAAAATCCATCGGATTATCTTTGCTTTTTCTGTGTCTGGCTTCCGCCCACTCGTGGTGGCCTGTGTAAATTGGCACAGGCTGCTCGCAGCGTCCGTCAAAAATAGAACAGCCGCGTATTTCACGCGGAGCCGTGCAAAGGCCCGCTTCTGGGACACTTCTGAACCGGACCGCGGCGGAGCCTGTGGAGTTTGAAACATTGACTAGAACGGCCACGTATCACTGCGGGCGTCCACGCCCGGTGGAATTTGGGGTTAACACTGGTAGTACATGACTTTCAAATGAAATGAAATTAGACTAAGATAGAAAACTGGAATGCTACTTCAATAAGTTTTGTATTATCCTGTAATATTTAGTTTCAATATCAGCCTGATACATCGTCACGTTGTTTCACATAGTGCGCGCATACATCCATGACTATCTGAAATGAGACATGAGATAGTATGTGGAGGTAAAAAACGGTTCAAAAGCTCCAAACTCCAAAGTTCAAATGAGGAGAACTCTGGTTCTTGATCCGCGGTTCAACAACAGTCAACAATAAATTCTTAATAATAATATTGAACAGGGTCAGACTACACGCGAATTTTGTCTGTTAAAGCAGTACTTGGACAGACAAATATTTTGTGAGGTGGTACGTGGTATACAAAGTTTGAGAAACACTGGCCGAGAACAACAGACTAAACACTGGCTGTTGATGAGTCCCCGCATTTCGCAGTCCACCGAAGGTGAGGCGAGGGTTTTGCAATCAGCAATTACACCGCTAGATGCCATTAAATCCTTTAATGATACAACACATCATAACAATTAAAAGTACAGCATAACAAAAACAAAAACCATCTCCATTTTAACACTGTACATGCTATTCAGAGCCAGACAGTGCAGACTAAATGGACTGTGGTACCGTGACATATCCCTGCTGCAGCCTCCATCCAGCTGATTTAACGTGTGGGCTAAGAATACTGAATGTTTTATTTGTCAGACAGCTAGCAAAGGCCGCCGCTCCTTCTATTGTTTCTAATGTAAACACGGCAGCAGTGCCAAAGAGAGACAGGACGGCCGATGATGGCTTGCCGCATAACCATGGCAACCATGAAACCCACAGTGAGGGAAACGATACGGGAGATAACTGCTCTTACAGTTTTTCAGCAGCAGTAAACACACATCAACGAGGAGGAAACGTTCAGATTCAAAGTGTGATTGTGCAGTCTGGGACAGCTTATGATATTAGTTAACTAAGCCTGCTGTGTTGTTACATAATGCTAAACATTTCCGCTGACTACGTGGACATAAGCAGTTTGTATCAGATGGTAAAGATCTTTAAAAGGACCGGATGTAGCCACAGTGGTGGGGCCACGCCCTGCTGCCACCCAATTAAACTCTAAGAAGACTCAAAGACTCCAACGTCACATGACACATTTCTGAGTGAAATTCTTTAAATCACTCTCCTTTAACTCACTACTGAACGACCCGCTGGAGTGAGCATATGGTAACAGTAACATGTGTTACATCCATACATCTTCATAATGGCTCTTCCTGTCCAACAGCACACTGCCCCGACTGACCCTCGGAGGGAAGAACGGGCTGTTCGCGGGAAGTTCACTTCCTGTGGAGCACAATGGCTGTTGTTCCAGACGGGACGTGACATCATTCTCAAGGATTTTAAGACAGGAAGGAGCTGCTGCGGGTTGAAACTCTGCGTCTGTGTCTCCTGTAAAGTGGTGGACAGAGTTTAGCATGGGACCATCCATCTGCTGATCCACGTCTATGTCCATGTTTCAGCTGAGGTCAGAGCTTCATTGTTGTAGCTCCTCTGCAAACACAGATAGACGTGCCACACGGTATCGCGTCTCGTTGTGTATTCAAACTAATCCTGATTACATTCTTCATTTACTGTGTGGATAAGAGGAACAATCACAATGACAGGGATGTTTATGGAAATGGTTTAGCACGGGACTGAATGGGACCAAAATGTCCAAAATCAAATAAATAAATCACATTGTAAGTCACAAAGAGTTGATGCACAGCAGCTGATTCTTGACTTTACAGAGTTTCCTGATGGACAGTGAAGTAAAATGCTGCCAGCTGTAGCTGCTGTTAGCTAATGTTTGCTTAGTTTGTTAGCCAGGCTGCCTGGACTGTGAGCTCAGGGCACTGAGGGAGTGTTAGTGTTTGTACCACAGGTGTTTTGGACCACCAGGAAAAGGAGGTTTTCACCCCAGAGGCAAGGGGGAATGCAGATGGGGAGCAGAGCCGTGTTGTGCCAGAACAGGAGCTGGGTGAGCAGGCAGTGTAACCAGGTTCAGCAGCCTCTATGGACATAATGATAGAGGAGAAAAAATGAAGAGGACGTAGACAGATGAAGCTAAGAAGACAAAGTGGCTAATCAAATATCTGTTTCTTCATTAAACACCAAAGAGTTTAACGCTGAGTGGTAGATGATCAGATCTATCCTTCTTACATTCATTCATTCAGTATCACAAACACGGAGGAAACACGGTCACAGCTCTCCTGCTCTCCATGTGGTATCTCTGCAGCTCTGATGTGTTGTTACAGGTCTGAGCCTTCATGCTAGCCTGACACAGTAGTATAAATCCAGCTGTGTTTATCTTATGAGTTGAATGCATCATTGTCTGCTCGTCCAAACCATAAAAGAGCGGCGTCTGGTACGCTTCTGTCTTCACGTTCGTGTTAACTAAGAGTTATTTTCAGAGTTATCGGACGTGTTCAGACTGACAGACGTTAAAGCCCCTTTCAGACATGTATCTCTCTTTATGTGATTTTACATGTTTACATGCATCTGGATGAACTCCTGAGTCACTTTTACATGAAAGTCATGACTCAGATGTGAAGCCCTCTTTTCTGGGAAAGAATTCGTCACATCACCGGCTTTTATCCTTCAGTTATAAGTGACTTTTACACATTTATAAAGAGTGTTTCATGGTTGCTGCATCACTGATGGGTTAATATTTTTTAATTATTATAAGTAATTTTGCAGTTGAAGCTTTAAATAATGAACGTCATCATGGGTGTGCAAGGGAAACACAGAGAAACCTGATTCATTTAATGTTATTTGGGAGTTAAGTTACTTCCTTTTTTCTAAAATCCCTCAGTGCACCAGCATTGCACGACAGGATGTTATGTAAGTTGCTGTATGTAAAATACTTCAGCATGAAAATATGGGGCAGATTATTGATCATGGATCAGAGTACTACCATAGTTTTTTACAATTTTGTTTTTAAACGTTGTTCATGTTCATGTTAAGATAAAAAGATGGACTCTGACCTCCACGTCTGAAAAGAGTTTTAGTCTGGAGCTTGTTGAGCTCATTTGTTGACTGGAACAAACACGTAGATGCTTAGTCATGTGACTCACTAAAATATGTTTTTAAAATCACATGTTTTTTATTACATGAAAGTATTTTTGTGAAACTCATGTTAGCTCAGGAGACATTTGATTGTACAGAGAAGACCGAGTGCGTGTGTGTGTGTGTGTGTGTGTGTGTGTGTGTCCGAAGGCATCTTCTTCAGTAACAGCTTGTGTTGCCTGTGGGACAACACACACACACACACACACACACACACACACACACACACACACACACACACTCAGTCTAACTGCTGCAGGCCTGTAGCTCATTACTGATTCAACATATGGCTACACACACACACACACACACACACACTCAGTGTAAGCAAACAAAATCTTGTGATCATTAATTGCTGTTGTATTTGAAATAAGACAGACTGATGAGATGAACTCTGACCCAGTTCACTGGACCGAGTTTATTTACGCAGAGTTTCACAGTTGGGACTTGAGCGTCTGCGATCACAGTTCAGTTCTCTCTTTCTGTTTTCTGTCAACCGTACAAGGTGTTTCTTTCATGTACTAAAAGTTTCAAGTAGAAAAGCAGCTTCGAGACGTTTCTCTTCTGAGCTGACATGCTCCCTCGCTTCTTCTGCCTGTTGAAATTTTTCAGCCTTCTTTTTTTATTCCGTCTATTTTTGCCATGTTTCCATGTTTCCGCTCAGGCTCACACTGCAGTCCTTGTCTCTCCAAAGAGCCTGGCACAATCCAAAGCGGACACGTTTATATCCACAGACATGTTCACATGTGCTGTTGGTCATAAGAATTTGGGCTTCATGTAAACGACTGCAAAATGTCTGTGCGGCCTCTCTGGGCGGATGACAGAAGATCGTCATGTGGTCCCTCGCGGCTATGCAGACACATGACATACAACATGTGTGAATAGTTGAATTATTGTTTTTGGGAACAAACAGAATCCATACCATCAGCTCTGAACGCTCACTCACTAACACGTTACACGCTGTTAGTTTCATCCGTACAATAAACAAAGATACTTTGCAGCATTGCAGGGGGGTTTTCTGCTGGACTATTTCTTGACCACTGGTTGCCAGGCAACATCACAAGGACAAATATGTTTTAATACATTTTAATACCATGGAGGCCATGAGCGCAGCATTTTTGCTGGCCTCCTGGAGCTCTTTAGAAAAGGCTCTTTGGCATCATGGACAGCTAACTGACAAAAACATTGATTGACCCCCAATAGAGACAAGTCACTGTTAAATTCAGGTTCTTGGTGCATTGTTTGTGTTTTTATATTGCTAATGTCTATTAGTAATTAGTAATAATTAACTCTCGATGACCAGCCTGAAACTGGGACAATCCTGGATAAACCAGAACATCTCATCACTGTATGTAAAACCACAACTTCTGTTTTACAGAACTTTTATTGACTTTGTGATGTTGTTGTATTTTTGATAAATATACTACACACATGGACTTGTAAAAGCGCTCTGAGGAGTCGGTAAACCAGTGCTATATAAGTACAACACTTTCACCCATTCACACACACATTCACACTCTGATGCACAGCCTGCCACGCAAGGTGCTAACTGCTCATCAGGAGCGATACAGCGTGCAGAACTTTTATTTCCCGATGTTATATTTCTGTATCAGATTCTCATTAAGTTTCAGGGTTTCTTTGTGGGATAAGTTGACAAAAGAAAAAAGTAACTGTTGTTAGATTGTTAATATGATATCACTGACAGCATAAAGAATGGACATCGTACGCATGACATCACCCACCGGTTTCTGAAGAGCCGTTCTGAAGCTCAAAAAATGTGGCCATGTTGGTAGTGCTGCCTCTGTCACCTTCCAGCTAATAAAAAATTTCAGCAAAGATGTGGATCATCAGTGGACCTGAGGTGGGCCAAATGATGCCTGGTTGTTTAAACAAGCCACCTGTAACGCTGTTAATTCTGCATAACTTTAAGCCTTAATATGATTTGAACAGGTGAGTTGTATATAAATTCACCCTCAGTACAGTTGTCATGAACGGGGAAATTAGCTATAGAGACCAAAACTGTTTTTTGTACCAGGCTGTAAACATGTTTATTTCTGCTGTGAAGTTGGACATTTTAACATGGGGACTTATGGAGACTGACTCGTTCTGTAGCCAGCCTCAAACAGACATTTGAGGAACTGCAGTTTTTGGCACTTGACAGCCACAGAGGTTGACCTAACCCTGACCAAACTTTCACCACAGTGGTGACCACTGACAAATGATTCAGGAGGGCGGTTACAAATGAGGCGTAGTTGCGTAATTTGGGGGATTTGTTTGGTGTTGACCACAGTTTGAACTTCGACTTATGGAGACTGACTCACTTGTGGAGCCAGCTTCAAGTGGACGTTTGAGGAACTGCAGTTTTTGGTACTTCAACATTAGCTTCACTTCACAGCCACGGAGGTTGATGTTTGTGTTATACTGAATATATGCTGTAACAGAGAAAGCATTCTAAAAACATTACAATGCAATAACGCTGTCATTATCATCTTAATATACAGTATAATAACCACCATTTTAATAATTAACATTACATCATAGAGTGAGATCAAAATGGGCCACTCCAGTTTTTGTACAGACTAAATAAACGTTAATCAGTGAGCTTTAGAGCTGTTGCAAGGTGCAGCCGTTTCCACTGTTTATGCTAAGCTAGGCTAACAGGCTGCTGGCTGCAGCTTTATATTTATAGCACAGGCATGAAGGTGGTATCAATCTTCTCATGTAGCTCTTAGCAAAAAGCAAAATGAACTGTTCTTTCACTCTCCTGTTGTTTTGTGGAGGCTGCAGACAGATCTGCACGCGTGTCAGCTTTTATCTCACCCGACTGCGATCATATTTCATGTCATATTTATATTCCATCATTCAACCATTTCCTATTCCTCTAATAATAATTATTACTACTTAATAATACAAAATATAAAAATATTATTACTATTTATGTTATCATAGTCCTCTGATGAACTGGTGTACCCTGTTTCTCGCCCGGTGCCAGCTGGGATTAGCTCCAGCCCCCAGCGACCCTGAAATCGATAAGCGGTTATTGAAAATGGATGGATGATATTTTCACAGATTAATCTACCCAGCAGTATATCAGGTTGTTAAATAAGCCCTACCCAACATCTGCGACATTTAATTGATCTACATCCTGATGTCTACTTGATGGACTTGATGGACTGGTAAAAGCACTCTGAGGGGTCAGTAAACCAGAAAGGTGCTATATAAATACAACACTTTCACCCATTCACACACACATTCTCACACACATTCACACTCTGATGGGAGAGGCTGCCATGCAAGGTGCTAATTCACTCACATTCACACACCAACGTTGCAGCCATCAGGAGCGATTTGGGGTTAAGCATCTCGTTCAGAGACACTTCGACTGTACTGGGGGAGCAAGGGATCAGTCCAGTGACCCTCCAGACAAGCTGCTGTACCACCTGAGCCGCAGCTGCCTGTCTCACTGTGCATGTGCAATGATGCGTACTGAATACTTTTTGAACTTGTACACAAGTAAAACTTTGAATGCATGACTAGTTCTACACTACAGCAATGCTGCCTTCACCTAAGTAAAAACACTCTTTCACACTTGTCCAGTGCCACCACCTGAAGCTGATCTCTGAAGCCCCTGTTGATATTTCCCTTTGTCACATTGGAGCCATAAAGGTGTGACTTTGCACCACCCGTGAAAGATGTCAGGAAATGATGTCACACTCTCCTCTGCGGCCACGTGTACTCTGACTCTGCAGCTGCACACCTCTTGCCTGCTTCCTTGTTCTTTCCGTCTTCAGGAAACATCGTGTTCCCTTTTTGACGACGTGTTGAGGAAGGAGAGTAGAAAAAAAATATTTCAAACTTTGAATAAAGCAAACTCTAACACCGCGGGCTGTGAGGAACTGACTGTGAGACCGTTTGACTATTAAGACAAAACGGAACACACACACACACACACACACACACACACACACACAAGGAATGAGGCCTGATGGAACCAATTAGCAGACGTTATCATGGCCTGGAGATGTCACAAGCTGTTCAGACAACCCCTCCCTCTCTTTATCCCCCCAGGGGGTCTGTGTGTGTGTGTGTGTGTGTGTGTGTGTGTGTGTGTGTGTGTGACTGCTAATACATCACTGCTAAAATATTTACAGTCCTTTATGCTTTACAGTTTATATTACTGACCTATATTCATCTGTGTGTGTTGTGCATGTGTGTGTGTGTGTGTGTGTGTGTGTGTGTGTGTGTGATGTCATGGCTGACAGTGACCTCAGCTACAGGAACATGTCCATATAGGGCTGTAAACACACAGTTTCACAGTGCTGTGTGTGTCCTCATGTTTAAAATCTTTGACTGGATCTGTGAAGTGAATCTGTTTATCACTGTTGCTAGGAAACAACCCGAGGGGGTTGTCTCATCAATTTTTGGCGTACGCAGCCAAAAAAGTTGAGAACAATGTGCTGGCCTGCTGTATGAGTATGACTGAATTAGTGTTGGTCATTTGAGGTAGCCCTTGTCCAAAAACATGACATCAAGTTGGAGTTCATTACAGCTTGGCTCTTATTTTGATAGTCTCTTCCTTCACTACTATCCCTACACTCACCACTCACTACAAAGAATTCAAACCTTATTTGGAGAGTAACGTTATAACCAAAGCTTGTTGTGAACGCCACTTCCTGCTTCAACTATGACCTCCTGTATGCTTTTCCTGTACAGCGAGGCATTATTAATGATAGTTCAGGCGTCTGCGGTCTGAGTAAACTGTTGGTTTGTTTACAGGCTGTCTGATCCCATGACTGCTCACGGTTCTTCACTTATCAGACTTATTGTTATGACGCCTTGGTGACAAACAGCGTTGTTATTTATTGTAAAGACGCGTACGATGTCAAACCACTGACAGCACAAAGAATGGACGGCGTATGTGTGACGTCACTCATGTTTCTGAAGAGCCGTTTTGAAGCTCAGAATCTGTGGCTCTGGCTGCCGCCATGTTGGCTGTCCTGCCTCTTCCACCTTCTGGGTGATCTAAAAATCAGCAAAGACTTACACATGGGCTCTACTTCCAACCCACGAAACTGTCACGAAATTTAATGCACTAATTCGTGCTCTCGGAACGAACGGCATCTTTTTTTCATGCTGCTCAGGACGACATTAAAACTAATGTATTTCAATAGGAGGCATCTTTCCTGGTTTTGATGATCGCATTTATGTGTTTTTAATGTCTTAATTGACGTTTAAAGTTTTATCTTTATTTGATATTTCATCTTTCTGTAATGTATAGGTCCCGGAAGCGCACTGTTTTCATGTGTAGGCGGCACATATGACAGAAAATAAGACAGAAATAAGTTTCGTGGTTCTTTCGGGTCAAAATAAAATAAACGTATCCTCCTGATCATTAACGAGACTGCAGAGTGGTGTTGTGGCCATCGCTAAGAAATATATCTTATATTTCTGCTCCTTTTCCAAGAAATATCGTAATTTCAGTGGTTTGTTGTGTCAGTCTACACTACACTTCCCATGAGCTTCAGCGACCGTTACCTGCTTTGGTAAATGTTAACACGCTCATTTGGTGACTCGTGGAAAGCTGTCATGACAGAGCAGATTTTTGAGGGAACTGAGAGTCCAAATCGTGAGAAGCTATCAAAGATTTAAGCTGCACTCTCTCTTCTGTTCCACAAAAGAGGAATGCTGTGCATGCACTTAAGTGTTCAGTAAGGAGACTGGAGTCGGCATCTTTTGAATAAGCTGTGAATTCACTGTGTGTTACTGTGTGTGTTAGCAGTTGGCTCACCAGCTACAAGTGTTCACTGTTCTACTCTCCTAAACAGACAGCTGCCAGCCAATCAGAATCAAGTGTTTTCTGTTATGGTGACACAGTTTGGAAAGATTTAATTCAAATAAACATCAGTATCAGATGTGGTCAGTGTGTGTGTGTGTGTGTGTGTGTGTGTGTGTGTGTGTGTGTGAGGAATAAACAGCAATTTCCTCCCATTTTCAGTAATGTCAGCAGCCACGCCCCCTCCTCCACCCTCTCACTCCGTGTGTCCTCCTGACCCTACGGCTTCCCCCACACACACACACACACACACACACACACACACACACACACGCCCCTCCGAGATCAAAGCCCTGTATCTGATCAGACTGATCTGTGATCAGTAGATGTGAACACAGCAGGGATCAGCTGTCTATTAGCATACCACAGATAAGAAGATAACACACACACACACACACACCGTCTGTGTCATTAAGTCAGTGTGTTTGTCATCATGTGAAAGTCAATGAGCAGAGAGGACAAGCAGACCTCTGATCTGATGATCTGTTGTCTGTCTGTTTGTTTTGTCTCTTATTTTGACAAAATTGTTGCATTTTAATCATTTTAGTTCTATTTTCTTCCATTTATTTCATATGTTGTAGAAACATAACCTAAATCCAGTTCATAACTAGACGTAAACTAAACAACCAAACCTACAAGAGGAAATGAAACAACTAAATGAGATGTGAAATTAAAATAAAAAAAGTGAAATTTTCCATTAGCTGCTGTTTTTAAAATGATTAATAGTGACCATTCTGAGGTTATATCTTCATACTAAGAATGAACGTGCAGTGTCATGAAACAAATTAAACAAAATGTGCTTCGTCACATGCACAGAGGGAGCGATTTGCCCGGCGTGGGATGAGATCGGTATCCGTGGCGATCATGGCCAACAGTGAGGAGGTACGGCTGCAGACCCTGCTGGTTTTTGGAGATGCTCCTCCAAACTGCGGCATGACTGTGGTTGAGACCAGGACACTGAACACAGAATAATGTGCAGCCACAGAGAAAAGCACACGACACCACAGACGAAACAGAAGGTGATGGGACAAATTATTATCATCACTTCAATATTATAGATAGATAGATAGATAGATAGATAGATAGATAGATAGATAGATAGATAGATAGATAGATAGATAGATAGATAGATAGATAGATAGATAGATAGGAGTCATTATACAGAGTTATGGCAGTTGGTAGGAATGACCTCCTGTAGCAGTCTTTCTTACAGTGGAGCTGCAGGAGTCTCCGACTGAAACTGCTCTGTTGTCATCTGCAACATCTTACTGCACACATTAAAGGACCGGAGCTTCCTCAGGAAGTAGAGTCTGCTCTTCCCCTTCCTGTAGACAGCCTCAGTGTTGCATCTCCAGTCCAGTCTATTGTCCGTACTTGTAGTCCTGCACCACCTCCACCTCCTCACCCAGGATGGAAACTGCTCAGGTCAGACCTAGTCCTCCTGAAGTCCACAATCATCTCCCTCGTTTTGGCCACATTCAAGACAAGGTGGTTGACCCTACTCCACGCCACAAAGCGATCAACCACATCCCTGTACTCCTATACCTGGAGGTATCCACCTGCATCACCTGGAGCTTCTCCCTCAAGCAGTGTAGGCTGGATCGTGTTGAAGGCACTGGAGAAATCAAAGAACATGATCCTCACAGTGTTGCCAGCTCTATCCAGGTGAGAGAGGGCCCGCTGAAGCAGGTAGATGATCGCGTCCTCAACACCAACCGAGGGACGGTACGCAAACTGCAGCGGGTCTAGGGAGGTGGTCACCTAAGGTCTCAGATGGGCCAAAACCAGTCTCTCCAGGAAATGCAGAAGTTTGTCTGTCAACTGTGTGACTGTGTTTCCGTTGTCATGACGACCACTATGAATTCTGGGCTGCTGTATTGAGAAAGTTGTTTTCTCCGTGTGGTTGTTACTCAGAATCACTCAGACATGGAAACAGTGACACATCAGCGCTTTGGGAAAGTGTAAAACAGGAAATCTACGTTGGGCTTTTAGAGTTCACATTTATCGGACTGCTCAGACGCAGACCGCCTGACGACACGTACGTTCTCTCAGCTGCACCACGCTAAGATGAATGCAGTGTAATCCAACAATCCTGCGACAAACCGACGTGACGGTTCTAATATTTAGTTTTGAAGGACGTAGTTGGTGGTGCTATTGAACTGTGTTGTGTTATACTTTAATACAGGTGTTTCTATCATTTTGTCTACCTCATTTATGTAAAGATGATAAAAGATGATAAAATGAATAATAGAAACAGTCCTCTTGTCCCAGACGTCCAGAAGTCTGCGTTCAGTGAAACACATAAAAACTGGCCAAAAAATGGCCTTTTTGTATTGTGATAGAGTGACGACATGACAACATCAAATCCAAATGATGTCATGACAGTGACGACGTCCGAACCAATGTTAGGTTTAGTGTAGAAGGAGGGCTTAACAGAGATGTTTCAGCCCTCCACCCACACTTAACAGAGATAAAAAAAAATCTCTGGTAGACTGTGGATGGAGGTCCGAAACGGAGATAAATTTTAGCTCATTTAGTGTGGACGGAGGTCCGAAATGGAGATACAATTTTAACTGATGAAGCCCTCTGTCCAAAATAAACCAGAGATAAAAAGTCTGGGTTGTCTAGTCTTGGGCTGAAACTGAGATAACATTTGAACTGGTTTACTGTGGACTGATTAAAAAAAGTAAAAAAAAGTAGTAGATAATAGATAGAGGGCTGAAACTGAGATAACATTTTAACATGTAGATTCTGGGTGGAGGGCGTTAACTGGTTTAGTGTGGATGGAGGGCTGAAACAGAGATAACATTTGAACTGGTTTAGTGTAGACGAGCGATAAAACAGAGATAAAGTTTGTGTGGAGTGGATGGAGGGCTGGGACTGGGGAAATGAAAGAGAACAGAGGAAGTTTCAGAACTATTAGTATTATCTGAAACAATCAGCACATGATGGCTGCATGACTAACAACACAACTGCTGCTTTCTGTGCGTGTGATTGACTACTACCACTCCAACTGGTTGTTTTGTTTGAGCTGCTGCTCCTCTTTCCTGGCAGCAGCAGCAGCATGCTTTCAATCCTTTCATGTGGGAATAAGTGAGAGCCCACATCTCTTATCTCCCCGCAGCTTATTTTCTTTATGTCTTCTGTCCTCTCGTCCATCTACTATCTGCTCTGACCTCTGGCCTCCTAATTGCAGGCTGAGCGGAGGTTCACGGTGACCTCAGTGGAACCATCACACAGCTAAGGGACTGCATGAGCAGGACGGCAAGTCAGTGTGTGACCCGATCAGTGAGATCACGTCCAAACAAAAAGCACTTAAATCTGAAAACTCGTATCCACGCTGATGTTTTCAGGTCGTTTTCCAAAGATCTAGTTCAACATAAGGACTCTCCAAGTGTGCGGGAGGGTGGGAACAGTAGCTGGTCAGATTCCTACGTAATAACTGTAGGGTCATTAACAGGAAATACCAACAAACACACTGAGTGTGTGTGTGTGTAGTGTAGAGTTCCTGTCCGACATTCGCCCAAACAGTCTGTCTGCTCCACAACTGTCCATGTCTGGAACTATTTTTATCAGAATGGTTCAGATCAGAATGACAGCTGATGATGAATACAGATGTTGAAGACGGTTTCACATTCTATTCCTTTACTGTACTAATGTTAGTCTTCTTTATTATTGTGTATATGTATTTAACTGATAACTCTGCGTGAGAAAACATACAGATACTGTGAATAAACAGTGCTGAAAAATGAAAGAAGTCTCTCCCTCTTTTCTGTCCTTGGTGTCCCTCTGGTTTATTTACTGATGGTTGAAGGTCTGGAATGAATCACAGAGCGGTTTGAGTTCTTCAGTGACTCTTTCAGGATAAATATTCTTCCCCTGACTTCAACTCAACACAGTTAATACCGTCTACACAACGCGTCACAGCCCCGGACTACTTCGAAAGTCATTGTTTACTGAGTCCGGTTACTTTGGATTAAAACAGCTTCAATCACACAAAGCTGTTCCTCTGCACAATTTGTTTGAGTGAATACTTACACAGAACAGCTGTTCCCTCCAACGACACAGAATATCTGAAGCTGTGTATTTTTACACTTTATTCTATAATCATGTCTCATCTCCGTTTACTGCCTCTTGAGGTTTTCTTTTGTGCTGTCTGGGTAACAGACAAACAAAACAAGGAGACTAACTGAACCATATACAGCAGGGATGTCCAAATTTCATGTGGTCCAAAGCTTCATTTTTATAATATATTTTATAATGTATTATTTATGCTAAACGCTATTGATGCAGTGAGATGCAGTGAGTGAAGTGCACCAACTGTACACTGTACCGTACACGCAGCTATGACATGTCTTCAGACAAGTAAAAGTTAGCTATGTGGCATTACAACTTCATCATGTTCATGAAGCAATGATAGACATTGTTTTAAAAAAATGCAAATGTCAGCATGCTAACGTGCTCACAGGTTATATGAAGTTAAACATGTTCACCATTTGAATTAAACACAGGAAGTTGCTCTCAGCAGTGCCTGAACAACACCTCTTAGATGTTTTAGCAGTACCCATGGTGACCTCCACCTTCTTTATCACACTGGCAGGTTTTACTTAGATAGATAGATAGATAGATAGATAGATAGATAGATAGATAGATAGATAGATAGATAGATAGATAGATAGATAGATAGATAGATAAGGTCGTCATAGCAGTCCAGTATATTTGAATACAATAAAAATACAATAAATATCTCAATATCTATTTAATGATTCTGCAAAACCCAAAACCTCCCAGTCCTAATTTTGAATCTGAGGTAGAGCGGGTCCACTAATCAGATGTTGCGATCTCCTCCAGTCTGCATGTCGAAGTGTCCTTGGACAAGATACTGAACCCCAAATTGCTCCCGAAGGCTGCGCCATCAGTGTATGAATGTGTGTGAATGGTGAATGAGATATGTAGTGTGAAAGAGCTTTGAGTGATCGGAAGACTAGAAAGGAGCTATATAAGTACAGTCCATTTACCATTTAATTCAGCCTTTCCCCTTGCAACAACATGTGCTTGACACTTCGGTTTACAAGCAAATAACAGCAAAAATAATGGCATTGTCATCATCCAGTTGTATTGTGTTTACTGCACAGACTGTATAACACATGGATGTGGTATCCATGACGTCACCCACAGGTTTCTGAAGAGGTATATGTGAGGGCTCAGCGTGGTGGCTCTCCTGCCTATTCCACCTCAATATAAACAGGTGAGTTGTATATAGATTCACCCTCAGTACAGTTGTCATTAACAGGGAAGTTAGCTATAGAGACCAAAACTGTTTCTTGTACCAGGCTGTACACATGTTTATTTCGTTTTATTTGGTAAAACAATTAAACCATTGAGCATGTTAGCATGTTTGTGTTAGCATTTCCTAGATAAAAACATGAACTGTCACTTATACTCTAATCTGTTAAAGGTACAGTGTGTCAAATGTAGTAGCCCGTTGAGTGACTGCAGTCTCCATTCACACTGGTGGTGAAGGGGAACTGCCCGCGCACGTGCACACAAAGGCGCGTGCGCACCACCCTTGCGCCCTTAATTTAGGCGAGGGGTGTCGAGGAAACACCGTTACACACGCTCGCGGAGAGCGAGGGAGGTCTCTCCTTCATGTTTCATTGACTTCATCTCAAACTCGCAGGGACTCCAGCTCTGACTGCTTTCCTCCCCAGTTTCTCTCACACTGTTTCACCCCAGCTCACTTTTCTGTCACTAAATCCAGGAACCTCACCGGAACTTTCAAGCACGAGGCGGTTAATGGACCTATAGGAGCAACAGGAGGCTTCACGAGCGTGTCACCGCGAACGAGACGGATTTAACGGATTTAGCTCTTTGATTCCATCCACCCTGTACTGGAGCCACTGTGACCGGCACACCTTCAGGTACAGTAGCCCCGTTAGTTACCGTCAGAGAGGACGGACAGAAACGAACGACTGACAGAGTTAATTAAGAAAAGTTTACAGAAACTAAAAAACAAAATTGAACTTTTTTTTTTCAATGCGGCCATTTTCCGTCTTAAAGTGAACATTCATTTATTAATGAATTATATATATATATATATAGTGAATAAATTAATCTGTAAATTAACTCGTTTGTTGTTCTGTTTTTGTCCATGGCTAAATAAACAAAATAATTAACCTCTCTAAAAGAACTACAAACTAAGAATAATGTTAATAAGTTTAAAACAATTAAAAGACTTAGAGATAGAGTCCAGTTGACAGGGCTGGACCAAGAAGTTTGGGGGGCCACGAGCAAACTATGTTCCTCCAACAGTTTCTGCCTGAGTCAGTGATTCATGAGTCTGGTTCAAACACATCTGATACAGCTGTAATGTCTGAGTCGTTAAATATGAAGCTACAGCCAGCAGCCACCTAGCTTAGCTTAGCGTAACCAGGGGTTATGCTAAGCTAAGCGAAATACATGCAGGGGGAACAGCTAAAACTTAACGTTTTATCACAGCTTTCAGTCTTTATGCTAAGCTAGCACGGCGCCCTCTGTGGTTGGAAATGGAGCCAGCGAGGAAGTGCCAATAACTGTAACACCTCGAGCGGCCACTTGAGACAGGCTACAGAACGAGTCAGTCTCCATAAGTCCCCATGTTAAAACTTCACAGCAGAAATAAACATGTTTACAGCCTGGTACAAAAAACAGTTTTGGTCTCTATAGCTAATTTCCCCGTTCATGACAACTGTACTGAGGGTGAATTTATATACAACTCACCTGTTCAAATGATATTAAGGCTTAAAGTTATGCAGGATTAACAGTGTGGCCGCTTTGATTGACAGGTAGGTGATTTTCAGATTAGCTGAAAGGCTATGCTAAGCTAACCATCTGCTGGCTGTAGCCTCATATTTACCGTACAGATGTGAGAGTGGGACCGATCTTCTGATCCTGTAAAGTGAATTAGAGATGGATTTAAAAACTGAAAAGGCTGCTCCTTCATCAAATACATATATATTGGTATATTAGGACCTTCCCTTTGATTTAAACAAAGTACTGTGAGTCTGAAGAACATTTGTACAGGAAACATGAGCTCGTAAAGACGGAGACTCATGTATTGATGGTTACTTATTGTTGATTTGTGTCTCTCTGGTGTCATGCAGTTTGTCCCCCGTCATGCGTCCCTCAGTGGACCCTGTGTGTGTTCGCTGCGGCCTTGTCCTGGTTCAGGTTCTGGTCCTGGTTCATCGTGCAGCAGGATACAGTTTGGATCAGGAGCACAGCCTGGAGTTCAGCGGCCCCTCCTCCTCCATGTTTGGATACTCAGTCCTGCTGCATCGCCATGGAGCTCACAAATGGTCTGGATCTGTTCTGTTTATCTGATATTGATCTGTGATTGATCCACTACTGATCTATTATAGATATATAGAACTCTGGCTCCTTTTGCTCCTACTGACCCCCCATTGAGCCTCTGACATCTTATTTTCATCCTCTACTAAACCTTTATTAATCTGCTTCGGATCATTTATTGATCTATTGTTCTGCCTCTGATTGATCATTTATTGATCACATGGTCCTGCTGTGTTTAGCAACTTTTATTAAGTGATAAATTTGATTTAACTCTTTAATTATGTTTAACACTTTTGTGTGTGGTGGCCTCACTAATGGAGGAACTACATTTCAAAAGCTCATGGGTGTTGGTGAGAATGCTGATGACAAACTTTGACCTTTAAATGGTGAAACATAAACTTCTTCATTTGGGCTGCAGAGATCAATAATTTCACATTTATTTAATTATTAGCTGCCGTCTTCACAGTAGGACTGTGTGTGTGTGTGTGTGTGTGTGTGTGTGTGTGCGCATGCTAATTATCCAGTTCTTGTCAAAGAGAGAAGCTCATTGATGCTTCACACACAGAAACCATTCAGACACTGGAGAGACACAAAGATCCTGTCTAACTCTCTGTCTGTCTGTCTGTCTGTCTGTCTGTCTGTCTGTCTGTCTCTCTGTCTGTCTGTCTGTCTCTCTCTCAGGTTGGTGGTTGGAGCTCCAGTAGCAAAGTCGGCCCACAGTTTGTCGGCTCAGTCTCCAGGAGCTATTTACCGCTGCAACATCACCGCTGAGCATCGCCACTGCCACCGCATGCATTCTGGTGTGTGTGACGACACACGCTCTCCTACAGCACAGCTGTGACACAACACACTACATCAGAATAATGATATTCCTCTTTCTGTAACCCGTCACTTAAACTTTACGATCCTTCACAGACATCAGTGTGTTTGAAGTCGACAGAAAGTCAGAGCACTGTGTACCAAAGTGGCCCGTGCAGCTGCACTCTCTATTTAAAGTCATGACCTTTGTGCAGCGTCAGTAGAGCTGTGTTATAAAACTACATGCAGAGCAACCTCATCTTGCAACAGGCTGGATTGTCCAATCAAATATATGCACGCAGCAGGTGGGAAGAGACCGTTCTCTGTCTTTGATAAGCATTGAAACACAGACGGGACTCCTCAGATCAGAAAGTATAAAGCACAGCATGAACCCCACAGTGCTCTCCAAACATGACTAAACACTGCGTTTGTGTCTGGTCATGGCAGACTCAGCTGTCTACCATGTGAACACTATCAGCCGCTCAGCAGTGGCAGTAAAATGCCACTAATTACCCGTGAAGGTGTGAAACCATTGAATTCATTTGTGTGTGTGTGTCTGTGTGTGTGTCCAGAGGTGCAGACCTGTGGAAAAACGTGTGAATCAGACAGTGATCAGCAGTGGCTGGGAGTCAGTCTGTCCAGACAACCTGGAGACAACGGAGGACACATCCTGGTAACATCTCACACACAGCTCCACTGACATGTAACATGTCATGGTGACAGAGGGGCCACAGATGAGCAATGATTGGCTCCTTCATGTTACTGATTGTCAACAGTGAAGGCAAAGTGGACGAGGAAGAAAACAACCAATAATCTGCTGTTCATCAGGAGGAAAATTGAAGTTTTAGTTATATAGCTGCTGTGACAGCGCCCCCTACATTAGTGTTCTTCAGTAGGTGTAAAGTTTTGACGCTGTGGTTAATTTGTGCCCACATAAAAGAGGAAGAAATTCACAAAAAGGTTTTGTTAAGGTACAAACGTTAAAAAGTTTTGAGTGACTACATGATTAAATGATTAGACAATCACCGCTAACACAGATACAAAACTTAAAAATGATTATCTATATCTTAAAGATATATATATCTTTATATCTTTAAGTTGTTTTTGTATGTGTGTAAATGATCTATTACATATTTGTGCCTGTTGCCTCAGACTGCCCCCTTAGTGGCTAACGTGAAATGCTAACGTCCACTCCAAAAAACCTGACCTCTCAAACGTTGAACGTACGTCTTAAATGGGCACCAGGATATGACTGAGTTATATCACTGTCATTGTTCACAGCGTCATGACATACAGTCAGTACAGTCAGAGACAGACACGTTAAAGGTTTACACTCTGATTATTACTATTTATAGCTGTGATCATGAAAGATTGTCAAATAAATACACAGCATGGGCATACACACACACATACACACATAAGGTCACAGTGACATGGGTCATGAGAGTGACAACACTGTGCTGCTAACTTGTGTTATTGTCGGTAATGAGTCCATGTCACATGTTGTTTGCATGCTGTGTGTGTGTGTGTGTAGGCATGTGCTCACCGCTGGAAGAACGTCTTCTACTCAAACAAAGACAGTCAGAACCACAAGCTGCCCAACGGACTCTGTTACCGCTACAGCAACGACCTGAGTCACACCCAACCCATGATCCCCTGCTACAGAGGTACACACACACACACACACACACACATAACACGAGGCAAGTCTAAGGATTTACCAAGCTGCTCAGTGGGTGGCCAACATTTAATATTTAATAAGTTTTCTTTCTTTGTTTCTTTTAAACCTGCAATAACTGATTTTTTTGGACATTGAAAACAAATTGTGAACAAAACATTTAACATATCATCAGCTTTGAAGCTGATATGTTGAACTTGCAGCAGTCACAGAACAACACGGTCATTCATTCATCATTTAGAGTTGTGTCTGTGCCCACCACTCACTCAGCTCTGTTTATGTTCTCAAATACGTCTGTCTGTTTAGCTGCTAAATGCTTCACTATGTTTAGCTGCTAGTCTCTGAGGACGTTCTCTCATTTGTGATTATGCCTCACTTCTTTCATTTGTGTGTGTGTGTGTGTGTGTGTGTGTGTGAAAGTAACAGCTGTCTGGCTGTAGGAGGAAAGGAGGTTTTGTCTTGTTTGTTCACCTTCACCTCTTCACACGTCTGTCTCTGTTTGTCGTCCTGCAGATTACCAGTGGAAGTTCGGTGTGAATTATGGGTCATGTCAGGCCGGTATTTCCAACTTCCTGACAGAGGTCAGTGACACACAGGCTTGTTTGTCTTCACTGTTGTAACCAGCAGGCTGAATGTATAACTTGAGAAGAGTTGTTCCTCCTTGTGGTCTTGCAGAAATTCATTTTCACCTTTTTAAAAAAGAGAACAAACATTGCCGAACATTGGTGTCGAAAATGTCCAACAAATGTTACAATAATGATTTTACGTGTCACATGTATGACAGAGATATTGGTCGCATTATATGATGGAAGCTCTGAAATCTCTCCCAGGATCTGGTCATCATGGGGGCTCCGGGGACATCTTACTGGACGGGTTCAGTTCTGGTCTTTAACACGTCCAGCAGAGGGATGTCACTGTACCTGGACGACGAAGCTGGAGCTGTCGGCTTTGAAAGCTACCTGGGTAACTGATATGTAGTACTGATATACTACCGGTACACAACAGGTTGTTCATGCTTCAGATGTAAGTTACATTTCCTGCTGCTGTTTCACATTCAAGTTTTCCCCACGTGGGATGCTTTTATTGTGAAGGAGTTATAGGAAATGCAATGCATTTGTATCGTTCCAGCACAGCTGACATGACATGGTTACCTATGCTGGAGAAACTCCACATACAATTAGTTACATTACTGTTCATACCAGCAGTGTACACCTTCTACCTGAGCTCAAACATACATAGGAAGTACTTAAACTAACACAGTAACCACAGTAAGCATTTCAACACATAGAGTGGGTGAATTTGTGACCATGATGTGTGTGTGTACATGTCACTAACCGCTCTAACCGTAACCGAAAACCAAGTCCTATTCCTGTCTCGTCACTAGTTTAACCCAGGGTGTGATTTATGTACGCAGATATGGAGATATGGAGAGAAAAGGTACAGATGCTTCAGTTGTTGTTCTAAACTGCACAAACTGCACGTGAAACCGAGAATCAGGTTTCTGTGAATCTTGTCTGAAGAGAGCAGGGTTACATGTTGAAGAACTGAGTTTGCTGCAAAAAGACAGAAACCACAGGAACCACACGTTTTGTGTGTGTTCACACATAGAGAGAGTGTACCTACCAAGGCACCATGATGTCTCAGTATTAAGAGTATGAACAGGATTGTGAGCAGAAAGGTGCGATGTTCTTCAGATGAAGGTGTTGAAGAACATTTTGACTTTTCTCACGGAGACACAAAAATAAGACGACGAGCTGACGATCAGCCTTTAGTCTGCTTGTTTATGATGGAAGTAGAGCTTTGTGTGTGTGTGTGTGTGTGTGTGTGTGTGTGTGTTACTTTCTGTAACACTAACTCTAACCAAAAACCATCAAAAGTCACATTTCCACAAATTTGATATACGTACTAATAAAATGCACATGTTAAATTATCTTTAATGTTTAATAATATTATAAGTAAAGTATAAGTACATCTGTACTTATTTACTGCAAAAATCTGACTGTATGTAAACGTGTCCTGCTGCTATTCAGGATACTCTGTCGGAGCCGGTCACTTCCTGAGTCCTGATTCTCTGGAGGTGGTGGGTGGAGCTCCACGATACAAAAAGAAGGGCAAGGTAAGACCTGATAGTCTGAATGTGTGTGTGTGTGTGTGTGTGTGTGTGTACCTGATAGTCTGAATGTGTGTGTGTGTACCTGATAGTCTGAATGTGTGTGTGTGTGTGTGTGTGTGCACTTCATAGTCTGAATGTGTGTGTGTGTGTGTACCTGATAGTCTAAATGTGTGTGTGTGTGTGTGTGTGTGTGTGTGTGTGTACCTGATAGTCTGAATGTGTGTGTGTGTGTACCTGACAGTCTGAATGTGTGTGTGCGTGTGTGTGTACCTGATAGTCTGAATGTGTGTGTGTGTGTGTGTGTGTACCTGACAGTCTGAATGTGTGTGTGTGTGTGTACCTGATAGTCTGAATGTGTGTGTGTGTGTACCTGATAGTCTGAATGTGTGTGCGTGTGTGTGTGTGTGTACCTGATAGTCTGAATGTGTGTGTGTGTGTGTGTGTACCTGACAGTCTGAATGTGTGTGTGTGTGTACCTGATAGTCTGAATGTGTGTGTGTGTGTGTGTGTGTGTGTGCCTGATAGTCTGAATGTGTGTGCGTTTGGACCTGCTTGACTTCTCCTCGATGGTGTTGTGAAGATGATGTTCTTGGGTTTTCTTGATATTGTGTGTCCTGTTATGTAGTCGCAATGGTTGAAGTTAGTGTGTGTGTGTGTGTCTTTGTCATATGCAGGTCTTCATATTCACAGTAGACAATAACATGCTGCGGGCCGTCTCAGAAGTGTCTGGAAAAGAGGTAAGAATCCACTTAGCATTAGCATCCTTCATTTAAAACAATGGAACATTTAGCGGTTAGCGGTTGTGTGTCCTTGTGTACGTTTGTGTAGCTGGGATCTTACTTCGGCTCCAGTGTGTGTGCGGTGGATCTGAACGCCGATGGTTTGTCAGATCTGTTGGTCGGCGCTCCCATGGCGACAGGCGTCACCAGGGAGGAGGGGAGAGTCTATGTGTACATCAACCAGGGACAGGTGAGCACATGAACGCACCGTTTTAACACAAACAGTGACAGTGTGGTCAGATCCTTCTGTCTGTCACTGTGTCCCAGTCAAATACTAACACACTACTAACTGTCAGAAGTGTTTTTCCACAGACGTGACATTTATTTTTGTTTTTCTATGTTGGTTCACCACCATCCATAATTAACTTTCATTTGTTCCAGATGTGAGCAGACAGATGTTCCTATAAATGATGAATGACTTTGAAGACTTGAATCATTTCAGTCAGTTCAGTTTAAAGAGTTGGAGTCGCTGACTGTGTGTTTCCTTCACTCTTTAAGAGCTCTCAACGCCGTTCAAATGCCCCTCATTACATACAGCAGGCATTACTGTTCATACAGCATGATGTTAAACACTGATCCTGGCTGAGTCTGTTGCTGGCTCATGCTGACACAAAACTACTCTAGCCTCCACAAGCTCAGGCTAACAGCTCACAGCCACTCATGAGTGACAGTTATCACGTTCTGACTCTACTGTGGCTCTCACTTTGAATCAGCTTTTAACAAGGAACTAATGTGCTGGTATCACAGCTGAGCTGACGACCACAGTGAGTGGAGCTCCTCTGCTAAAAGCACACTCACAAATCAAGAGTTTTTTTTACATATATCAGGACCCTGTAACTGATGCAGCTAAATGGAATTGATTATTGTCTCTTCTGTGTAAACACCGTGTGTTGTCTGTGTCTTTACAAAATGACTCAGGCCGAGCTGTTGGAGGCTCAGTCTGAGCTGACAGGCAGCGACGCCTACGCCGCCCGCTTTGGAGAGACCATCGCCAATCTAGGAGACCTGGACGACGACGGTTACCCCGGTAATGACCACACCCACGCAGCACAGCCTGACCAATCAGCTTTAAGTCTGGTCAAACCAGACCAAGTATACACAGGACTGCTAATATTACTACTGCTAATACTATACTCTACTGTTTATAGTACTACAGCTAGTAACACGGCTTCTACCACAGCAAGATACTACTGCTCCCTCTGATATTACTAATAAGTACTGCACATACTGCTTACAACTACTGATACTGCTTCAGACACCACTAATACTACTACAACCACCATAAATAGTATTACTGATAATAATACTGCAACACTGCTGCTCCTTCTTTTGTTACTACTTAATAGTACTATACTACGACTACTACTATATTACCTATAACTACTTCTCCAAATACTCCCAAGAACAGCAACTACTACCACTGCTGCTAGTACCACTGCAAATATACATTTTGCTACTGCTAACAGAACTCATATTATTATTTCTACTATTCAGATACTACATCTAACATTACTTCAAAAGCCTGTACTACTATTACTGCTGCTGCTTCAGTACTATCAGTCGTGCTGAACTAAAGAGTGGTGATAAAAGTTACTGCTGGAGTTCAGGTCTCTGTCCGAGGGGGTACAATCCACCCACACACCACCAGTAACTGTCACTTCCTGATAACAGAGAAACATCCCCGACTTCAACACAACGCCCTCACATATGCAGCCCCCTCACCATCTGTGTGTGTGTGTGTGTGAAGGGTGGAGTGTGTTATTAAGTTCATTAAAACTGTAATGACAAACTCTTGCTGCTCTGTAACTGGACCTGCCTTCTAATCTGCCACAGCTATATAAAAGGCTGCGTGTGTGAGAATGTGCGTAGGTTCGTGTGTGTATATGTGTGTGTGTGTTTGACTTTCAGAGCCGTCACATCTTCAAAGCACGCAGGTTAAATATTAAGGGAGCATGCTGTTATTTTCTCATGTTCATGTGCTAATCCTGAGTGCTTTCATCAGACATTTTCCACCAATACTGAGGTCCAGGTCCCTCTCCAACACACTCTTTACCCCCCTCAGAAAACTGGGACCTGACCTCTCATTAACAATTAGTTAAAAATCTGCAGCAAGTTTTAAGTCTCTGAAATCTTCATGGAGAAAGCAACAGAAAGCAAGAGCTGTCTGGAAGGAAGGAAAACAGTTTATAGGTCCTCACAATGCAGTAATATAACTTGTGTGTGTGTGTGTAGATGTGGCGATTGGTGCCCCACAGGAAGACGACCTAAAAGGAGCCGTCTACATTTACAACGGCAGGAAGGAGGGCATCTCCCCAACTCCATCTCAGGTACAAACACCAGCAACACTGAAACCTGGGTATGAGTATTATTATTATTCACATCTGCTCTGTGATATCCAACATGGCGTGTGTGTGTGTGTGTGTGCGTGTGTGTATGTTTTCAGAGGATTACTGGATCCACACTGGGTCGTGACCTCAGGATGTTCGGCCAGTCGCTCAGCTCCAGCATCGACATCGACGATAACGGCTACCAGGGTAACCTGAACTGTCACAGCAACCGGTGTCACATCATTTCTGTTCTCACCAGATGTGCTTTAAACCAGCTTCAACTCTCTCTGCAGATGTGGCGGTCGGAGCATTCCTCTCAGACTCTGCAGTTGTTCTCAGGTAAAACAACACCACAGGACCTGGAAATGTTCTCGACGCAGATTCATGATTGTGGATAATGAAATACATCTACCCTTCCATTATTTTCAATTCAGACATGAAATATGTATGGCTGCCTCTGAATGTGTCCTGTGTGCTGTAGGACCCGTCCGGTGATTCAGGTGAAGGCGTCTCTGACCCTGCCTGAGCATATCGACCCACAGTTGGCCCTGTGTCAAGAACACAAGAATCCAACCGTGTGCTTTAATATAACCGTCTGCTTCAGCGTCAGGTCCAGACACTTCAGAGGAGCTATAGGTACTGTAAAGCCAGCTGCTGTTGCTTCAACTGTCAAATTTTGACAGTTCAATTCAATTTTTATTTATACATCTCATGACACTTTCCATATAGAGCACGTTTAGACTGTACTCTTTATAATATTATTTATAGAGATCCAACAATTCCCACCATGAGCAAGCACTTAACAACAGTGGCAAGGAAAGACTTGTGCTTTAAATCCATGCACAACACATATACAGTGCTAAACATAGTATTGGAACAATGGTTTTAGATAGAGGTAGACAAAAACAGCTGTAGTTAGTTAGCTAATTGAGCTAACAGTAGCTCAGTGGGTTGGTTAAAAGACTTTTTGTTAGTCTGGTTTTCAAACAAGTTCTCCGTGAAAGGGTCTTACGCATGCACTTGATGCCTTCATACATGATATTGTGCTAAAAGACAAGGCAAATAGTGACCATCCTCACCAGCTGATCATATGTGTAGAACTTACCTACTTATATTTAATATTGTTTCTCTCCTCTCCTCTTCAGAACTTCAATATAATTTGACCTCTGACCTCCTCCATAAACCATCCTTCCCTCATCGATTCTATTTCCATGGTAACGGGTCATCCAATAGCACAAGGGGACGTGTGAAAGCACGACATGGCCAGCTCACTTGTACAACACACGTGGCTTACCAAAGGGTAAAGCACTCATACATGTGCTACGTGTTACTTACTGATTGGACTAGCTGTAGTGATGCTAACAATGTTTCTCCTTCCTATGTACCTGTTTGTTCGTCCTACAGAAAGATGTGAGGGACATTTTTACTCCAGTCCAGTTTGAGGTTTCCTACAGTCACAGAGAAACAACCCCCCACCGGCACGCTTCCAAAACCTTCCCTCCATTAAAACCCATTCTGCAGCAGAGCGCAGGACACACCAATACCATCACCAACCAGGTACTGCCCAGCGGTAACACCAGCTAATGCTAACACCAACCGGACACACAGTGAAAATAACATTCTGTGCAATAACCTGTAAATCTATGCAATACCTGTGCATTATAATTTATTTATTTATCCTCACTGTTTACATTTAGTCTGTTGTACATAGATATGTATATACTGTCATATCTACTTACCTCGTGTACAAATGTCTGTCAGTGTTTATAGATACACATATCTATATTTATGCACACATATCTTTTAAATATGTATATAGTTCTTTTCTTTATGTTTTTATGTTTTATGTTTCTTAAATTTTATGTTCATGTCTGCGCCTACCTGTCATGTTCCTTGTTAAACTGTATGTCTATTCCTCTATGTACAACTGCACAGTGAACCAGAGTCAAATTCCTCGTGTGTGTACACACACCTGGCCAATAAAGTGATTCTGATTCTGATTCTGATACAGGATAGTGCTAATACCAGCTAGTTAGTGCTAGCACCAACCAGGTACTGGCTAGTGCTCATACAAATTAGGACTAGGCTAGTGCCCAAAATGTACCTACTGTAGTCAACATCAATAAGATACTAGTTAGAACAAACACTAACCAGGTCAGGCTGATATTGCTATCTGGTTCTGGCTAGTGCTAACAAAAACCCACAAGGTACCAGCTTATACCAACAAGATACCAGCTAGTACAAACATTAACCAGCTGCTAGGTAGCTGTAACTGAAGAAAAAATTTAAGATTAACCAGACGGACAAAATGATCAAGTTAGAACAACAGAATAATAAATACATACAGTACTCGTTAACAACAGGTTGTGAAAGTATTTGTATAACTATTAACATTTTATAGGAACACCATGTATTTACTAGAAATGAAGAATAACCACAGGTTGACCTTTATTTACTTATATGTACTTTGTGCACTGCACAGCCACAAGCTAGAGAGAATGAAGATAACTGACAGGTCATCACTAAACTGTTCAGTGTTAAAGGAAAGGAAACAGCTAATCAGATGTCAGCTCCACCACAAACACTGATAATGACTTCCTGCTAATCCAGATTTTTTTACAGCTGCAACATCTGCACCACATTAACCAGCAGTCATCTCATCCTGTGTCCACACCGTGTCCCACTGACTGCTAAATACAGAGCAGGACGCGTTAACATGTAGGAATTTACTGCTGAAGTTAGTCATCAGGACAGTATTCATCATGTGTAAGACTGGAGTCATAGACTGGTGTCATAGACTGGAGTCATAGACTTGGTGTCATAGACTGGTGTCGTAGACTGGAGTCATAGGCTGGTGTCATAGACTGGTGTCATAGACTGGTGTCGTAGACTGGAGTCATAGACTGGTGTCATAGACTGGAGTCATAGACTGGAGTCGTAGACTGGAGTCATAGACTGGAGTCGTAGACTGGAGTCATAGGCTGGGTTCATAGACCGGAGTCATAGACTGGTGTCGTAGACTGGAGTCATAGACTGGAGTCGTAGACTGGAGTCATAGGCTGGGTTCATAGACTGGTGTCGTAGACTGGAGTCATAGACTGGTGTCATAGACTGGAGTCGTAGGCTGGGTTCATAGACTGGAGTCATAGACTGGTGTCATAGACTGGAGTCGTAGGCTGGGTTCATAGACTGGTGTCGTAGACTGGTGTCATAGACCTGTGTCATAGACTGGAGTCGTAGAATGGAGTCATAGACTGGGTTCATAGACTGGTGTCGTAGACTGGAGTCATAGACTGGAGTCATAGACTGGTGTCGTAGGCTGGGTTCATAGACTGGAGTCATAGGCTGGAGTCGTAGACTGGAGTCATAGGCTGGGTTCATAGACTGGAGTCATAGACTGGTGTCGATACTGGAGTCGTCTGGAGTCAGACTGGAGTCGTCTGGAGTAGGCTGGGTTCATACACTGGTGTCGTAGACTGGAGTCATAGACTGGAGTCATAGACTGGTGTCATAGACTGGAGTCATAGACTGGTGTCGTAGACTGGAGTCATAGACTGGAGTCGTAGACTGGGTCGTAGACTGGAGTCGTAGACTGGAGTCGAGACTGGTGTCGTGACTGGAGTCATAGACTGGAGTCATAGACTAGTGTCAGACTGGAGTCGAGACTGGGGTCATAGACTGGGGTCATAGATTGGGTTCATAGACTGGAGTCATAGACTGGGGTCATAGACTGGAGTCGACTGGGGTCATAGACTGGGGTCATAGATTGGTGTCATAGACTGGAGTCGTAGACTGGGGTCATAGACTGGAGTCGACTGGGGTCATAGACTGGAGTAGACTGGGGTCATAGACTGGGTTCATAGACTGGGGTCATAGACTGGTGTCATAGACTGGTGTCATAGACTGGAGTCGTAGACTGGAGTCATAGACTGGAGTCGTAGACTGGTGTCATAGACTGGAGTCATAGACTGGAGTCGTCTGTGTCATAGACTGGGTTCATAGACTGGAGTCATAGACTGGAGTCATAGACTGGTGTCATAGACTGGAGTCGTAGGCTGGGTTCATAGACTGGTGTCGTAGACTGGAGTCATAGACTGGAGTCATAGGCTGGGTTCATAGACTGGAGTCATAGACTGGAGTCATAGACTGGGTTCATAGACTGGAGTCATAGACTGGTGTCATAGACTGGTGTCATAGACTGGAGTCATAGACTGGGGTCATAGACTGGGGTCATAGACTGGAGTCATAGACTGGGGTCATAGACTGGTGTCATAGACTGGAGTCATAGACTGGTGTCGTAGACTGGAGTCGTAGACTGGAGTCGTAGACTGGAGTCATAGACTGGTGTCGTAGACTGGAGTCATAGACTGGAGTCAAAGACTGGGGTCGACTGAGTCGTAGACTGGAGTCATAGACTGGAGTCATAGACTAGTGTCAGACTGGAGTCGTAGACTGGAGTCATAGACTGGGGTCATAGACTGGGGTCATAGACTGGAGTCATAGACTGGGGTCATAGACTGGAGTCGTAGACTGGGGTCATAGACTGGGGTCATAGACTGGTGTCATAGACTGGAGTCATAGACTGGGGTCATAGACTGGAGTCGTAGACTGGGGTCATAGACTGGAGTCGTAGACTGGTGTCATAGATTGGGGTCATAGACTGGGGTCATAGACTGGGGTCATAGACTGGAGTCGTAGACTGGGGTCATAGATTGATAGACTGGTGTCGTAGACTGGTGTCATAGACTGGGGTCATAGACTGGGTTGGGGTCATATAGACTGGGGTCATAGACTGGTGTCATAGATTGGGTCGTAGACTGAGTCATAGACTGGAGTTGTAGACTGTGTCATAGACTGGGGTCATAGACTGGAGTTATAGACTGGTGTCATAGACTGGAGTCATAGACTGGAGTCGTAGACTGGAGTCGTAGGCTGGGTTCATAGACTGGAGTCGTAGACTGGAGTCATAGACTGGAGTCATAGACTGGGGTCATAGACTGGAGTCATAGACTGGTGTCATAGACTGGTGTCATAGACTGGAGTCATAGACTGGGTTCATAGACTGGGGTCATACTGATGATTATTGATGATTGATGTCATCAATAAACTCTCCACCTCTTTCACTCCGTCAGACTTGGTTTGCTCGGCGCTGTTCTCTGCCCAGCTGTTCGACCAACATGGAGCTGTCAGCTAAACTAGTGCTGCCGAAGTAAGAACACACACACACACACACACACACACACACACACACACACACACACACACACACACACACATACAGCAGGGAGTTGTGTGTGAGCACCTGTTGTATTTGACACAGGTCATAGCAGTGTTGACTTGTGTTGTGCTTAAAGATTGTCTAAGTAGTTTGTGCTTAGTTTAGGTAATCTAGTCTTAACACGTATGACATCAAACGTAGTGTTTCATTAGTATTCACATACGCTGCTGTCGTCCAGCTCATGTGTTCTTTGTTGTCTGTTGTCCTCAGTCAGCAGCAGTACTTTCCTCTGGGCTCTGGGCAGACCATCATGTTGAAAACCATGCTGCTGAACTCCGGAGACGATGCCTTCTTACCACGACTGACGCTGCGTTTCCCCAACAACATCTACTACATTAAAGTTCTGAACAACGTGAGTACGCATCACGCTGACCGGGCAGCTTAAAGATTCAAGTTTTAAAGTTACAATCTTAAAGATTTCAAACCTGGTGTCAGACGACGGCTGCAGCACACACTCACTGTCTGGAATACAACAGAGGAGCAGCTGATGTTTACAGCACAGCCGAACAAAGTCACATCGTTTTAATAAAGACCTCACTCTATAATTTGCCTTTTCCCATCATGACATGAGAAATCTCAGACTGATTTGTAGAAAACAGTAATCGATTTTTGAGCAGCTGGTTTGCAGCCTGCAGCTTTTTATTTAATAGGAGGAGAGAAGCAGCAACATAAATATTCTTTATTCAAGTTTTTGGTTTAGAAAAGCAGAGCAAAGTTTTCATAGTCCCATCATGCACAATCCACACAGAGAAGGTCTATCATCATCCCAGCTCAAAATTCTCTGTATTAGCCTCCATGCGTGTAAATCAGTGATATGCTTCAGTGTCAAAAACCCCTTATCAGTCGAGCTCTATTGAATACTGTCACAGCAACGACCAAAACGGCTGCTGTTTTGATGAACCATTGCAGTCACTGCTAACCATGGTGACAGATACATGTGTTTCCTGTTTACACAATAAAAGCGACCGTGTGTTTTGCAACGCGGGTGATATCCATGAGATGACATTCAGCTGAGTTAAAGGGGGAAGCTTTGGCTCATGTCCTTTCCCGTGTGCTCTGAGTCTTTACTGGTCTGAGAGGTTGGGGTGTGGAGGCCGATGATTTTTGAGGCGTGGTGCATGGAGAGTTTAATTCCATGAACATGTCAAAGATTATAACTTTAGCAGCATCAATAACTCATGAAACAAACTAACCAAGGTGATCAGACAAACTGTGTGTGTGTGTGTGTGCAGGAGGACAACATGGTCAGCTGTGACGTCATACAGGAAGCCAACAGCACAATGGAGGGTGTGGACTGCGGCGTCAGCAGCCACCTCCTGCCAGCCCACGCTCAGGTAGGCCTCAGCCAATCACACGCTGTTACTATGTTCTGACAAGACGGCCAGCAGTGCTTTTAGCTGAATGCTAAATCTGCATGCTAATGTGATGTTTATTTAAGTCCCCATCTTAGTTTAGTGTGTTAAATGAGTTAGCTGGTGGGAATGTCATTAGTTTTACAGGAATCAAGTAACTGGGACAGATAACCGTGTTAGGTCACCAAACAGTTGCAGCGTGTCTGTACTTTTTTTCTGTGCTTTTGTCCCGTCAGCAGATATTTGCTGTATTTCCTTCGACTCAGTTGATTTTGACTCAGTTGAATTGTGAAAGAAACTGTTGAAATATCAGTTCCCCTCAGAAAAACACAGAGCAGCAGTTTTAAGGTGAACTTTCCTCCAACGCGTAAACGCTTGATGAGAACACAGTTAAATAAAGATGAGAAAAAAAGTGACGAAATAAATAAAAACACTGGAGTCTACAGGAGAATCTAAAAATCATCATCCTGCAGCTGTCAGCCAAAAAACCTGAAAACCACTTGAAGTCACACACATTTCCTGTTTCCTCCTAGTTAAATATCAGCTTCCTATTGGACGTGAGCCAGAACAGCACACCTGGTGACATCATGATTCACGTCAACACCAGCAGGTAAGGACACGCCCCCTCCTCTCACCTCAAGCGGAGAAGAAGAAAAAAATCCTCGAGGACGTTCGCAGGTTCATCATGTCATCTGTCTGTTCTGTCTTCAGTGATAACTATGAGAGGGAGGAGTATCTCCATGACAACGCCATCAGTTTCACTCTGCCTCTGAAATATGGCGTCAACGTCAACATCCACGGGTGAGTCAGCAGACACCGTTACTATAGTAATAATTTCAAAACCAAAGTAAGAACGTGTAAACAAATAAATAAAAAACTCAGATAAACGTGTTACGTAAGAGATTTGGAAGATGTTGGACCTGAAGCAGTCTGTTTGGGACTCTCTTTCCTAATGGACGGCTTCCACTCAAGCCTCCTCCTGATCCCACCTAAATCTAATAATAGTCATTGAGTCTGAAAGGAGGCAGAAAACAAAGACCTGAAAGCAATAAAACAATCATGAGTGAGCACACACACGTGGACACTCGGTTCTGACTTTATTAAACTTCTTCCTGTTTATATTTTATTACAGTATAGTAAACTCATGCAGCCACACTATCAGCCAGCTCCACAGACACCATTCAGCAGCAGGTAGGCTGCTAACAAAGAACTTCTAAAGCATTAAAAGCAGAAAATGATGAGTAAGTTAAGACAGTATTTTATTATGGAAAAAGTTTCTCTTTCTGCACAGTTTCATCTGCTGGATTATTGATTATTGTATAAACGTACTAGTCCTTTATAGGTGGAGTCAGCCCTTCAGTGTCTCACAGCGGTCATCACTGATGTCTGTCTGTCTGTCTGTCTGTCTGTCTGTCTTACAGTTTTGTCAATCCCACCTCGTTTGTGTTTGGTGATGAAGACTCCACTCCAGTTGACTGCTACCCCGAAAGATTCAACTACACGTACAAGGTAAGTGTTAGTTTGGTTCAGACAGAGTGTAAAGTCAATTCATTTGTCCAATAAAATAGTCTGAAGATTTATTAGCTTTACGCTGTGCCCAAACACACCTTTCCACTGTGACAGTTAAAGGTTAGCGGCTGTCCTGCTCTGCTTCCACCTCTGAGCTGTCTGACGTGCTTCAGAGGTCTCCTAAACAGAAACCGAGCACCTGTCACAGCCTTTGTTTGATTCCACAGAATATTCGATGGCTTCTCTGCTCTTAGGCCTGTGCATAACACGGAAATATTCTAATCTCATCTCTCCTGTTGTTTTGTCTGCCTGCAGGTGTTGAACTATGGTCCCAGCAGCTCTCTGGATACCGTGGTCGAAATTGTGTTACCAAAGATCCTCGCACCTTACCAACACAGACTGCTGCAGGTGATCGAATGGCAGGTACGTCCAGTAATGGCGGTATGAGTCACACAAGTACAAGTGGCACGGTCAGTATAAAAAGAACTGCGGTTCCTCACAGGTTTGTGAAGATACATGATACTTTGTGCCGTCTCTGTCAGCTCCCGGAGCCAGAGAACACTTAACTTCACAAGCTGGGTGACAGATTTCAATCAGGACCACAGAAAGTGTTGAACCCTGGGCAGCCGCTGTGGTAGCAGTGAAGAAGTACACCAGTAGTTCTGTTAATAATAATAATAGCAGCAGTAGTGACATCAGTAACGCTGTGTGAACTCTGTCTCTCTGCAGACGTCTCGTGGTGTGTGTTCCATCAGTGACACGACTATTCCAGTCAAAGAGGACTGCGACGTCCCTCAGGCTTCCTTCATCAAACAGCTCGTCTTCTTCTTCTCCTCCACCTCCACCCGCAGAATGGTACACACACACACACACACACACACACACACGTATTGACGTAATGAAGTGAGAAGTTGACCTTCTTGCTGACAACTTCAGATAAATTCTGCAGCTATGGGCCATCTGTGCTTTCTGTTATAGAATATAGAATAGATACAGCTCACAGGCTCATGGAGTGTAGTATTTAAAGCCATTCCACAGCTGCACTCTGTGGCTCTGTAGATGTCTGTCTGTCTGTCTGTCTGTCTGTCAGTCCACCACTTTGGCTGAAATATCAGACCTCTGTATAGATTACCATGTCATGTGACCATGAAAGTGAGATGCTTGATCTGCACTCAACGTTCATCACTCCACCGGCCTGACGACACACCGACCCACGTATAAGCTTCAATCTTTTTCCGTGTGTGTGTGCAGTTTTGTGGCGGCGATGAGCTGTGTGAGCGCTTGGTGTGTCGACTCGGTAACCTGGAGGTCGGGAAAGAGACCACTATCCAGCTGGAGATCAGACTGAACCCTGCTGTGCTACTGCAAGCTCCGGTAACACACACACACACACACACACACATTTACACACAGTCTTTATTCTTTCATTTTCACATTGTGACTGTGAGTGCTGCCAGAAACACAGACGACCTACACTCCGTACTGTGTGTGAACACATCCTGTATAGACACAGGACATTGTTTCGCAGGAACAGAATACAAACATTGGATAATTTGTGCTTATTGTCTCATAACCTCGTGTCTGTCTGGGTCTCTGTCTCAGGGTCGTCATGGTATCATGAGGATGGAGAGCATTGCAATGATGTCAAATCCCCAAGGGCCTAACACCGTCCTCATCCACGGACAACCTGTAGCACAGGTAAAACCCCTGACACCAGCCACCACCAAGAACCAACGACACTGTAGAGTCAAACTAGACTACAACTGTGTGCTATATGGCACATCATCATCATCATCAGCTGTCTCCTCATCAATGGTTCAGCCTGGAGTTTCTGATTCTGTACGAGGCAATACAAATTGAGAAACAGTTGCAGGTCACTAGTGCCCCATCAAAGCCTCATGGGACTTGTAGTTGTTCGATAAAGTAATCCTACAGTAATCTACTGTATCTAGGTGTAACTAATAATCATATATTGTATGTGTTATGTTTCCAGGTGGTGGTGGAAGCTCTTTTTACCCAGAAACCCTCAACAGTTGTGAAGGTCTTCATCATCGTGATCAGTTTAGCTGTGGGTCTGTTGATCCTGGCAGCTCTCATCTGGTGTCTGTGGAAGGTATATATACATTTTTAACATAAACAAAGTGATGTTTAGGTTGAACCGTTGAAGAAAACACGCCATCATATCTGCAGAGAATATCAAAGAAGATGTGTCCGTTGGACTCACAAACATCATGTGTCACACATAGTACCATTAAACCTGTCTCACTTACTGAGAACTGCAGTATATCACAATATAATGGCACTGATAAACTACAGTATATCACAATAGAATTATTTTAACAGACAGATAAACAGCTGTTTATCTGTCTTACTCTTATTGTCGATGGTCAGTGTATCATGCTATAATGATACAGTATATTGCGATATAATACACCGATAACTCACACTGCCTCTGTCTCCCTGTGTGTCTGTCAGGCTGGTTTCTTTAAGAGAGACTTCCAGAAGAAGAAAGAAGAGTCCAGGAGAGACAGCTGGGATTATGTTCCTAAATACGATAAAAGAGAGAGCACTACCTAAATCCGACCGTCACCTCTGACTGCAACCTCCGACCTCTGACATGAAACTGTCACAGATGGATGGATCACTGTGTATGACAATACGGCAACAGAGTTTGCCCAAAGTTTGCAGTACTTTCTACTGGTGTTGAACATCAGCCAATGAAAACCTGTCCAGACTGTCAGCTGATTTGAAGCCACTCGTAACAAGTTGGCTGGTTACAGAACTGTCCTGAGCGTGACGCATGATAAAGTGTCCTGTGAATTTAAGCGTGCCTTTTTATAAAAACTATGTTGCCTGATGTGCCTTCACAAATCCAGACCAGTTGAAAGACTGCAGCGATGGACAGATGGAGGAATAATAAAAAGGGAAGTGAACCTGAACCTCATACCTGTCACACCTGGACCGGTCAGAAGGCCTGGGGCTTCCTGTGACAGTCACTGATGACCTTCTCAAGAGGAAGCAAACCAAAGGAAGTGACTTTCTTATCTCAGGGGATGGAAATCTGGCCTCTGATTGACTCCTAACTTCTACGTGTGTACATTATCTTCCTGCTTTTTTTGTTTACCTGCTGACTTTATGCACTGGTGACACACACAGAGCAGACTCTCTGCCTGTGTCTCACCATTCCACCAGACGCTCTCCAGACAGAACAAGCAGTCGTGTGAAGGCTGCTGGGAAGTGAAGTTATACAGAAATTGGCAGAATCACCGGTCACCATCGTGGTCCATGGATTTGTTCACATGGGTAAATAAATCTGACTACGACGGACGTGAATTTGACCAATAGGAAGTCGTCCTGACAGTCAGAGTAATTGCTCCTGGTGTGAAGTCAGTTGTGAGACAGGACACAGGTCTTCTTGGTGAAGACAATAACTGCCAGTGATTTGTTATTTGGCCTCAGAGATGTCAAACTTGTGGAAAGAAATGTTGAATGTTAAACGTTGCTGTGCCTGAGCCTTCACTCCGTCAGTCACGCTTCACATTCGTCAGTTGTTTTTCTGATCCGCTGTCGGCCTGTGAAGTTTGCTGTGCAGCTTTTTTTTTACCTCCACCGCGAGGAAACGAGAAAGCAGCAAAGAACAGGAAACTGTTTTGATGTTTTAACGTACAGTCAGGCATGGCCGCCTGTAAAGAAGAAAAAAAAAACCCTTCTGCTCCACTGTTCTGAACAAATATCATGTGACATCCAGTCAAGCCTGAATGCTTTTCACTGTTTTCACTGAGTGAGATGTTTCTGATCATGCCCACGTGAATGTAATAATATCACAGTTCATTTATAGAGCGCGTTTCGAAGATGCTGTACAGGCTGTAGAGGTGAGAGGTTCACTGGAGCTGACGTCACCTGGTTCAACAGAACCCAGGGAGACTTCAGAGGTGGACTGGACCTCAGAGGAAGAGATTGAGAGATTGAGAGGTTGAATGATTACTTGAAAAGCAGCATTCAAAGATAAAAAGTTTTACAGTATTTAAATATTCCAAAGCATTGTTTGACTGTGTGTCAAACAGTGGCTTCTCCCCTCCCTTTATGTATTCAGTAGAAATGCACACGACACAGAGAGATGTTTGAAGATTTTAATGAATGAGTTTGTGGATTTTTTTTTTTTTTATGTGAAGTTGTTCTGCACTGGAGAGTCTCACTGCTTTTATCAACACGTTTCCATTAAAATGAAGGATTTTCTATTTAAACTGCTCGTTCTTGTTCTTGTTTCCATCCAGAAATCTGCAGCATCCAAATAAAAACAGGAGGATTCAGTAGAAACTGCTCTGTCATGATTAAATCGAAATCTGCTTTTCATCATCTGCACAGAATGGCAACATACGGACACGGCACACAGAAGGAATGCCTTTTCTTCACAGCGCAGTTTGCACTCAAACTAAATTCAGATGAAGCTTTGCTCTCTGCTGCAGAGCCAGACAGGACGAGACATAACAAAAATGATAATAAAAAAACAAAACAGGCAACACAAATGAAATCATCCGAGGAGAGCTGATAATTAAAATAGAATAAAATGTAAACATTCATGTGAATATAAAACATCTGTATCCTCATAAAGCACAGGCAGTTTGGAGTTAAAGCTGCAGCGATCACTCAAGTATAAATGAATGAACGCAGCTGTAACGAACAGGAAGCTGCAAAGATTTGTCGCTGCTTTTACTTCTACATGTACGTTAATTCAAGTTGCCAAGGAAACAGCAACGACCTACAGAGGGCGCTGTCGACCCTCTGTGCTTACTACGATGCACAGCAGCGCCCTCAGCCGGACTCAGATGCAGCTGCAGGAGGCGGTCGACTCGGCCTCGTCCACCTCCTCCCCGTACAGAGTGATGAGCCGCGGATGGACCCTGAACACACCACAAACACACACAGACACACAGTCAGATGTGTGTTTAGGACCAGGAGAGGAGTTCACAGGTGATGATCAACGTAATATGGTGTAAAATAATGTAAAGGAGCAGTTCAACCAAAACACACAACATTTCTCACTGCTGGTGGTGTGTCTCCATGGAGACAGCTGTTTTATTGGTCACAAGTTTTGAAGTTTCTGTGTTTTCTGTCTTCGGGACAACACAATGGAAGAAAATGTAGATTGTGCTGCTCACTGCAGTGAAGAAAACCAACAGGAGTGCTTCCATTACTCTGGATTATCCTCATAACTCACTGCCATGGTGTTAGTGTTTAATCTGACCTCAGCCTCTTTCACTCGTGCATGTTCATCTGAAGCCGTTTTAACACGTCAGTCTCACGTCCGGATACACAGTCACTGTCACATAAAAGTGGTGATGCCAATCTCACTGGTCTGGCTTGAGAAACGTTTCTTGCACATTTCAACACAACACCAGAAACATGTGACAGTTTGAGATCCGCTCCGATGAGTGGTGGTTTAAATGTGAGAACAGATGTGATCTACTGAGGAAGTTTCACGGCTTTATCTTCACAAACAAACATATTAGAACACAGTGCTCAGTGCTGAGGAAAATATGTAAGTCCTGTAATAAAAGAAACAGCACAGTGATGAACCGCATGGACTTATGTCTGGATAAAGTGAACATGAAGATAAAGGATATCAAACAGACGACAGACACATTTTTATCTGTAGTTTGTGTGTCAGGTGCTCCACATGCAGTTTAAAAGTCAGAGGAAGTTCCCAGGTATTTATAAGACTGGACATCTTCAGTTTCAGAACCAGTAAGTGATGTTAAGCCCTAACCCTGTGAAGCTTTGCACGCATCCAGGTCATAGTAACCGTTGAACTTTATTGTTGACGTCTGCATTGCTTAGTTTCTGGAGCCGTTCCGCCTCTCATCGAGGAGGCTTCTTCTCTTCTAACTGACTGGTGGGCCCTTGAGAGGCATGTGATCATGGAACAAATCATCAGAACCCTCCGTCATTGAGCCCAGAACATTCCAACGAGGCGCAAATAACAGAGAGAAACTTGGGTGTTTGAAAACTCTGAGGCAAAAGCTTGTTCTCTGTAGGGACAGAACATTCAGACACAATGTAGTGTACACAGTGCAGTGTATAGAGACACACAGACCTGTACACTGGAGAACTAAGCAGTGTGTGCATCGCTCAGCACTGGAGAGCCAACTCCTCAGGTTAGGACTCAGCTAACAGTCCACCTACACCTCAAGGCCATGCGACTTTAAGGAGGACAAATGGTCTGAAAGACGAGTAAAGGAAGCCAGTTTTTGTTCACCGGACAGGCCATCTCTCAACAGAGGAGGAGGGTTACGACACGATCTGTCAGCCACATACAATGCAGTCCTGGGATCACTTCCCATGAGGGCAGGAAGAGAGTGTGAACGACGGATTACGTGTCAAATCTGAAACTTCAGACAGAAATCTTAAAACGCGTCAGCATGGACGGACAGTGTTTGTAGTTTAAAGGAAGGAGACGCTGATGACCTTTACTGTGACACACAGGAAGTGTTTGTGTAACCATGGTTACGGTTTTTGTAATAATAATAATAATAATAATAACTTCATACTTGACGAGCACTTCGTTGGCGATCTCCACCAGCTCCCCGTCGATGTTCCAGGGGAAGGAGGCTCCCTCTGACTGGATGATGGGTGAGGTTTTGGAGTCGCCCTCTTCCTCGCTCTCATCCTCAGAACAGCCAATCAGCGACCGGGGCCGGATCCTGACCGCTGACACGGCGTGCGTCTCCACGAAGGAGAAGCTGAACTGCAGATGGACAATCAGACAGTCACCAGGAGAACAGAGAGACGTGTGTGTTTGTGTGTGTCCTTGGAGGTCAAAGGTCAGCTGAGCAGGACAGGAAGGTTCATTAAGGTCCTCATTAAGCTGTTTTTGTTAATCTGAAGGAGTGACTCTTTCTCCCTGTGTGACTGTTTCTACTGTAACACCATCAACCTCCAACAGGGGGCAGCAAAGCCCAACAGACACACTGTCCGTCAGTCTTTCAGTCTGCCTCCTCAGGTTTGCTCTTTTTCATGACAGGTTGTAGTTCTCTTCACTTACACTTATTTTACAAATTAAGATCCTGCATGCAAAACATGAGAACTGATAAATATTTTAACACCCAGAACGCCAAACAACATTTGAGCTTAAGTGAACAAACCGATCAGCTATCCAAACATTGTTTATGCAGAAATAAAAACTGGAGTTTGATGGAGTCTGTGAAGGTGACGGAATTTTCAGTTTTCTGTAAATGAAGAAATGAATATACTGATAATAATAATAATGTCATAATAATAAGATAAATATTACTCAACTAGAACTCAACTAGTATACTATATAATCTATATATTATATATATACGAGCTGATTATATATATAATATATAGATAATTTATTATTATTATATAGTATTCTTACAGTGTGCTATTAGTACGTTTAACTGAAGTAAATGATCTGCAGCAGTCTTTTCCGTCCTGTCTGTGAACACATCTCAGTGTGCCTGCAGTCAGCATGGCGGTCCTCAGCAGTCTGAGTCAAACAGGACAAAATGTCCGCCTGACACTTCACTGCAGCTCAGCAACACAGACAGACGTTTAAAACGCTGAACTTTGGACCGGACAAATAAAGACGTGCGTGATGCGTTCAAGGACAGAGGAGCAGAGTGGAAGTTTCTGACTCTGCTTTTAAATCACAGAAGTCTGCTTTACTTCAAGTTCCTCACCTGTCAGGATCGACTCAGGTGAGGGTCAAGAGCCACGGTCGCCATGGTTACGTGTCAGCCACCGTCATGTCATGTTTGACGCCGAGCTGTCCGTCACCGCCATCAAGGATGTAGGTTAACAGGATGTAGGTCAGTGAGTAAACAGCCTGTTTACTCTACAGGACAGTGAACGCCTCACTGTCAGTATATTTAGTAAGTGGGTTAGTGTGCAGTCCCACAGGCCGAGCCGGGCCGGGCTGAAGCAGGCTAATCTGCCCATTAACTAGTTTGTTTGGTTTACTTCGCACTGTGAGAGGTGGAGCCTGAAGATGGAGAGGTCAACGCTGAGACGACTGATAAAGAACGCCACGTACAGCTGCGAGTAGACTGCGGGTGTTTCTGGAGCCTCCATCACCTCGCGTCAGTTCAAACCTGCTACGACTGATATTTTTGGCCAGAAACAAGCAGCGAACACAACACTGACATATTATCACCTTTTAAGCTGCTAAACGCTCCAGTATGTTCACAGCCAGTTGTCTGTCTGATGTTTGGTGCTGTGCAGGTAGCATACGGCCAAAAACGAACATGTCACATATGTATGTATGAAAACATTGATTATAGCTGCTTTAATAACCAAAATATTTTTAACATGATCTTCTTTAAAGTTGTGAATCAGAACCTTCAGTAGAGGCTACAGCTGCTAATGAACGTGTCCGATACATTTATGGAATATTTCATACGTCAGTTTCGGGCTATGAACATGGAAAGTGTTCCTGCCTTCAAGGCCGATGTTGACTGACCGCTGCTCTCACCTGTCCACTGGTGCCGCTGTATCTCTTCAGGTGTTTGATGAACTCTGAACGTGACGTGTTGCCAGCTGCAATCAACGCAGCGCTGCCGTTTGCCAAGCTGTCACAGACAGGAAGAGGAAGCGTGATGAAACGACTCACAGCGTGGTGCGTTCAAGGTCACAGCTTAACGTTGTCAGGAGGATCAGCTGCCCGTCATACACACACACACACGTACCTGGTGTTGGGAGCCAGTCCTTGAGGTGTGTGTGGACTCAGACAGGGGATGGACATGATGCTGATACTCAGATACAGGCCCTGATTGGTTGTCCAGGACTCCTCCCCTTCTGATCCGATCACAGAAAATAAAACATGAAATCAAACTGACAGAGACAAATCTGAACAGAATAAGTACTGGACTCACCTGACTCTGGGTCCTGGTCCTGGTCCTGGTCCCTGAGAGGAGATCAAAGTTTGAAACATTTAAACAGAGTTTTGTTCATTAAGAGAATCAATACGACACATTTACGAACACATACGCCAGAGTGCTGTTAACAAAGTGTTGATGCAGGTTTGAGGTGAGTCGACGCATCAGTGGTAACGAATAAGTCTAAAAATGAACATGGGGAGCAGTGACGGCCGGTCAGCAGAGATCTCCACCAGCTTCATTACATGTTCAGCATGTAATGAAGCTGTACAGCATGAGTCTGACAACAAAAAGTGAGAGAAGAGAGATTGTCCTGCTTTATCGGGATACCCAACTGGAGTTGGCAGGGTGCTCCGAACAGAGCGAGGGAAGAGATCTACAGTCACTTCAAGGATCACTGAGAGTGACCTGAACACAGAGGACCAGTAAGGGGCTAGTTTGGAACTCCAAAAGATGTGCACATATGAAGGATTTTGCAACATTTACATGCTGGATCGCGTCTGGGAGGACTTCTTTAGACCTTCTGTTTTATACTCCAAATAGATGGTTTTCTGACAACTCACCCACTTGTTTCTAGTGTGAAGGAAAAACTACAGTGGTTGTGAAAAATGTGAAAGATTCAAAACTAGAGCTGCTGTTCAGTTTGTCCCTTTGGGTGCTTCAACATTACAGACTGTGGAAGAGGACCTGCACTGTCTGTAGATAGAAAACTTCATTCTTTATTTATAGGTTATTTTCAGGTGATGATCCACGATATAAATATTATATTTCATTCATGTCATATTCTATGAATACAGAGCCAGAGATCTGGCACACTGGACCTTTAAAGGACACTTTTATTTAAGTCCAAGTTTTGTTTTTCTTTCTGCTCAGTGAGAAAACAGACAGATTAAAACCACATTCTGTCTCAAACAGCTCAGATTTACAGTACACAACACTGTTTGTGTGTGTGTGTGTGTGTGTGTGTGTGTGTGTGTGTGTGTGTGTTTCTCACCCATGTTCAAACAAATTCCTGTTTGACTTCTTCGCTGGTAGAAAGGACAGCTGACAGTCCTCTGGTCTGAGGGTGACAAAAAGAAACCATGCTAGCAGCTCTGTGAGGCTGTACTGTGAGATACATGCTAACACTAGCATGTTAACATGCATTTAAATTTTTCAGAATATGAACACTGGACCTCTATCCATGGACAGATTTTTAAACTTCAACGTATTCTATATCAACATTTCCTTCAGGGACTCCTATTTTCCACTGAGTACATCCATATTTTATGGATATATCATATGATCTATGATTCATATGATATCAATGCGTAACAAAAACAGAACAGGTAATAACAGGTTTGTATCAAAGCGATCTGGATGAATTTTGCATGCTGCATAACATGCTCCAACATAGGCTAACTGAATATATTGTTTTAAGTCTGCTCACACCCCTTAACATCAGCAAGTTCCTCCAGACCCCATGTGACGCTTTGGCGGCCCCTAGTGTGGGTTGGGAACCATCACTTTGTGTAAGTTTGTAGTAAGTTTGTAGTGTATGTTTGCATGTATAGTACCTCAGCCTAGCCAGTGTCTTAACCAGAGCATACTCTCGTCGCCGCGATGACGGCATCCACCTCTTCTTCTCTGCCCGAGCTAAGCTCCGCCCACCGAAGCCGAACATGGCGGAGAAGCCAAAACGCACCAACTGACCGAGAGACGAGAAGCTGCACATGTCCACCTGCTGCAGGTGACCTGCAGACAGACAGAGAGGGAAATGAATATTTATTAGAAAAACTGAACACACACACACACACACAGCCTGTAAGAAGGCCAAGTGGTCGTATGGTGAGAAGCTTATTAATATTCATGTGAAGCAGCACTCCAAATATGGGCGACAGAAAGAGGTCAAGCATGTGTGTGTGTGTGTGTGTGTGTGCGTGTGTGCGTGCGTGTGTGTTAATATCCATAATCAGTGACCAGTCTCTGTCAGTAACAGTCCAGTAAAACTTTAGATTAAAGATTAAATGGCAATCTGATCCTGACCTTTGGGTTTTACATTTCTTCAAAACTTTCAAACTCCATCACCTGATGGAGGCCACAACATGTGGCTTAAAACAAAGCGGCAGCCTCCGTGGCTGTAAAGTGGAGCCAATGCAGAGGGGCCAAAAACTGCAGTTCTTCAAGCGTCCACTTGAGGCTGGCTACAGAACAAGTCAGTCTCCATAAGTCCCCATGTTAAAATGTCCAACTTCACAGCAGAAATAAACATGTTTACAGCCTGGTACAAAAAACAGTTTTGGACTGTACCGAGGGTGAATTTTTATACAACTCACCTGTTCAAATGATATTAAGGCTTAAAGTTATGCAGAATTAACAGCGTGGCTGTTTGTTTGAGCACCCAGGCATCATTTGGCCACTAGGGCCACTGATGATCCACGACTTTGCCTATCTTTAGATTAACTGGGAGGCGAAGAAGCAGGACTGCCAACATGGTGGCGGCCAGCACACAGATTTTGAGCTTCAAAACGGCTCTATGGAAACCTGCGGGTGACATCACGCATACGGCGTCCATTATTTAGTGAGTGCTTAAAACTCATCAGCACTCTGTTAAATGCAAACAATCTGATGGAACACTGGCTCATGTGTTTTGCACCAGATTTAGAAGTTCTTTGTTGTTAGTCAGCATGATCTTACTCCATTCAAGGCTGGTCTCAAAAGCTAGACTCTAGCACAGCTTAGTCCATCCAGGATGGAGTGGTCATTGCGAAGAAAGTCAGTCTTTTGCCCTTCACTACTATTTTTGGACACAGATATTCAACTCTGTTTCTGTCTGTACAAAGGTTCAGTTTGATCCAACAGCATGTACTGCTTTGTTTTGTTTGTTCCTACTTTGCAGCTTCCTAAATATAAAGCTGACTTTGGAACCTTTGTCTCCTTATTGCCTGGACGTTTGATCTTATTGAGGTGGAAGTCTCCTGCACCGCCTTCTCACTCCTCTTGGATCAGGGACATTCTTCAGTTTGTGAAGTTGGAGAAAGTTAGGTGCTCGATACATGGTTCTCTTGGAAAGTTTAATAAAACTTTGGGTCCACTTTTTGCACATGTTGAAGAATTGATTTTTAGGGCTATCCAGAGTAGCCACTCTGTCTACTAATTTTAGAGTTTTTCTTGTGTGAATTTGTAACATGCTGAGAATGTTTTTTATTTATCTCTGTTTAAGTGAACATATTGGACACATTGTGTTTTTGTTTTTGTTTTGTTCTGTGTATTTGATGTTGTTTTTTTCTATTAGTTATTCCTTATTTGAGTTCATTTGATTTTATATTTTTTTACTTGTTATACTTTGACTCTCGAAATGTCACATCTTGATTTTGTTATGTTACTGAAAAATGAAAAAAATATGTTTAAAAAAAAAAAGTCTGGAACAAAGAGCTCCCCCCCTGTTTTGGAATCTGCTCACAGAGTTCTCTAAGCTTTTACACTTTTCAGTTCAGTGAGTGGACCTTTCATTGTCAGAGTGTGACAGCACACACACACACATACAGTACTGCCTCTGAAGCTTTCTGATGGGTTGATTATGTCGTTCAGTTTGCTATTACAAACACGAGTTGTGTATTTGACTCTTGATGGTGCACACAGATCAGCTGGATGTTCCACGGTCACCTCCACTCAGCGTGAACAACCTAAGACGGCTTATTTTCCCGCAGCCTGTGAACGCAGCACAAACCATACAAGTGACTGGAATGAAAATCAACCTGATTTCACCGTAAGACCATCCAGTGAGATGCTGCACACACACACACACACACACACACACACACAGCATGCCATCTGGCCACATACCTGCTGTAACCTACTGAACTGCTGTCTCCCCACCTGCCTGTCTGACTGACTGCCTGTCTGTCTCTCTGGATAGAATCTGATTTCCTCACCATATGGCGTGTTGTCAGTGTGTGTGTGTGTGAGACGGTCAGTCTCACAGTCAGTGTGATCAAACCTACAGTTTGATTAATTAACAAACAAAAACATTATTTTTTGTTTGTGGACTGATTCCATTTTTTTGTGCTTCACCCTTTATCGTTGTTTTTCCCTATCAAGGGTCTGACAGGTTCAAGAGAAAGATCTGTGCACTCACCACCCAATCAGGTGACAGTAGGCACACCCCCCCGTTTAAAGCGCTTGCCTCGAGCTCTCAGCTTCGTCACCTTCTACAAACTAGTCCTGTTCAAGACTCTTCTTATCTATTTTCAGCCTCCTGTGTGTGTGTGTGTGTGTGACCCTGCTGTCTCCCAAGTACTTGTGGTGTCACTATTCAACATTGATATGAGTCAGCGGTTCACCGTCTCCCCAGTCAGGAATCTGAGGCGAGGGTACGCTCTCGTTCTGATGTTTACCGTCTCCATTGTGGAGCGTCTTCATCTTCCTCCTCCCTCTGATTCAGGAGGAGTCAGCAGTCAAACCAACAAATTTAATCTGGCCTGGATTCATGAATGTTTGTTAGAGCTGCAATGATTATGTGGTTAATCAACGAGTTGATTCAATGATTATAATCTGATTCATCATTGTGACTCTTCCATGACAGTAAAGTGTCTCTGGGTTGAGGACAAAACATTCGTGGACGTCACGTTCAACTGCTCAGCGCGGTCTTAGCCATTTTGTGCGGCTGGAGTACGTCCACGTCTGTTGCTCTGACGGCCGACAGTGTCAAGACTTGCGGCAGGATGTTTGGTCAGCTCATCACATCACCGTTCACAGAAAGTTCTGCTGCATTTCCACCTCAGTTACCTGCAAACTCATCACGCTTAGACTGAACAGCTCCCGGCTGAGAGTGCCTCACATCCCTAACGCTGCTGTTTACCAACGGTGAAGCCCGCCGGAGGGCGAACACAGTCGGTAACAGTGTCAGTTGAACTGTTATTGAGCTGTGTCATGGTGGCTGCTGTTGGTAACAGAATGGGTCAACTGGATCTGTGTGCTGATGGAAGAAGAATGAAGAATGAATTTTCCCTGAGGTCCCTCACTGTATGCCCCTAACCTTCAGATAATTCTGAGCGAACATAAGATTCTAGTTATTTGGATTTTTCCTTTTTTTTAACTGAATATTGTTGGTTTAAAGGACATTTTAAAACATAATTGTTCTAATTCTTGAGCTTAAGATAATGATCTGTACCACTCTGATAAATATGAAGCTACAGTTTGTCTTTTCACGTGCTGGACTCTTTCTTTCCTGGAGTCCTCTCTGGTTGTCTGGCAGCTGTTTACAGGTGACAAGTAGTCCATAGAACATGTTAATTACTATAATTAGTGAGGTTTAGAGGGCTGGCCCAGATATATTTCTCAAAATGCCAAACTTTAGGTTTAAACATACTGAAAATACTTCAATGAACCATCTAGCATGTGTACACCGAGTTAAAGAAGAAGTCACGACAGTTCAGAACGGCTCAGGTAAGTTCACCAGCTCACCTGGTGTCCGTTGGAACAGCTTCCTGTCCTGCCTGGGAACTTTAACTGTTTTCTATTGTTCAGGAATTAGTCTGAATACTCCATCTGTCACACACACACACAGAGCTACAGCGTTAGTGTTAATGAACCACCTTCTTGACACAACCTATCATTCAAACCCAGCAGCCTGCCCTGCCGCCTGCTGATTGGTCAGTGGGTTTACCTGGGAAAGTGGGGGGGGGCTCCAGTGAGCAGAGTAAACCTGTGATTTTGAGTGAAACTGATCCTGCTGTTTGACATCTGTCTGTTTGTTCTCAAACTGATGGACCATCAGCCAATCACAGCAAAGCTTTACAACAACTCAAGCTCCTGATTGGCTGAAACAGCCTAGAGCAGGTAGAATGCACTATATCTATCCACTATAACTACGGGATGATGTGACAATAGATCTAGGAGTGATAGAAGCCACCCAGGACAGCACACACATAGATGTAGAACATGTAGAACCCACCGAGGACGATGTGCAGGGCTGCAGTGACTGGATCTCTGACTCCATGAACAGAACACGAGACCACGTCTGTAGAACCTGTAAAGACGGACAGACGATTCATTTCTACAGAATGTGGACGTGTGTGTTTGTGCACAGTGTGTGGATCTACATGCTGCGTGGGCGTGTCCTCTCTCGCTCACCAGCAGGAATGATTCCAAGTGGCAGTGCTGGTTTCACTGGTTTCTTTGGAGAATCAGCATCCAGCTGAGCTCTGAAGACTATGGCATGGCACAGCTCCGCCACCGAGCCATCGCCACCAACACACACCACCCTGACAGACAGACAGGTGGACAGACAGACAGACAGACAGACAGACAGACAGGTGGAAATGGTTTGTCTTGTAACAGTGAACACTCATAACAGGGCTTAATGTCTGGCACCTTATACAGGTATCTTCAAATACATGGGGTGCGTTCCAGCTCTCTTAAACTGCATCCACGTTTTCCTTGCATCTGAGTGCACAGGAAACCATGTTGTTTGTAGTCTTTTTGTTACAAACTACAACCAACAATGATTTTTAACCTGACGGAGAATCAGAATGGGAGATATGTAACCTGTTCAATCTGTCATCTTCCTTCACTCCAGTGTTGTTGTGGTGTATCTGACTAGTCCGCTCAGCCGCAGCGTCCAATCAATAACTGCTATCCAATATGGAGGCGTGCCGGCAAATAAAAGGTTTGGATAAAGGCTGTTCTTGTGTATCCTCGCTCATTGCACCTCAAAGCAGAAATATGACCTTTGGGGCGGCTGGCAAGATGGAAGACCAGAACAACTTTTGTTTCTAGTGAGGAGCGAGGAAACTTAAAATAAGAACCCGATTTACAAAAGTTCAAGCATACAGATAAGATCTGTGATGAGACATTCACAGTTTTTACTCAAATACAGTTTATTATATGTTTTTATATTTTTGGTTTCTGTGTTTGGCTGAGAACTACAAGCAGAACCTACAACATTGTCTTGATGAATGCATTTTATTATTCTTTAGTAACAAAAGCACTGGAAAGGACTCTTTTTTGGTACCAGCTGAAATGTCTGTTGCATCAAGTATTAAAAAGTAAAAGTTAAGCTGACACTCAATGATCTCATTCAGGAAGTGTTTCCTTGCCACTGTCACCAAGTGCTTGCCCTGCTGGAGTTGTTGGGTTTCTGTAAATAATATTATAAATATACCTGCTCTGTATGGAAAGTGTCATGAGATCACTTCTGTTATGATTTAGCTCCATAGAAATATAACTGAATTAAATAAAATTTGTAGTTTATTTACAGATTCTGGATTAATTCGATTATAGATTACAGTATATATAACAGTAAATAACTTTTTCACAATAAAAGTCCAGTAGATTGTTTTACTTTGAAAACTCAGCTCAAATAGTCAATAAAAGGACCAATGCTTCAGTTTCAGGATTTAATCACAAGCTTCAACAGCCTCAGCAGTGACAGATTTTAATGTGACTATACAAATTGAAATGTTTGTTGTTCAGGTCAAAAGTGAACAAATTAGTTTTATTTTGAATGTAACTGTTTGGGCTGTAGCTACCACTGAGATCATGTGACCTCTGTGATGTTTTTTTGGAATTTGGGGTTTTAATGACCTAAAGAAGACTCACAAAAATGTCGAGTTTGGCTGGTGATTGGTCAAAAATGTCTTAAGTGAGTTTCTTGGGGTTCTACAACTGTGGTGTGAGATTGTATGCAGGTGATGGACAGTTTGTGTGTAATGAGTAGCACTAATGGAGGTGGTATTAATGAGTTCATTTGAACTCATTAATAGTTGTCTACAGGTCTGTCTGTGTTTCCAGGAGCTCATTGAGAAGTGAGAGCGCTCATCTTCAGAACATGTGAACATGGTAAACAGACTCCGCCCCTCCCCCTCTTCCTGTATATGGGATTACCTGAAACGCGGGTCGCCATGGTGACAGCCAGTCTAATTGGCAAATGTAGGTTTCAACCAAATCCTCACCAGAGCAGCCTCGCACACAACACACACACGCACACTGAGCAGCTAGCTTAGCAACAAAGCTAATCTTCTCTAAGCACATTAAGCTTTATGAGGGCTGAGAACAAAAGCTGCTTACACACACACACACACACACACACACACACACACACACACACACACATACACACACATCATCACAGATAGTGATCAGAGTGTGATCAGAGTTTGATCAGTGTTTTTGTTCTTGCACTTGTTGTTGTTGTTGCATTATTAGTTTCCACAGCAAAATAGAAGTTTCACTTTTCGTGGAGACGAGCTCGGTGAGCAGCTGCTGTTTGACCTCACCTGTCAGTGTGTGTAATCAGTCTGGGTCAGTGTATTTTTGTGTCAGCCTCAGACAGGAAGCTGCTCTTTAATTCCCTGCTTCAGCACAGTCTGTTATGATGTCACAGTTTAACCCGAACATGTTCACTTTGATGGAAACATGAACTTCACCGTCAATGTTAGGCCTGTATTCTATAACTTTATTTATTTAACTACATTAAAGTTAAAAATTAAAAAGGACCTTACAGTTTCATACAACTTCTGTCTTAATTTCAAGTTGTTTACAGCCTGGTACAAAAAACAGTTTTGGTCTCTACAGCTAATTTGAGTTATTTATTTTTTAACTTTTTTGTGAGTTTAACACAAAAGTCAAAGTTAAGCCATAAAATTATGCATAATTAACAGTGTGGCTTCTTTAATTGACAGGTGGGTGCCATCCACTGACAGTATAAAGAATGGACAGCATATGCGTGACGTCACAGACAGGTTTCTGAAGAGCCGCTGTGAAGCTCCGAATATACACAAACATGCAAGAAGTAAATAGACACCTTTAATTTGAATTTGAATGAAAGTGTCTATTTACTTCTTGCGTGTCTGTGTATGGCCGCCACCATGTTGACTGTCATGCCACCTCCACCTCCCGGGTAATCTAAAAATGGGCAAACACGTGGATCATTGGTAGACCTGAGAATGACGCCTGTTTGCTCAAACAAGCCATCTGTAATAACACCTACCTGTCAATCAAAGCGTCCACGCTGTTAATTCTGCATAACTTTAAGCCTTAATATCATTTGAACAGGTGAGTTGTATATAAATTCACCCTCAGTACAGTTTTCATGAACGGGGAAATTAGCTATAGAGGCTGTAAACATGTTTATTTCTGCTGTGAAGTTGGACATTTTAACATTTATGGAGACTGACTCACTTCTGGAGCCAGCCTCAATGGACGCTTGAGGGACTGCAGTTTTTGGCACTTCAACATAGGCTTCATTTCACAGCTGCTGCCATCACATGTGTCTGGTTTAATCAACGCGGCTTTATTCAGCCCTTTTTAGCTCCATGGTCCACCGCTTTGCCTATTTTAAGATTAGCCATGAGGCGGCAGAGGCAGAACAAGATGGCAACAACCGGAGCCACCACACTCTAAGCTTCACAACGCCTCTTCAGAAACCTGTGCATGACATCACAGGGACTATGTCCAGGTTTTATACAGTCGATATTTTTTTCTTCACATGGATCTTTAGGTAACACGACAGCTGAAAACATTAAAAACTCAACAGGATAGCATTTTCAACTCTAGCGCTAATGTTAGCTTCAGTAGTTATCTAGCTATAGCTGATAAGAGAGAGAGAGAGACAACTAACCCATCATATTCATCCAGCTTGCATTCCTTCATCACTGAGAGAGCATGACCCTTCCTCTCTGTCACTGCAGAGAGACAGACAGATAGAGACAGACAGACAGACAGACAGACAGACAGACAGACAGAAAGAGAAAGAGGAGGAGAGACAGGGAAAAGAGAGGGAAACAGATGGAGAGACATTGAGACGGACAGAGATAGAGTGTTCATGCTTGTGTGTGGTCACATGTACACAAGTGTGTGTTCGAAGGATGCCAAAAAAAAAAGTGGGACAGCGGATATCACACCATCTGCTGAGAGGAGGAGACGACACGAGGGGGAGGAGGAGGAGGAAGAGGAAAGAAGGAGAGGAAAGGAAACCAGGAAAAAAGAGGGGAGAGGGGAGGAAATAGGAGAGAGAGAGGAGGAGAGGAGAGGAGAGGAGAGGAGAGGAGAGGAGAGGAGAGGAGAGGAGAGGAGAGGAGAGGAGAGGAGCAGGTTGTTTCCCTCTGTCACAACAGATGGGCTAAGCCCCGCCCCCTGTATCAGGTTACCTAGCGACCAGGGACTGCCATTAAGTGTGACCTTTGGACCTCCTCTCTACACAGATTTCATGTTGTCTTCTCTGAAACACCTCCACTGCTCAAACACTGTCAGTCTGAGGCATACAATAATAATAATAATAATAATAATAATAATAATAACAACAGGGATGGGCTGACCTGTGATGTCCGTGCGGACCTCAGCCATCTTGAATAGTGGCGCCACATGTTCTCTGTAGATGTGAACTGCTTCCTTCTTGTGGCTGCTCGGGTTGATGAACACCTTTACATACTTGGGACGACTGCTGAACCCTGTACACACACACACACACACACACACACACCTTAACATTAAGGCTCATTTATGGGGCCATTGGTGAAGAAAAACTATTCAAAAGCATTTACAGATCTCAAATCTCAAGATTTGTAATTTTACACATTGACCAGTATTGCTTGTCAACAGAGTTTGGATGAAAATAGAAAAGAGTAAACACATAGGTCCAGACTGAATGATGGTGATTATTATGAAATTCTGCCCTGCCATTAATTCTGTGTAAAACATAAATAAAAAGCTCAGGTTCACTGCAACAGTAAGAGTATCATGATCTGGTATGAAGGTTAAAATAACAATCTTAGCACAGTTTCAGTGAATGAATGAATGGATTTCAACAACCTGTACTGTTGTTAAAAGAGTCAGAGAATCCAGAGAACTCTCTGCGTGTAAGGGACAAGGCTGAAAACATACACTGAATGTCTGACCTTTGAGCCCCAAGACTGCTGTGTGACTGTACACTGGGTAGGTATGATGCAAAATGTTGATAATTAATTCATTAATTAAGTGTCTATATGTTGCTCACTACTGAGTAAACCCACATTCAATTTAAAGCACTAATGCTAACTACAAAGCAGTCTCTGGTTCTTGAATGTCCTCATACAGACATGTTACCTCCTCCAGTGAACGACGCCTGGCTCTGCCACCCGTACGCTCAGGATCTTAACTTTTCTCATCTGTTGGTGGAATGTACAACCAGTTCCTACCAGATCAGGGGCGTCCCTCTCTACCTCCAAAAACCTCCTGAAGACCTCCAGCCCTTCAGAGAGGACCTCCTCTCCAACACTACCAACAACTGCACATGTTAAATCTATCTCCCCTCTGGAACTGTCTCTTGATTCGATGTGAGTAGAACTTATTGCTGCACTAACATGTCCTTGTCACACTGTACACTGATTGTTTCCCTTTATTGTAAGTCACTTTGGATAAAAGAGTCAGCTAAATGACTAAATGTGAATGTAAACCCTTGATGAATGAATGAATGATTTGGACACATGCTCAGTTCACTTTCCTCTGCAGCTCTTCTTCTTGCTGAACTGATTCCTGAATCTGAACCACACTAGTCTGGATGGATGGACTGTAGACTGTAGAAGAGAACACACCTGGATAAGGTTTTAACATCTGGACGAGGCCTGTTAGAATATGGGTGACATCACCAACACTGTTGGAGTGTGCGTGTCTGTCTGTGTGGTTAGATGGTACACACACACAGAGCCCCCCCCCATGCAGCTCATCATTAGGCAGATTTAGAGACCGCATTATAAATCCCCCATAGACCAGCACAGATCAATACACACACACACAGAAGCTCCATTATCCAGCTCATGACTATAATCTGCTCCCAAAAGGCCATGACCTCGCCCTGTTAATGACCCCACACACACACACACACACACACACACACACACACACACACACAGACACACAGGTTTTCAGGAGTTCCTCTGTGGAGCCACCCAACATCCCCACCACTCTTCTCTCAGCTGGACCCCCACCACTACCAGAAGCCCCATACCCCCCAAAAAAACGTAGGCCCTACCCCCTTAAAGCAACATGATTCCTTGTCTTTGTGAGCACCAAACCATTTATAGACCCCAACCCTGACTAGAACTTGACCCTTACCCTGTGTGTGTCACGTCCCTGCAGCTGCCCTAACGGACCCGGGATGATCCAGATGCAGCAGTCTAGGATGGCCTGATAGTCCATGGCAGTGCCCACACATGTCTGTGGCACGATCCACCTGCTGGTTCCCTGCAGGGTCCCTGGCTAAAATGAGATCCTCTTGGATCAACAGGGGCCAAAGTCATAACGTCCCTCAGCACCATGTGTGAAAAACAATCACAATTCATCTACCAGGAGGAGCAACGACCATGGAAACTAAAGCTGGGTCCATTTTCTGGCACACTTTGCCTGAAATCATGTGTTTTTGTGTTCCAGTCTTATGTTCTTCTCACATAAAGAACACATTCACGTTCATAACAACAGCTCAAACGAGGAAGTCCCTTAGTGGCAGGATTTCCTCGACAAAGGATCAGGATTGCGTTATTGTTTACTCTATTTGTTCAGTTTGACATTTACGGTGCGCTTTGTGTCTTCTTTTAGAAATACAGTGTAATCAGTGCAAACATGTTTTTTTGCTTGCAAAACAAACACAGTACAAATATTTGACTGTTCAGCCGCCTCAATAACAAACACAGGTGCATGGAAGAAGAATTCCACGTGTGTTTTGTGACTTTCAGTACAAAGTAGAAATACATTAAAAAAACAACAGTTCAATGTGATCCTCGCTCAGTAATTAAATACTGAGAGTTGTTAATAACATTTTGGGATGATCTCTGTCAGAACCATGGACAGCTCCAGGAGAGGAGGAAGGGAAGGAGCTGTAATAAGAGAAGGACTTCTTCACACAGCCAGCATCAAATGTCCAGAGATCCTCCACCACATATTAGACCGCATACACTGTGATCCTCTACCACCCACAGGCTGATATACAGAGTGTGTGTGTGTCTGTGTGTGTGTGTGCTACACTCTATCTGCTGTTGACAACAGATCTACACATAAAGTAGGCTACAAGCTGGTACAAAATATCAGGACAGACTGACCCAACGTTTTTTAAACGAAGGAAGAAATCTCCTGAATTATTATGACGAAGAGCAAAAAACTGATGCCAACATTTCACAGTTTATTATGTTTTCCAACTCAACAACCCCCCAAAGTAAAGGATGTGTGCTGCTTTTATATTTTATCAGTCCCATATTGTGGAATTGTGACATGATATAGCACACGTCAGATGTACCGCTGATTTTACTCGCACACAGCTCTTCCAGGTGATCTCTAGATTCAGTTCAAGTTCAGGCTTGCAGTGCACATGTGAACTCACTGAGCTCCTCATTAGCATGAGAGTCCACCCTTTTGTTCACACTCAGTGGGCCATTAGTGTGTCATCCTAACAGGTCTCCCAGCCCCCCACACCTCTGAGTCCAAACAGAGGCAAACACATCAGAACCTGTTTCACTGTCACCGAGTATCAATGTGATCACAGGAAATCCTGGAAGTCAGGGAAAAATCTTGATACTGACGACTAGAAAGAGAGCAAACAACATACTAACATCCAGACCATGAACATGACTCTGCGGTGTTGACATGTGAGTGTGTCTCATGGTGAAACCTGCAGTTCAGTGAATGGGTGTGTTTACAGTGGAGTCAATATACACACTGTCAGGAAACAGGAGGGACTGGGGGGGCTCCCAATGGCTGGAAAATGGATCCCAGCCGGCTGGCAGCCAGAGAGCCTCTGGCTGGGAGCAGCAATTCAGAGTGGCTGGCACTGGATTAGGATTCATGGAGGCTCTAAACTAAAAGTCAATTTTGCACGTTGCTGTTTGCATTTCCAAAACATCAGAAGTCATGTTTGTAGTATTTGTAATGAATGAATGTAAATGCAGAGTTAAAAAAGGAGGCTCCAAATATCTCATAGTTATTCTCAGTCCTATAGTGATCCTGAACATCTACTCTGGGTCTGTATGATCAATGCTCACTCTCTCAGTCTCTCATTCAATTTGCTGATATTATTTGTTGATAAGAACGGCAGGCCGACGGGTAGATGTAGAGAGATCAAGTATCCATCACATCATCTCCTAGCCTCGGCCAGCGGCAGGTTGCTATGGCGCTGCTAAAAGGTTACCATGGTAAACAATCCTAGTGTTGTCAAGGAGAAGTGTTGAGTTTCTGATGGACGGTTGAAGACAGAGATGTTGACAAAAACAGACTCCATCCGAGGCGGGTGGACGACAATAACCTCAACAACATCCTTAGTCAAACACTGAAGATGTCACCCACTATTTTCACTATTTTTAACATTTTAGTAATGACATGTTGAGTATTTGTTAACCAGAGGTGGACTATCAGTTACGGTCAAGTTTTATTCATCACCTCTGCAGTACAGATTTGAGTAATGTGGACTGCGGCAAGAACAATATTCATCAGAGCAACAGCTTTCCAAACAGTGAAATCAACTCAAACACCCTGTAGCTGTTGTAACCTTCTGGATTAGCAGATCCACTGTCAGGTCAACTAGCCTGATTTACCTGACTGCATCTATGCACACATGCTTTCTACAGCTACAGTTACCTCATTGAGTCTCAATCTGAGAACAGCTGGTGCGAACTTGAAATGACGATACAAAAATACTTACAACTTACATTTGTACTGTGCAGTCTATCGTATTTACCGCAACAGCTTCAGCTCTAGCAGCTTCCTCAGCCACCATTTTCACAATGCCAGTGGTCCATCCACTTCCACCACATGGCTAAAATAGCGACCCTAAGGGCGAGAAGTGTCCAACATTCCACACTCAACATTTTGACCATTATAAGTGCGCTATCTGGGTACTTAAAGAATATTGTATTTTGTATTTTGGCACAATTAACAGCGTGAACACACTTACTATGTATATATAGCAAGTGATCTAAGTATGAAGTACACAAATTGAGGCGCACAGCATCTACAGCCATGCTAGCAGCTCGGTGGGGCTGTACTGAGTGATACTTTGAGCTAAATGCTAACATCAGGATGCTAATATGTTCATGTTCATAGCTAACATGCTGATGTTTGGCAGGTATGACACTCACCATCTAAGTTTAGCATGTTAGCTTTAGCTTTATCAAACAGACAGGTGGTGCTGATGGAGATGCCATTCGTTTTTCAGGGACGTACTTTTGGTACTGCAGGTTTGACCTGATGATGAGAAAATGGGATAAACCAAAGTTAATGATGGTTCATCCTCAGGGGAACATGAATGTCTGAAACACATTTCATGGAAGTCCAATAGTTATTATATTTCACTCACAACCATAAACCAGTTACATATTCAGTCTGGACCAGAGTGGTTGACTAACTGACCTTCCAACCAGCATTTCCAGCTCTAGAGCCACAGCTAGGACAGCTATGAACAGAACGTGGATTTACATTTACTTTTCCGTGAGCATTAAAACCAGGCTGTGCCGTAAAAAGCAGTGTCACCTCCTGTATATTAATTGGGGGTGAGATATGAACGTGTGCTGCTCTACAATAAAATGTTTCCTGACAAACTAATAAAGGTCTCAACGTAAATATGAACGCGACACACAGAAAGGTAGACAGGTTTGCCTCATCGTATCACTATGGATACACACAGTTTTCTCTCTCTCACCAAACACACACACACACACACACACCCATAAAGCAAGGCCATAAAAAAGAGACAAACTTGAAGAGAGCAATAATGTCACGCAGCTCACTGTCTTGTCTGATCCCTTTCAGGCTTGGTTCGTTTGTTAATTGTGTTTAGTTTATCTTTGGTTCCTGTCACTCACATCAGTACTCACATCAAGTTAAACTGATTTGACACATTAAAGTCTGTTTGCAGGTCTTTGTCAAGTTTTATCAAGCCTCTTGAAAGAAGACAGAAGTGAGCTCAGTAGCCCACTTTTCATATCTCTGCTTGAGGCTAGAGCAGCTTGAGGCTACACTGGCCGCTGGTAACACAACACATGGGAATCTCCCACTGAACTGACAGCGGCTGAATTGCATTGTGGGTGTTGTAGGCACTAGGTTTAGGTAGTGCAGTGTTCAGGTACAATATACACATGACATAATATTAAAAAGTAATGCGTTGCTTTACTTAATTACTGCCTGTAGATTGCTTTTGTGTTACTCCACATCATTGTATGAGATTAAATAAAATGAAGAGCATTTAATGAGTCACTCGATCACCAAACTATGGCTTTATGACAGCCTGGTGCAGCTTATTTGACGTGTTTATCACCTCATGAGAAACCTGTTTGTTCATAGAGTCAGCACAAGCCTGCCCAGCCTCTCTACAGGATGCAACAGATGCTGCTGCTGTGTTGAGTGTCATGGATATTGTAGGGAAATGTGTGTCTCTGACTTCAGATGGGTTAGACTGCAGCAGGTTACAGACACATTTAATTGTGTTTATTTTAGTTACATATGAAATGTAATTAAAGGTTCTAAAGGATTTGGATTCCACAAGTGTCCCTACCGGCCACACAGTTTGTTGATGATGTCATTCTGACCTTATGACACCTTACAGTACCACCTGATGGACCGCTCCCACCTCTCGCTGATTTCACTTTGTCACTGTGAACCCAAACTAACAGCTCTGTAAGCGAGCAGAAAACTGACATCGGATTGACAAGACAATTGATCTGGGAGGAGTCGCGACAGCCCCTGGCGGCCTGTGCGAGCTCGGCCCGGCCGTCCCATGAGCTCCGCCGCCGCCGGCAGCCTGTCAGTCTGTTGTGCTGTTAAACAACTGCAGTCAATCCATCCCGCCGTCTGACTGCGTGTATGGAAACAGACTCTATACAGCATCACCGCTCGCCTTTTGTCAGCCTGACTGCCATTCACTCTGTGCGCAGCGTTCTGCAGCTGCTTCACACAGCAAACAGCACAGAATGACGCTCTGGAAGCTGAAAGTGTCTGCTCTCTGCTCACCATTGTGCGGCTGAATGTTCGGACCTGAAGGTTAAGAAGTGGCGGTGGTGTCTGCAGCGGCGGGACTGCCCGCTCCGCAACGCCGCGATTCACACAACAATGTGCTTTTCACGCTGACCTCTGGCTGGAAAATAGGCTTAATGTCCACACAGCGGCAGAGCAACCGACTGTGTTTACCTTCCACACACACACTCACACACACACACTCCTCTGTTGCGGTGTGTAAAGTCACAAAAGGCGTCACAGTTTGATGTGCAGTGTGACCACGCGAGCTGACACACGACCTGTGAGCCATTCATGTGTGTGTGAGTGTGAGGCCTGAGACAAACACTTAAAGAAGTTGTGACTTTGCTGCCGGGCCTCATGGGTAATCTGATCTGATGGACAGACAGACAGACAGACAGACAGAGAGAGACAGACAGGTGACCAGCGATAATATGTCAGACCGATGCCATGGTGACGGGGCGATGGCGGCATGACCTTTGACCTCCTGGTTTACAGACAGCTTGTAACATCTCTGTTTGAGTCAACATCGCCGGACGATCATATGCGATCATGTGCGAGTTAAATCCACACAGACACACACACAGCACGCCAACATTTCTATTGTGTGTTAAGTGTCAGCCAGGCACCGCCCACCACAGTGCACCTGGGAAACCAGCGTCTGGGAACTGCAGTCTGCAGCGACGTCCAGAACTTCGTTAAACAGGTCCTGTCAGGAGCTGCTGAGGAACAAGCTGCCTGAATTCATACAGGGAACATGTTCAACACAAAGGAACACACCGACATACGCCACCTCATAAAGCTGTCGCTGGCAAACTGTCCTGCAGACGTGGGGCAACATTAGAATCCATTTGGAGACATTTTGTATCCATCTGAGGAATTTAAGTTCAATATTCACTCTGTTTAGCTACTTAGCAACACTCACGCTGCCTGTTTGCTGTTTATTGCTGAGCAGGTTGTGTAAAGTGTGTTTAGAGCTTTGGAGCTTGCAAACAGCTGTCTGCTGCAGCTGGAAATACTTAGAGAGAGTTTCTGAGAGTGAACAGTAAAGATACAAAATGGACACTAGAAACCATGAAAAAGTATCAGATTTACAGGTTTGTGTGCATTGCTAAAGTTGTTTAGAGTGGAGAGTTTTGCCGCCAGATGCCAAACTTGCTCAGATTTGGTCATTTTCCTGGTTTATGTGCTTCCGAATATTGAAATATGCTGCACCACAGTGTTGAGATCGACTGGCACCTGCTGTTCCCAATCAAAGCCAAACAACTAATACTGCCGAGGACCTCAAGGCCCACACGTGACCTCGTGTAACCTAAGGATAGAAAATTCCATAACACATGGTGGTTTGAAACTTTGACTAAAACAGCCACAATTCACTCCAGCAGGCACGGCACACAGCGCGTCGTGGAATTTAGCCATTAGTCCGCTGCTGTGCACTTTTCCGTTTTAGCTCATATAGAAGTCCTTGACTGTGTCTGCAGAAATTTTACATCTTGACACAGATAGTATCTGTATATGGGCCTATGTATTTGTTTGGTGTTTGAGTTTGAGTCTGAGACTAATCGCAGTGGACTGGACTGAACCGAGGTGTTGGTGTCATTGAACAGAATCTCTCAGGTGGGTCACATTGAATTCATTTAATGAAAGGCCTTTATAAACATCTATCGTTCTGTAGCCAGCCTCAAGTGGACGTTTGAGGAACTGCAGTTTTTGGAACTTCCACATTGGCTTCATTTCACAGCCATGGAGGTTGCCACTTGGTTGGACCGCACTAATAGGGTGTTTTTTCTTTGTGAACTGTGTAGACAATATTTTAGCTAATCTCTCCTGCAGACAACATGATTCACTGCTGACAGCATGTTACAGAAGACTGCTGAATGTGTGCATGAACGTGTGTGTGTACAATCTGTCTTTGTTCCGATGGATTAGCAGATTAGCTCTACTGTCTGATGTAACTGTGACTCATCTCATTAAACTGAGTGGCAAACAGGTTGATAGAAAACAATGAAATTATAATCTGAGTGGTTAGCACTGCATCTGGCTAACTGGACATAATCGTATACTTCCAGACAGAGGTGACTTTGTTCCGTTTTTCAGGATGCACGTTATGTCTGCAGAGAGCAATTTTTCAAAAATATTTTCAGATTCTGAGCTTCAAAACAGCTCTTCAGAAACCTGTGGGTGACATCACAGATACGCTGTCCCTGAATTCATCATCAGGGCAACAAGAATATCCGTGTCAGATTTCATGCAATCCATCCTGTAGATGAGATATGCAAGTCTGATGGACCAAGTGGCAACAAATCTGCCTATCCTGGATATAACACAGACATTTCAATAATAAAATGTGTCACTGGAAAACTGCTGAAAAAACAGATTAGCCAGATTTAAGCCTATTCATAACTCAGTGAAATATATTCTTTGTTGAAAGCCTGAGTGACTACAGGCTCCGGTTCCTTCAGGTTACATATGACATCAGGCTCCATGTTACACATCAGGTATTCACTGTTACTGGTGTAACAGTAGGCATTATCTTTGAGGGCATTTGGTTTTTAATACTTTTGTGGAAATATTGATCATTTGTACTATTACTACTAACTAAATCATGCATGAGAGTACTGAGGCTTAGTGAGTGAGCGTCACAAATGTATTGTTTTTGTATCAGATCACTGGACCGTCTATCTATCTACATATTTAAATCAACCTATTCCTCCATCCACCTGATGAACAACCTGAATGACAGTCAGTTCTAATAATAACAGTGTGTGTGTGTAATCATCTTACAGTGTGACGTTCATTCTACTGTACTAAACGTGTACTAAAGTATTGAGTCATGTTTCTCGGCTCTTATATAACACAGACAAACTGTTAATCTCACTATCAGCCCAGATTGCTTTCACACACACTCCACGTGGGGCTGAGGAGGCTCCAAATTGGGCCCCAAGTGCCCAGTGATTCCTCAAAGTTTCAATTTTATGTGTAGTACTTAAAAGCAAAATTCTGTAACTTTTCTGGCATAAAATTACATCTGAAATAATTTTACTAATGCTACTGATAGTCTGACTTGTAATCAGGTGAATGCTGTCTCTGTCCTTCCCACTCTGCATCCCCATTGTCTTTTCTTTTCTTGTCACTATGTAACTTTGTGCTCCTGATACAATCACCTGTGAACAATACATAACAGTGCAATATACAGCACTGAGTCACACACCTCCAACTATTTGACTGATTTTGGTGAAACTGGATCATATTTCATGGAGAAAATGTTTTCTGGTTTTCCCTCTGATGGCTGCTCCGCCTCAACTCTGTGATTTACAGAGTTTCCTGATGGACTAAAAGTAAACTGCTGCCAACTGTAGCTGCTGTTAGCTCATGTTAGCTCAGTTTGTTAGCCGGGCTGCTCGAACTGTGAGCTCAGAGCACTCGGGGAGTGTTCATGTTTGTACCACAGGTACAAGGTACAGAGCTGGTGTAATGCCAGAACTGGGCAAGCGGGCAATGTTTGCACGACCATTTAAAAGTGTGTGTTACCCGTGAGGAGCTCCTTCAGGATGTTGTACCAGGCGTTTGTGTGTTCTGCGGAGGCGTTGTGGAGTTGCAGCGTGTCCTCTTCCAGCCTCTTTCCTCTTCTCCTGGAGCAGAACAGAGCGATGCCGAGCACGGCTCCTCCCGACTCCTGGCCCACTGATCTCCGCCGCTTGATCTTCACTGCAAACACGTCCTGCAGCAGCGTCACACCTGTGTGCGGCACGCACGCCTCACCTGGACAGAAAGAGGAAGACACTGTTCAGAAACAAGACACTCCAGAGTCCATAGTTAGCAGTTCTGAGGGTGTAGTTACAGCAGGTCAACATGCTGACAATGATAATACTAACATGATGATGTTTAGCGGATATAATGTTTACCCTTAAGCTAAAATTTGCTAATTGTATTATATAAGTAAAGGACACATTTCTGATTTCTCCTAATGATGGAGCCAGAGGGAAACTCAAAAACTAATAATTCATCCTCAGGAGGATTAAAAAAACATTTTCATGGTAATCTATCCAGTTGTTGAGAAAGTTTCACTCCAAACCACAAATGTCGTCCTTGTGGCGGCATTGTAGAGATATTTTAGTCACTACTAAAGACAGATGTTTCCATCCCTAAAACCACACTGCTCAGGTAAAAAACATATTGATGCAAAATTAATCCAAAACCCAAAAGCGAATGCTCCAGCAAGTCAACAAAGCTTACTCTCTGCCTTCAACTATTCAAAACCAAATGGGAAGCTCTCCAACTGGATGTGTTTTTGTATCTTCTTACATTTTTTACATTACAAGTTTTCAATACACAAGATGTTTCATCAATCATAAAGACTACTAATAATACAATCTGTAATTAAGTTTAGAATTTAGTAAACATGTTAAAAATGTTATTCACATTTTATGTTTACTGATCCTTATGCTGCAAAGAGGAGGTGTTCACACACTTTGTCCACCCCCTTGCAGTGGGTAAAAATGAAAGCAGCATACTGCTGCTGGTTCATCAGCGCTCACATTACATAACATCATTAAGTGTATTAATCACTAATCCATTGATAAGCAGAACACACATGAGCACCTGTCAATCAATCAGTGTTACCAGGGAGGAATTCTGAGATCTGATTGGTCCATGTCAGATTAATTTTCCAATCCTTTGAGGATAATGTCTCAGACTGCACACTCAAAGTTACTTAGTAGCCGCTATGCCTTTACAGTTACAACAGTGAGGTTTTAAACCGCGGGTTGATGTGAAGTTGGCTCATCGCTGCTTCCCTAGTTGCTGAAACTGCTAATCAAAGAATCCAGCTGCTTTGTCCAGTGTTCACACGTGACTGAGCCAGCTGAGAGCCCTCAACTTGTTCATTGACTTCTGGGAAATGGTGTTTGTTAAAGACTGCTGAAAGATTGGACAGTGAGCCACACAACATAGTGTTTAGTATTTAAAGATTTTAGAACTACAGATACAAAAAAAATAAATAAATAAAAAAAATAAAACAGAATCCTGAATTTCTGGTTTCACTTTGGCTCCCTGTAATCGAATAAGTCGAATAAGAAAAAAATGTTATGTATAATGTTAATTATTTGCTGGTTTCAGCTTTGGAAAAATGTGAATTTACAACTTTTCTGTTCTTCTTTTCTGCTTTATATCATTGTAGAACAAGATATCTTTGAGATTTTGACACATTTTCCACTGTTTCCTGACATTTTATCAGTAAAACGATTAACTGAAAAAATAATCGGCAGATTGATATTGATTGATACTGACATGGAGAATAATCGTTGCCCTGTTTGTGTATTGACATTTGATTTTGAGCATCAAAGCAGCTTTACAAGCTGGAGGAGCAGACACATGACACAGCAGGTGGACAAACATCTGTATATGAAAAAACAAACTTCTTAATGAGATCGATGAACGTCCGAAAAATATATTTCTTTATTGTTCATTCCTCTGATGTTTTACAGCCCTGATATAGACAGTGTATAGTGGTGCTGTCACATTTTATTTAAAAGCTTTTATTCAAATTCATTTAAATGAATCTTTTTGAAAAAGTGACTGTGGAGGGGGGCTGACTTAATTAACACAGCTGGAGCTCATTGTCTAATCACCTGTCCTTTTAATGCAGTAGCAGACCTTAAGACTCGGGGTGACATTTTAGGCGATAAAAACTTACCGTTCATATTTAAATTAATCTCATTATCTGTGGATTATCGGGATATGTAATAACAGCCTCATCCAAGTCTTGCAAGCTTCGCAGTCTCTCCTCCTAAAATGCAACAACGTCTTCCCTTTTCGTTTTGAGACACTTAGGAGCTACTAGCTGTGTTAGCAGCTGTGTTGCTAAGTGTCTCAACCAGTCTACTGTCTGCACTGAGCGGAGCCGACACAGTGTAAGGCGATGTAAAAGAATGTAAACAAGTTCTTTGACGCTAGGAAGAACATGCGGTGATATTAATAATAGTGAGTTAAAAACGTGAGTCGATATAGACAGCGAGTTATGCTCTCTGCTATTTAGTTATTAATGTAATTCACTGCTCACATAAGAACATTTTCTCATACAGGCACTCCTCTCACTCACACAGGCACACTTCTTATGTGTGAATTTTCCTGTGTAATGATGACCATTAGATGGCATGTTAATGTCTATATTACTGTTAGTTTATGAAGGTTATGAATTCTAAATTACCTTTTTGTTTCCTTTTGACATTTTGTCTTCTAATGTTTTAGTATGATAAGAAAATAACAAGATTTCGTGAAATTATTTCAATGCATGTTTTTTGGACATTTATACAGCAATTAAGAATACTGCGATAATATCATTAACCGTGATAATTTGGTCACTATAATCGAGATATCAGATTTTCCATGTTGTTACATCCCTACCCCATGTACCATGTATCTCCATGGAAATTCATACACCAGCAAAATAATTAACATAATTAACAGTTTATTTTGAGAGCAAATGGCCACATAATATGAATACAATTTGATTATATGTTTTATTTAAGTTGGTAATTGTTGTATAATCACAATATTACATGAGAGGGTGTGCTTTACCGTCATTATTGGCACGACAGTGATGCAGTCAGTCGTAAGCAAGTACCTCAGTCCTGCCCACATCACTGTCGTGCCAATAATGACGGTAAAGCACACCCTCTTATCTGATATGACTGAACTAAATTACAAATCTATTCTATATTAAAATGCATAAATAGATTTTGTCTTTTGACATGTCTACATGTCATTAAACCAAAACCATGAGCTAAAAGAGGCTAGTCCTAAAACCTTTAATACTGGCTGTCTGTTATGTATATGTGTGTATTTATTTTTTTCTTGCTCTCGATGTTCTGGCAGCACAAATATCACACGTCGCCCCAGTAAAGTGGAAATTTAAAAAATGAGATTTTCCATCCACCCCAATAAAGATGACTCTAATGTGAACTGACGGAACAAACGCACAAACGCACAGACACACACACACACACACACACTGTATTACCCATCCCAGGTAGCGTGTTGGTTGGTTCCAGATGGAGATGAGTTTCCCATCATGCCCTCACCGACCCACTGTGCCAACACACACACACGCAAAATGAAATATGTCGGTATTAGAACAATTGTGAGGACCTTGTACAAAGAATTACTCCCTCGAGGCTTCACCTTGTCCTAATTTTAAACATTACACAAAAAACACGTTGAAAAACTAAAAATAATGTGGTAAATGTGAAGTGACACACAACACATACACACATACACACACAGTGGCAGTCCAGTCCCATGGTGGCCAGGCCATGTGGCACACTGTGGGGAGTTATGGATCAAAATTTACACACACACACACACACACACACACACACACACACACACTGCGGATGCAGCACTGCATTACTCCTTCAGTGTCACAGCGATTAAACACACATAAACTGCTTGATATTGTAAATTGATTGTACTGATCAGTTATTGTTGTTATTTTGCTAAAAGTGTAATTTCTCGAACGTCCACTTGAGGCCGGCTACAGAACATTTCAGTCTCCATAAGTCCCCATGTTAAAATGTCCAACTTCACAGCAGAAATAAACATGTTTACAGCCTGGTACAAAAAACAGTTTTGGTCTCTATAGCTAATTTCCCCGTTCATGACAACTGTACTGAGGGTGAATTTATATACAACTCACCTGTTCAAATGATATTAAGACTTAAAGTTATGCAGAATTAACAGTGTGGCCGCTTAGATTGACAGGTGGGTGCTCTGTCCATTCTTTATACTGTCATTGGTTATAGCCCTCTCTCCCAGCGTATGTGGAGGGTTGGAGACATCAGGGAGACTGACTGGCCTCGGCTCAGTAACATAGAACTGGCAGTCAGAGCTGACCAGCTAGTATCAGACTCTCTGGAGAGTCACAAGAAGCATTTATGGCCCTTTGATGGAGTCACTTTGTGGCTTGGCTAGCAGCTCTATTACGTGAGGCTGCCCGCTCTGTGTGCCAGTACATATATCCTGTATATTTAATGTTACTCTACTCCAGGCTTAAATATCTTGTTAAACACCATTATTGAGCAGAATATGACTTGTAGTTTCTTTGCCAGAGATTATCATTTTGCTAATTCACTTTTCACTGCAGATCATCCCTTCAACATCGGAGGTGCTGGTGCTCATAGAAAACTGTGATCAACACTACATTTATTGTCAGCTTGACAACTTCCACTGGACTGTTTGCATTCACCGTCGCAGATGGGATGCACCTCCTACCTGAGTGTGAAACCTCTCGCTTCGCTTATGCGGCAGCCATGTTAACACGAGAGCAGCCAGACTACCTGTGTGAGCAGCGTGGCCTCACCTATTTCTGCAGCGTGACGCAAGCAGTCCTCAGCAAAAATAGAAAACGATCTGTTTATTGTCATATCAACGTGTACACCTTCACTACAGCTTCAATATCTGTATTTGTAGTATATGTCACAGACTTCACTTTAAAAAGTCACTCCCTCCTGTATCAGAATAAAAGGTTTACGTGGACAGAATTTGTTGTTGCATCAAAGAAAAAGTCAGTACAGACAGATCGAGCTGGCAGCAGCACAGGCGTACGAGCTGCAGCACTTCAGTGGATAGCCATCACACAGTTAGAGGTAGGACGCCGTAGCCGAACCACTCCGCTAACGGGAGCTCATTTAAGCTGCTCACTGTATCATCAGTGCATCTTCCAACTCTGTGCTTGGATGTCTCTTATCGAAATGCACCTCGGGTGTTGATTTTGATTTTTGTACACTTACTGCAAAGTGAGCGTCATTTGAAACGCTTCCACAGTACTGTAGGTTACAGTACCTGTCTGTCTGTCAGCTCAGGTCTTACCTTCCTGACAGACATAGAGACAGGCTGCAGGGTGAGACAGGATGAATTCATGTGTAGAAATAAACAACAACAGCTGATCCATTTATATAGAAATATCCCATCAACACACATAAACACACACACACACACACACAGCATGCTGACAGGCTGACTGTGTGTGTGTGTGTGTGTGTGTGTTAATCTCCTCACACTGAGAGACTCTAATAACCCCCCATGGGCCGAACCAACTGCTCTATACTACTGCCAACACACACACACACACACACACACACACACACACACACACACACACACACACACACACACACACAGTGCTGGCTTAATGACATTAGCTTGGATGAAATACAGCAAAACAGATTGGCTTCAACCACACACACACACACACACACACACACTGTATTTACACCTTCATCTTGCTCCACTAAGCAGTTCTGCCTGAATGGATTTCAACCAAAAGCTAACACACAACACAGGACATCACCAAAATAATCAAAATAATCAAAACAATACATCACATGAGCACACTGATACCAAAATATGAACTCAACATGACTAAAGCAGAGGCTGTGTAACCTTCAGGTTCATACACTCCTCCTCTCACAGAATAAAAACTAAAACCGTGTGTTTGAATGTGTGTGTTTGGTTTCTGCGTGTATTCATAGGCCTATAAATATGTATAAGTGATATACAGATATATGAGATGTCACTAGCTAGATATCAAGCATCTGCTGCTGCCTGTAATATCACAAGGAGGAATGTCTTTCTGCCAGCGTCTGCTGTGATCAGAGCTGCAGGACGCCAATATGGCTGAGATACTGTATGTGATGGTGAGAGGCCTGCAGTCAGTCCGGGAGGAGAGAGACTCAAACAATGACATGAAATGATTCACAGATTTTAAAAATAATCTGTGTTTGTTAGTTGTTAATATGTTGGCTGAAAGGAAAATGTTGGAGTCATCTATGCCGTGTCACTCCCTCGTTAGTCACTCATTAACTGCTCTCTGATGCGTTTCAGTAACGAGGAAGCGCTCCGACTCCATTTGCGTCTTAACTTTGCGTCCACGCTGGAGGTGAGAGCGCGTCTCATTGTGAGGACTGAGATCAGCTGCTGGTCACCATCTTCCACCTGGATTATCACAAATATGATCTGTACATAACAGCACTTCAGATTATGATCATGTTATAATATGTTATAATAGTCTACAGCACTGATTCTCGAACTGTGGTACAAGTACTGCTGGTGGTTCCTGACCTCCCTTGAGTAGTATGTGAAGAAAACTCTGAACTGTCATTTTTTAATTGAAAATCAGTTCATTTAGAAATTTAATACCATCAATACTACAAGAATATGAATGGAAATACTTCAACTATAAGATCCTGCTATGTCCTGCTCCATAGTTATGTAACATTCATGCATATCGTGATTACTTACAAGCTAAGATGAGACTTGGCGATAATAAGTGTACGGAAGAGAAGTGCAGATCAGGAGTAGCCATTTTCTACCCAAGTAGCTCTGGTTCTTGAATTGGGTCCATTCAGGATTCAACAACAGTCAATAATAAAAATTCTTCCTTTAGGAATAAACCTTCCTCCTGTGTCAACGTTAGAATCTGTTATATTGGTAGTACTTGGAGAGCTGAACATATTCTGAGGAGGTACACGGTGTAAAGAGTTTGAAGAAAAACTATAACTAAAATTAACTCTAACTCTATTATTATGTTTTACAACATTTTAGAAACCTGCAAGCAAAAATCAGCTGGTGTACTGATTATTTACAAGCAATAAAAATGATTACTGATAACTCAATGACCTGCATCATCTTACTGACAATGTAGCATCAGGAGCATTTGAAAATCTTGTTTTCTTTCCATCATTTTTGATTTTAGAGGGCTCTGTACAGGGCAAAGTTTGGACACTTGATCAATGGTTAATGCTGCGCGGTAACGCCACATTCAGACAGCATACTGTGAAAACGCAGGTTTCTCCACTCATTTAGTGTGGGGGTGTTTTGGCTGTGGCGGTGTGGGCTGGGGCGGAGAAGTTGACAACTTTTGTACAAACGCAGCAAGACATCACGTGGCAGCCGAAAATGAGACACACAGATCGGGCAAACCCTCCACAGTCAGCCTGAAACTGAGACTATCCAAACTTTGATACTCTACCTGTTGTGTTCTGGCTTTGTTTATTTCATGCACCCAGGTTCTACTGTAAATCTGTGTCTGGCTCGAATTTACGCTGCAAAATAGTGACACAAAGAAGTTTAATTTGGTTTGTGTCCGAATGTTTGAGAGAGAAAGCAGGGAGTGCCTGCATTGATAAAGCTGGTTCACTGCGGTCACATTCAGCAGAAATGCAGCCCCAGCAGCCCCCTCACCACCACACAACCCTGTAGTGATTCACTGTGCCTGGTCCTGTCCCCTAAATATAACACACAATACAGTAAATATAGAGTTCAGAAAGAAGGTACACTTGCATTTTAGATCTACATGCTCAGAGTCAGAAAGCTAACATGTCGACATGTAGCAAGTTTAGTGTTCAACCATCAACATAAGCACAAATCACAGCACAGGCTGAGGATTCTCATTAGTTTTAGGTAACCAAAGTATGTAGTCAAATCATTTATAGAAATAAATCCTGACATTACGACACACTATAAATAGAGGGAAAGTTATTACAATTCTTCCAGAGGGAGACATGATTTTATGAACAGACAGACAGGCAGGCAGGCAGGCAGGCAGGCAGACAGGCAGACAGGCATGCAGGCAGACAGTCAGGCAGACAGACATGATACAAAATACAGTTTGAGGATTCAACATCATCCAGCTGAGTTCTAAACAAAGGGAGGGAGATGAAGGGATCACACAGTGTGTGTGTGTGTGTGTGTGTGTGTCCAGATGTCATGTTTCAGGTGGTCTCAACATGACAAAACTTCTCCATTACAGCACCAGCTGCCTCGACATACACACAGTCTGTCTGTCTGTCTGTGTGTGTGTGTCTGTCTGTCTGTCGGTCAGCAGCAACGCAACTGATCACCATGACAACCCGTCACTGCGGTAACTGACCTGTGGGGTTCTCCGGGACAATGGGGGTCCACGTCAGTCTGGTTCGGGTGAGCAGGACGTCATGACTCTTCTTCTCCAGTTTGAATATCCCGCGCAGCAGAACACACTCACTGACACACACACACAAACATATTTAAATTGTTAAACAAACAAACACTAAACAACTGTTTGACTGATTTTGATGAAATCGGATCATATTTTATGGAGAAAATGTTTTCTGGTTTTCCCTCTAATGTCCTGTGTCTCTGTGATTTACAGAGTTTCCTGATAGACAGTGAAGTAAACTGCTGCCAGCTGTAGCTACTGTTAGCTAATGTTAGCTCAGTTTGTTAGCCGGGCTGCCTGGGCTGTGAGCTCAGAGCACCGGAGGAGTGTTAGTGCTTGTACCACAGGTGTTTTGGACCACCGAGAAGAAGACGAGGAGGTTTTTTCAGGGAATGCTGAGAGGGGGTGGAGTCAGTGACATGCAAGAACCTGAGCTGGGCAAGCAGACAATATAACCAGGCTCAGCAGCCTCTATGGACATAATGTCAGAGACAGAAAGAGAAACATGGAGGAAGCCAAGAAGAGAAAAGGAGAGTGAGTGAGTGAGCAAGAGGCTACCAGAGTAAATCTGGAACTGATGATTGTGTTGTTGACCTTGCTTGATGTTTGGCTGTTAGCAAAGTTGTTGACTCACTAAATGTTAATCATAAGTAATGTTATCATAGGAAATACACGTGTACAGATATCCATATTTATAACAGTGGAATTACACTCTACACTGCAGATCATCTGTCTGACAGCTGTTTAGCTTCATATTTGACATATAACATGAGTTGTCATGTAAAACTCTGAAAAACAGCCTTGTTTATGCTTGATGAGTTTGATTTGAAGGCATTAAGTGCAACTTGTTTTTATATGATTTAATGTGATACATTTTCAATTTATGCGAAAAAATGGATTGGCCATAACGGCCATAAAGCTGAAAAATCATTAAGTTTGAAAATGTCAGATACATGTGGAGCACAATGACAGTATAAAGAATGGACGTAGCCTGAGTGACGTCACCCACAGGTTTCAAAATATGGTTCCAAAAATATGCAACGCTGGCTGCCGCCATGTTGGTTGCACTGCTTCTTCTGCAGCCTGGCTAATCTAAATATCAGCAAAGACGCGGATCATCGTCGGACCCAAATGACGCCTAGGTGCTCGGATAAACCATCTGAAACGGCACCTACCTGTCAATCAAGCAGTCACACTATTGATTATGGTCAAGTCAAGCCTTAATCAATCATCTGAACGGGTGAGCTAAAAAAAAAAATTCACCCCCCTTGGAGTTATCATGAAAATTATAGGGAAATTAGCTATAGAGACCAAAACTGTTTTTTGTACCAGGCTGTAAACATGTTTATTTCTGCTGTGAAGTTGGACATTTTAACATGGGGACTTATGGAGACTGACTCACTTCTGCAGCCTGTCTCAAGTGGCCACTCGAGGAATTAAAGTTATTAGCACTTCCACATTGGCTTCATTTCCCAGCACTGGAGGTTGCCACTGAGTGGAGCAGCAATGAGGAGACAAACGTAAGTATTATGTTTCTGCATGGTTCTTTGATGTTGTCTTCTTGTGCAGTGGTTTAATGGCACCAGACTGAAGAATTAACTCCACCAGCTGTTTAAGCAATATTTACACAACAGCAGTGGGTGTAAAAGCAGAATAAAGGGCTGATTGTTGAAATGAAATGAAAATAAAACATGCACCATATTGGGATGAAAACTTGCTAAAACTATGCTTGTGCTTCTTCAACAGAAGTGAAATGCATGCTGGGTAGTTTCGTAGCTGCATGTTTAATAAAAAGATTTATTTTGGTAAAAGACTTTTACTTTGAAAGGTTGAAATGAAGGATGCTGTTGTTCTCTCTCTCTCTCTCTCTGTGGTTCTGTGTAGGACCTGAAGCTGGAAGCTCAGAACAAACACTCACCTGTGCTCCTCTTCCTCCTCTACCTGCTGCTCCTCCTCCTCCACCTCCCGCTTCTCCTCCTTCTCCTTCTTCTTCTTCTTCCCGCTCCTTTTTTCTTTCTTCTTCTTCTTCGTGCTGTCTCTCTGCAGCTCCTCCTCAGGCTCCGACATGTTTACTGTTCAACAGCGAGTAAACAAACAAACAAACAAACAAGCAAACAAACAAACAAACAGACAGTGTGAGTAACACGGCGGCAGATAAACATGTAGTAAGCTGATCACCGCCGCCAGGTTACCGTGTATTTCCGGGGTCCCGTCGCTATGGAGACAGGCAGCAGGTCGAGCACGCGGCAGACACCAGTGGAGCTAATCAACAGGCGCGCGCGCTCCCGTGTATATCTGTGCTCCACACGGGAGCGCGCGCACTGATAGTTTAGTCATTCAAACTGTTCTCACTGATCACGTCCCTGCAGTCACTCAGTACATGTACAACTACTTACATTAGTGCCACATGACTCATGTTTTCATATCTGCATTTCTCTGTCTCACTTTGACATATACGCTCATTTGTACATTTAAATTACAAATAGGTCCAATATTGTCACAGCACTTCAAAATAAAGTGTTTAACCTCTTCCACAGGAGGCCTATTTTTTTCTGCCTCCTGTCCAAAAATGACAAAATGAATGGAGTATATCTTCAACTACACAGGCTGTATGTATAATCTTGGTCTCACATGGGAGATTACTACAGAAGTGTCAGAATCAAGATATGTGTTACTGTGTCAGTTCACCTGGAACACTGTAGAAAATGTAAATTTTTCATATTCACCTAAAAAAAAACACATTAATTAGAGTGAAAACCACCTTTGAAACATAAGATAGTAGCCCACTCCATATAGGAATTAGTAAAGTGATATCTGAAGAGTAACTGTGCAAAAGTAGAAGCTAAAAAAGTGAACCTGAGCAGTTTTACAGATGTTTTAACACAGGTATGTCCAGGCTGAACCACCACATGTGCCATTTACCTTTCTCATTATTGTTACTAGTATTAAACTTCACAAAGTATTAGTAATATTAATATTGGAAACTTTGCCTATTTTCTCCTTGCCATTGTTGTGAAAAACAGTATTTTTTAAGGCCTAAGCACTGAACGCTGTGGCTCTGGCGTTCAAGCTTAAAAGTGAAACTCACTGAGTCAGATGATCGTGAATCATTTCAAACTAACACGGAGTCATAGACATTAGCAGCGTTTTTTGGAATATAACTTTTGACCACAAAACAGCAATGATAAGACAGACTTTATCATTTCTTGAAGTTTTTTTCGTTACCCTTTGGTTGCTAGCTTGCAGAGTTTTCGTCGCAGAGTGATGAGACAGACATCTTTGTAATCAGCGGAGTCTCTATGTGACACCTTGTTTGTGTGGTTTGCTTGAAGGGGTGAAATTAGCAGAAGCACTGAGTTGGACATGCACTGTTTTTGTGTTTTTGTTACATGCCTATATAATTGCATGGGGTTTGAATTGTGTTTCGTTTGCGTGGCAGTGCTTGGTAGAGGCTTTTAGGCCTTTAGTTGAGTTTCTCTGTCTCTGCCTGTACAGGGAGCTCTCGGGCTTAAAAGGTGTAGTTTTATTTAAAGGTGTCATCATTGACAGTAGAAAGAATAGATGTGGTACCCATGACGTCACCCACAGCTTTCTGAAGAGCCCTTGTGTAGCTCAGAATCTGATTCTCCAGTCGACGCCATATTGGTAGTCCTGCCTCTTCCACCTCGCCTGAGAGCTAAGCTAAAATCAGCAAAGACTCAGATCATCAATGGACCCAACGTGGGCCAAATGACGCCTGGTTGCTCATAATAGTAATTCTGCATAATCTGAGGCCTTAATATAATCTGAACAGGTGAGTTTTTTGTACCAGGCTGTAAACATGTTTATTTCTGCTGTGAAGTTGACATTTCAACATGGGGACTTATGGAGGCTGAGTCACTTCTGGAGCCAGCCTCAAGTGGACTTTCAAGGAAACACTTCATGTTTCACTTCACAGCCACAGAGGTTGTCACTTGGGTGCCATATGTAAGACAGTGGAGCATTTTATGTATTGATTTTATGAATAGCCTTTATTGCTAATGGGTGAACAGGTTATTACATAACCTCAAAAACATAGCCTTTCTCAGTCTTAGAACAGCCTCTGGATTCATTTCTACTTAAAGGACTTTGCCCAGGAAATGGTGACATCTATGCACGCTAATGTGATCCATGATACTAGCTCATATATTAAGACAAATGATGTCGATTTAGCCAACAATAAATTATTTAACAGCAAAGCAAAGGTGTAATGACTGATGGCTTTCTACTAGCCAAGGGTGATGCTGGGATTGGCCATCCGGCTGTGGTTTGGCTGCGCGGTGTGCGTCTGGTGTTGGTGGTTGACTTATGGAGTTATTTGCAAATGGAAAGCTAGTTATCATGGAGCCAATTGTCAAAATAAAATATAGAAGCGCTACAGATAGACACATGCAGAACTCGACTGTACATTATTTTCCAGCAGTTCATTTCGCTGTTCTCATAGGTTTCATAAATGTGACTTTTAAACTTTTCAATGCCCACGATGACGCTCGCTCACGTACGAGCAAAATAATAAGTTAACAGCCAAAAGGTGTCATTATTTACAAGGGATGAACGTTACATAGATAACTTTTAAGTAAGATGAAATCAAATGCATTTCAGTTTTATTTATGTCAAATCAGAACAGAAGTTATGACACTTTCCATATAAAGCAGATCTACACCGTACTCTATAACATACTCTAGAATATAATATTATTTACAATTACTCACAAAGGAGTATTTATTACATAGTGGTATAACTACATTTATTTCATCTGAACACTGCTCTTACTCCGACTCAGCATGTTGCCAGGTTAGATGCAGCGTTGCCTGTTTGATCAGTGTCAGCCAGAATCAAGCAACAACTGAATCAAAATCTGATGACCATTGTCAAGCTGTTTCAAGCTTCTAGGAACAGCACTGGCTGATAGGCGATTTGGCAAAGATGCTCCATAACAGAAGATACCACATTACAATCTGCACCAGTGTCATGAAATAGTATCTCCCCGCCTCTTTCAAGGTGTCGTGACTGTGGTGCAGGTGGATGAAAACAGCTTGTATTGCACCAGAGACAGTTCAGAAACTTCTTGATGAACAGACTTTTGATTCAGCACAGACAGATAGAAAAGATATCTGTAATGCTGCCGAGACTGAGACAGGTCTGTAATGAATAGAGTGAGTGAATTGACTCAAGACCTGCTGCTGGTCTTGTAAAGGTGAGTGGCACAGATACGGGAAGTGACTCTTTACTGGATCTCTTTTCTAAACCATTTTTGGTGAAACACAATGCACCCACACACAGTCATTAGAAAAGGGGCAGTAGCTCAGTCCATGGGGACTTGGCTTGGGAACCGGAGGGTGACTGGTTCAAGTCCATGGACCAGAGTCTTGGGCACTGCCGAGGTGCCCTTGAGCAAGGCACCGACCCCAACTGCTCTCAGGGTGCCGCCTGTGTGGCTACCCATCACTCCACCATCTCTCTCTACATTTGCATGTCTGTGACCCCTTTGTGTGTTTGGTTGTATTTGGGGTAAAAATGCATGTAAAAAACTGAAAAGTGAAAAAAATTATTTCCCCTCACGGGATCAATAAAGTTTCTATTCTAACTGTGAAACAGTCACACACATCAGAAACTATTAATAACACAACATTTGGAAAATATATGATAGATTAAATTATTTGTTTTTAATGTGCAGGAGGGTATGGAAGCCTCCATTCTATGAGCTAAAAACACAGAACCATAAGCAACTTTTTTCAGCACATGCCCAGCGAGCAACTTTTGGATTAACAGGGCACCAGCTTGGGTTGCATGTCATGTATGTCTGGTTAACTTCCACAACTCCAATAAGGAGACACACATAACAGCTTACCTACATTTTTCATTGTGAGGCCTCTGATCTGTCTCCCGTGCAGTCTCAGAAGGGGCTAAATATAGAACCAGAAGGTGAGTAGCTTAGCTTAGCTTAGCATAATTACTGGAAGCAAGGGGGAGCTAGCTTTGAAAGTTTAAAAATACACTTACCAACACACCTATTTACACTCACCTACCACAGGCCGCTGACAGTATCTGGCAACCCACACTACAGCTGAACTTTTGTTCATTAAGAATTAGTTCCAACACTGACTGTATCTATGCTATGGTGTGAGCGTGGACATTTTCTGTTGTATTAAAATAACATAGTCAGTGGAGGTGAGACTTGTCCACTCACCAAAGGAACAAAGAGAGGCTGAGTGTGTTTGTTTAAACCATGGTTAGGTTAGTTTCACTTACCTGCTAATTGATCTAATTAAAAGTGCAGTAATCAACACTGTTGTTATGGTTACCTGCAGTATAATAATGCTCAAGCACTGATAATTAAAATTGTCCTCCCGTATGATTTTTATAGACACCTGCCAACCAATCAGAGAGTAGGGATGTTCCCTGGCTGTGGTATGAACACCATAACATGAGCTGAAACACTCTCAGTGTGTGTGTGTGTGTGTGTGTGTTGATGACAGATGGCTGAGTTTAAGCTGCATTAATCAGTGTTATGATCAGCCAACAGACTGAAACACAAAACCTCTATCACAAAGAGCGCTGCTAATACAGCTATTAATACTATTATTAATACTGCTGCTGCTACAGGAGCTGTGTTGTCACGAGAAATGTCCACATGAAGTTTATATTTATATTTATCATTTTGATTTTTAAGATAGATTGAAATTTGAAATTGAAATCTCTATTTTTATCTGTACAGTGTTATTTTATTATTATGTCATTACATTTAAATCAGTGTTTCTTACATTATGACGATATAACTTTATATTTTAGTCCCGGATATTTAGTAGGTGTTGTATAATATATATAGGTGAAAGATTCGATTCTATAACATTCTGTTTTATAATATTCTGTCGTAGATGAACAGGATAAATCACAGTCTGACTTCCTCTCTTTATTATTCCACTTTAACAGGGACGCTAAATGGTGGGATATGGTCACCATATTGTCCCTGTTGCCTTACACACTTATAAACACACACACACACACAAATAAATACACACGCATACACACCACACACAGACACACACAGCAGGACAGCAGAATGTATTGAGGGGGGATCTCATGCATAAACAAGATCATTTTCATAAATTAAAATCTTGCCTGCAGAACGAACATCTGTGCCCTTCACACACACACACACACACACACACACACACACAGACAGTAGTCCTGGTTTTGTCCTTCAGCTGGTGTTATAACGTTGTTAACATGTTTACAGGGTTTTCTCTGTAAGGAGATATTTGTTTTCTCCTTGTGTGTTTAGCATACTCGGAGCACTTGGATGCCGCCAGCATTTATAAGCATCATATAAACATTTATAACACACTGTCATGTAGTTACAAGCATGTGAGGACATTTTAAATGTATAATAGTAAATACAGGGACTTACAGTAAAGTGTAACCCTAATAAATCAGTGGACTAATCCGTGTGACCATCAGATCCAACAGACAGATTGTTGATCATTTGGGCAGGTCAGGTATTGTGAACCCCCTCAAACTGAACGAATGAATGACGGCTGACCTGATCAGACATTCAGCCTGGTTCTGACTGGTCACTGCCATTGAGTTCAAAATCAGACATAACCTGTACAGTGTCACTGAGTAGCTCTGAAACAATGACGGTATAAAGAATGAACAGTGTATGTGTGACGTGCCTGTAGGTTTTGTCAGCGCTGTTTTGAAGTTGAAAATTGAAAAATTGAAATTAGCTATAGAGACCAAAACTGTTTTTTGTACCAGGCTGTAAACATGTTTATTTCTGCTGTGAAGTTGGACATTTTAACATGGGGACTTATGGAGACAGACTCACTTCTGTAGCCAGCCTCAAGTGGACGTTTGAGGAACTGCAGTTTTTGACACTTCTGCTTTGGCTTCTGAAAGAATGCCATAACAATAACTGAGATTTGTTTGACTGGACTTGACCAAACTGGACTGAAAAGGACTGGACTGAACCGAGGTGTTGGTGTCATTGAACAGAATCTCTCAGGTGGGTCACATTGAATTCATTTAATGAAAGGCCTTTATAAACATCTATCTTATAAAATATGAACAAGAGTCACATGAAATGTTAACAGAACGCTACAGGAACGTTATAAAAAGCAAAAAGTAAAAACCACATGAAAATATGAACACTTTGGCCCAATGCCGGCCCGACACCGCCTTACACAGTGACCCAAAAATAGAGAAATCTTTATTCTTTCAACATTTGGAATTATCAGCTGAGCGTGGCTCAGGTTTTAACAAAATTGCATAGTTTCCTCCAGATTATTGCTCATTGATTACTTTTAAGTGATAATATGGATAATAACGAGACATTCAGAGAGCGTCTCCTGCAGGATGAAGCGCTACAAAGAAGGTTATATCATCAATGTGACGCCATCGTCGACGTCACCGTCTTCACGCTGAGGAGGAGTCACAGAGTGTGACGCAGACAGAAAGAAAGATGGAAAGAGAAAGAAAGACGGCTCTAAAGTGATGAAATACACAGAACTGTCTCTCTCTGTTCGTCTCTCTGTTGTCATCAGCCTCTCAGTCCTTCATCCTCCTCTTCCTCAGGAGTCGTGGAAGATGGCGTTCAGCTGGGCGTTCATCAGCCGCTCATGGTGTGAGTGTCCATCAAAGCCCATCAGCCCGTCCACCTGCAGCTCACCGCACCGCGGGTTGGCCCCCCCACCGCCATAGATGGCAGCATGTCCCCCAGTTCCTCCTCCCCCGTAGTGCACACTGAAGGAGAAGCTCTTGTCGTAGTCGGAAGCTGCGACTGCCTCGTGCTTGAAGGACGAGAAGTTCCCGTTGATGCTGAGTGGAGGGCTGAGAGGCGGGTCAAACGCTGGGCCGTCCGACACCAGGACACCATCAAAGAAGGGCTCCAGCGGGCCGTAGGGCTGACCTTTGACCTGGTGGAAGATGTGGGAGGGCTCCATGGTGCCGTAGGGCGGGCTGGGCAGGCCGGCCGTCAGCCCGGGGCTCTGGTAGGAGAAGTGTCCAGGATAAGCAACAGTGCCGGCGGGGGGAAGGTGAGCCGGCATGTCGGGCGTCTGCTCTGGCAGGAAAGTCCGAGGATTCAGCTGCAGGCAGCCCGCTACCAGGTTAGTGGTTGGCTGAGACAGACCTGAGAACAGACAATAATCATTCAGTACTGATCAATATATATGATACAAGTCATAAAATATCCATAACTGTTAATACAATTCATGTCAATGCATGCTTGTTCCTGTTAATGCTTGTCAATAAGTCTCCATACATAACATTGTATTGATACCTGTCAAGTGATGTTAATATCTTTTAATAAGTTCTAGTTACAAAATGTAAAATCAATGTTTATAACACCTATTTAATACACGTTAATAAATACTAATATATGTGATAGGTTTTGATCATTTATTACTATCTGTTGATAATACCTGTAAACAAATTAATTGTTAATTCTGTGTTTAATTTTAAAGCTCTTCATCATATTTATAATACAGTCAGGTAAAATACTGAATCCTGATTGGCTGGCAGGTGTGAGTCATATTTGTGGAAATGTATCAGTTTCTGTGGACTGAAGCTTCCAAGTTAGAAAAATGAAAATCTGATTAAACACTGGCAATCCAAAGCGACACTCCTTCTGTGTATAACTTCTCTTGTAGCTTTTTGTGTTATGCTAAGCTAGCAGTGTGGATCCCCTGTTCCTGATTGGCTCCAGCTGGTGAGGCCTGGCCATCATCGCCTTCTACCTCCCTGAAGAGCTGGAGGATCCTGATTGGAGCATCCTGAGCTTTCCTCTCTTTTACTTTTTATCCCGTGTTTATTCACTTTATAGGTTTTAATTAGCTTTTATACATTTTATTTGTTTTATTGTTGTAGTTTTTATGTTTGTTGATTTGATTTTTTTTTAAATGTATGCAGTCTTAAACTTTTATTTTTTAAACTTTAATTTTTTTCATCTATTTTAACATTTTATAATTGCATTTTCTGTTTCATTTTTTGCTCTGTGACACTCCGGGCTGCATGTCTGCATGAGGGATGAGGGATTAAGTTAATAAAGTTAAGGCCAGCCTGACAGTCTTAATGCTCGCTCTCTCAGCTTGCTGACGTGCCTCTTGTGTTAAATTGTGAATGTTAATAATTTAATTGTAATAACTTGTTAAATGAGGTACTTGTTAACTACTCAATACTGTGCCAGGTGTAGTTAAAATCAATAGGACTGCTGTTTTTCAGTTTTTTGGTTCATTAAGTAAAACTTTTCTTTCCCGTTTTGGCTTATTATTTTGGTGCCTCACTCATTTTTTTTTTGTTGAGTTATTAATCCACACTCCTGACAATAAATAGCCTGTCCCTAACATAAGTAGGAGCTTGTCCTGCACTGAGGAGGTAAAACAGTTTTGGCTATTTTGCTGAAATATGGTTCCTAAACCTCATCAATATCCCATAACTTCAAAAAAGAAAAAGCATAAGAGCACTTCAAATCTGTTTAGGGTCAACACTCCTGTTAGACAAAGATGAAACCCTCAAAGGTAAAGTAAACACCCATCTGGTTGAGGCCACATGCACATAGTTATCATATAAACTTTATATGTCCAGACTGACTCGGGTCCTTCGTCCACTCAGTCCAGTCAGTTGCTGTAAGGTGATGCTGACCTTTGCAGAGCGCCTGGACGAAGCTCATGAGGTCGGGTGCCTTGCCGGAGCGCAGGATCTCACCCAAGGCCCAGATGTAGTTTTTTGCGAGGCGGAGCGTCTCGATCTTTGACAGTTTCTGGGTTTTGGAGTAACAGGGGACGACTTTCCTCAGACTCTCCAGAGCGTCGTTCAGCCCATGCATGCGGTTCCTCTCCCGGGCGTTAGCTTTCATTCGACGCACCTTAAACCTGCAGAAAAAAACAAGGGGATTCATTGTTAGCCCTGCTATGAATGATCATGTCTGTAATGTCATAATAGTGATAAGCAGGATCCAGGAATTACTTGTGAGTCAACTACATGCAGTCATTTACAGCTGCAACCAAAAGTACTTAGCATGTTAGCTCATTTCTACATTAAAAAAAAACAAAATATAAAAAGACACAATTCTGTCAAACAAGACACAAAATTGAACTAGAAAAAATAGCAATAGCATTCCAATTCCAAATTTACATTCATGTTTGGAAATCTCTGTCATATGACAGTAAAAACACGGGACCCTTATGAGTGCACCCATGGACTGACGCTGCAGGGGAAATGGACTTAAAATTGTAAATGTACAGACTACACACACGTTATTTGCTTGGATATTAGAGAATATCATAATTGCACTGGAGTCAGATTCAAATATATTTTCTCTGAAAAGGTTGTAGCAGTTATTTCAGGCCTGTATGTGGCTACGATGAGCTCCTGTACGGAGCCACAGCTTACTGCTGTGAGTACGTGGTTAATAGTTGAAGGCTGCGTATGAGCAAAGCTTCGTTCAGTGTGGATGAAGGCAGCTGGACAGTCAGAGTCACAGTTTGAACCGTATTAAACGGTATTAAAAGCTCCTGAACGTTGCTTTTCTGTCAAGAATACAGAGGATGACGACAGAAGCTGACAGATCAACGGCTCAAATCTATTGTTGACTGAATTTAAACATGGCCAGTAATTTTATATCAAACATCATTTATATAGAGGACATCAGATCAGTTCATCTGCCATCTTCCATGAGTGTGATAACAGTTATGATGCTTTCTGAGAATAATAATAAAATGAACCCGACCATTTTTTCATTTTCTGATTGGACAAGAACTGCTGAGGCTTCTGCATGATGAAGATTGGATGCTACCGCATGGATGAATGGATGAATCTGATGTAGTTTTATATAATAACGACCGTGCTGAAAAATCGATGTCTTATTTCAGAGGGATGATGATGATGATGATGTCTGTCCAGCACTTTGGTCCGCATCACAGTCGTGCTCCTCAGAGGATGAACCCTGTGAATTTAGATGACTCTAGTGCGCTCTCCCCCCTCCAGGACAAACTTTACACACACACACACACACACATACACACAATCCTTCACCTCTGCATACGAGCCTTCGTCATCTTCTTCTTCTTCGGCCCTCGCCTCTTGGGTTTGTTCTCACCATCCTCCTCCTCCTCCTCCTCCTCTTCCTCGTCGTCGTCCTCGTCGTCGTCTTCCAGACGGTGTAGGTGGTCCTCCTCCTCCTCCTCCTCCTCTCCTCCTCCTCCACCTCCTCCTCCCCTCTGTCTCTTCTCCTGCAGGGCTATGAAGCTCCTGCTGCTCCTCCGAGTCCACCGACGCCTGCTCCTCCCGCACAGACCGAGTCATGATGCTGATTCACTGTTTGACCAAAAGCAAATGTTCATTCATTAAAGATCATCACGTTCATTCTCTGTATAGACAAAAGAAGAAAGCTTATTAATAGAACAGAATTATCTATGAGAGGCCTGATTATCATACACAACATATTTATCTTCAGGTTTCATTTAGAGTTTGAATGCTTTCTTTTTTTCACATTTTGAGGATGGAATCTATTTTCACATGAACTTCTCATCATGTTGTCCTGTAACATTTATTTAATATTCTGACAAACAAATATGAGAAAGTTGGTTTTGTTGGTGTGCAGACGGATGATGATCAGAGGCTCCAACTTTGAGCTTCTCCAACAAGAAAACATATAACGGAGCTGCTATAACTCTTTACTTTATTAAAAACAACATTAAGAAATATAAACAAAGAGTGAAATGTTAAAAAATTGTTTGTTTTTAACTGTTTTTTTAAAGGCAGGAATATCCAACAGTTAAGGTCGGAATCTAAAATAAGAAATGTGTTTTCATTTTAATTAATGAAGCTTTCTGATTTTATCTGATTCAAAAAAAAAATTACTAAATCAATTGAAGTGTGATTTTTGCCGTTTTGTCTGCGCAGGAAAACCTGAAACATATCCACCAATCAATCCACTGCAGACGGGAATGTAGAGAAAATATAAATAGAATAGAATTTATATATAATATAAAGATTAAACATCCCGCAGAGTAACCTTCATTTTATTTTGTAGGACAAAATATTCTGTGACTTCTAATTTTAAAAATATGTCGCAAAAATAGAAACTTGGAGGCAAACAGCGGGAAAGAAACGGAAGCAGCTCTTTATTCACTTTAGATATTCATAAATGTTCAAATGTGCAGCTTTGATCACTGAATGAGTTTTTATTTGTTTCAACTCGGGTAGAAAAATCCTATATTATAATAAGAACATTAGAAATGAATGAATCCCATCGGCAGAGAAAATATTACAAACTGAAGCGGGAGATTTAATAACGTCTTCAAACGCAACGAAAAAAATATTTATTCTTTGAATAACAGTAATAAATAATAATAATAATAATCCAATAATCGAGAGTTTCTTTCATGACCGGATGTCCCGTTAATTTCAGGAGCGACAGACGAATTAAAAGGAAAATGATTTTTAAATTCCAGAGAAGAAGAAAAATGTTCAAGAGTCAGATATTTACAACCAGGAGATTTATAGAAATCAGAGATTTAATACGATCAAATAAAACTAAATAAAAACTCATTCAGTTTTAAAAAACTTTTGATTCATTTGAATACAAATGATGAATTATTGAATGTTAATCTGTTCAATTAGTAGATGATTCATTTTGCATAAATTAATAATAAATGATCAGATTTATCACCATGTGAGTTAGATCACACGGACATCTGTGGAGGGATGTATCGAACAGCTATGGGTTATTGATCAGTAAAATAACTCACCTGTTGTAATAAGCCGTTGTCCGTCAGATCGCACGCATCCCGCGCGCCCTATGTGCGTGGCCGTGCGTGACTGTGAGTTAACTGCTCTAAGGTTTCTGAGGTGTGTGTGAGAGATGCTGCTGCTTTTATATACAGCACACACACACACACACACACACACACACACACACACACACACACACACAAGGGGTCGGGGTAAATTAGCATATAAGGCCACGCCCTCCCGGCACGCGCCATATGGTGCGTGCGTCATTAAAACGGCCCCGGGGATCACGTGACAAATCTTCCATTTGTATCAGCGTCTCTCTCTCTCTCTCTCTCTCTTTGTGAGGAAAGTTGACCATCTGTCGCTACACGCACGCATGCGCACACGCAAACATCATGCTCATTATGGGAGGTGTGTGTCCAAAGTGATAATTATATATTTGGGAATTCTGCACTTCTTTGAAGGATTATCATTATTGTTGAAGAAGAAGAAGAAGAAGAAGAAGAAGAAGAAGAAGAAGATGAAGATGATGATGATGATGATGATGATGATGTTTTCTGTGTCTGATCACTGATCAATGTCTACTTCAGGGTCAGACTCACAGGGTTCCTGTCCTGGAGGTCTCCACACACAGGACAGAGGAACATAATGTGTTGACTTCATCAGTGACTGAGACTGTATGTCATGTGTCTTTACATTTATGGACAATTAGAAAAGATTTGATCATCGCAAGACTTACCAGATGACCCCCAGATGTGGTCTGACTGATGTGCTTAATGCGAGTCCTTCTCAATCCAGATATGATGTCTATGCAGATTATGCATGCTAACAGCAGGTGGAGATGATGATTGGTGCAGGTTCAGGCCTCAGAGCTGGTTGTTGCATCCACACAAGCTGCCATGTTGATGTCGTAACTCAACAGTAACCCTGAACCCAACCTTATCCTTGACCCTAGTGAGATGATCTCTGCTACATCCAACCATAACCTAAACTAAGCTCTACCCCCTACCACGGAGGGCAGCGCCGCCATGTTTCTACAGGAGCCCAGAACTGACAAACTAAACACTGGATGCAGTCGAAGAGTCAATTTAGTGAGTAAAATGACCCAGAAGTATTAACGTAGCCGCCATGATAAGAGCTGTTCCAATTCTCAAACTGTTAAGGACAGGAGCTTCAATGCTTCCTTTATTATCTCCTTTGGCACAGGATACACCGGATTCATTGATAATGAAGTCATATTTTTCACCGGGTTGTTCATGTTTATATTTCCTGCATTAAAAACACAGTAAGTATCTCAGATGAGTGTTTTGTATTCCATCTCTGAACTTTGTAGTTTTACCACAGATCACGTCAATAACATTCGCTGTCGCATGATGACGTAGTCTAATTGTAAGAGCCGTCGGATTCTCTGAACACCGCAGTCGTCTTCTCCTAACTCCTTATAAATTCTCCTTCACATCTTTCCTTGACCTTGTATCGTTTTCCATCGAGGTCAAGGAAAAGTGGTTAGGAAAGGACTTAGGAGCTATTTTTTTTTGACTATTTGACCGTACCCACTGCCTTTCACGAGCATCACAGTTTTTTCTTCAGGCTAGGAAGATGAGGGTGAGTTGAAAGGGTTGCATTCAACAAAATACCATTAGATGCTACCAAGTCCTGCATACATGGTTCTTAAGTTAAAATATGCGCAATGCTGATAAGATTCCCATGAGCCTCAGCTATACACTGAACTAACATGATGAACATGGTTAACATTATGCCTATAACACATTGTACATACTAGTGCTTTTCGAGCATAGTCGTATATACTTGTAAGCATGTAGCCACATCAACTGCACATTTAAAGAAGTCAGTAAAGGGCCGGAAGGAAACAGTGGGCATGGTTTATCTGAGCAGTCCACATCCACTGAGTCAGACTCGCTGCATCAGCGCTGACTGACAGGAAAGGAGCAGTGGACTTTGTACCAGGCTGTTCCCCCAGTGAAGAGGTTGCTACGGTGACGATAGACCGGTTGCTAGGAGGTTACCAGGCAACTTTAGAGGACTCGTGTGTCTGTCCATCAGCGTGGATGCCCTGACAGCTAATGGTTAACACAGAATCAATGTCTCAGTCTCTCCGCTGTTCACTTCAGGATAAATGGACGTTAAATAAAAGGCTTTATCAGATCGAGTCAGAGTCAGCTCTGTGCTGTTCATGAACTGTGAACATAAAATCTGATGATATGAAACCGTTTTTCTACTTTTTCTTAAGTATTTTATGATGTCAAGAATAAAAGCATTTATACCTGTCGCACAGAATTTATGGTTTAACCTGATGGGTCACATGTTTTTAATTCAACCTGAGCTGTGAGTGGATTAGAAGAGCCCAGAATTCACTATTTCAACAGATTAAAACGTCCAGAAATTGAGTGAATGAAGTGATTTGACAGACGAGAGACAGAAACAAGAATGAGTTTGAGAAAATGAGGAAGTTGGAATGAACAGCAGTGAAGTGACAAGCATTCATTCTTCTTTTGTTATTGAAAGCAAAGTGAACAAACAGCCAAACAGCTAAGCAACTCGCTGCTGAATAAGAATTGTTATTCTACACTGCAGGCTGTGTGTGTGTGTGTGTGTGTGTGTGAGTTTTATGCGGTTGCTTCATTCTTTGTATGAATAGGGTGATCTGACCTTCTCAACACACACACACACACACACACACACACACACACACACACACACACACACAGTAGAAGTACAGTAGTCTTCCCAATATTAATTGTGATTTATATCATTCAGTTCATTTCAGTCAAATTTATTGGTTAACCTTACCTACCTACTACTTTATGTCTTATATAGATATTTAATGACAACACACAAAACACACTGCAATTGGAGTTGTCGATATATATTGTGTATTAATGTATAATATTTGTCAACTTCTCCTGTGAAAAAACAAATGTTCAATTCAATTAGCAGGTAAGTGAAACTAACCTAACCATACTCAGCCTCTCTTTGTTCCTTTGGTGAGTGGACTCACCTCCACCGACTGTATTATTTTAATACACCTGAAAATCTCCATGATCACACCATAGCATAGTTACTGTTACTATACTACATAGTTATACTATTAGTCAGTTTTGGAACTATTTCTTAATGAACAAAAGTTCAGCTGTAGCTTGGGTTACCAGATACAGTGGTTTAAATACAGTAGTTATAGTGTACTCATAGTAGACAGGAGTATTGATAGGTGAGTGTAAATAGGGGTGTTTAAGTGTATCTTTAAACAATCATAAACGTTTTTCTTTTCGGTTTCCTCAGAGACAAATGGGACCAAAAAGAGAAGCTGATCTGATCTGTGTGAGGAAAAAGATGTTTAAGTTTGAAGCAGCAAGAGTTGGAATGCATTTGAAAATAATATTTTACACCAATGAAATGAAAGGACAGTCTAATTTGAATCTGCAGATCCAGAAGCATTTTAATGAACCATGTCAGTGTAATCCAGCATTCAAAACACGAGTTGAAAAACAAGTTTATTTCTGATATTAAATGTAAAACAATGTATCAAAATGTACTTTCTTTATAATGTCGTGATATGTGCTTTAAAAAATTGGGTTCATGGTTAACTCCTATCTCTACAACAACTCTACAATATGAGCAAACTTTTTAACAGCATCAGAACATTAAAGCAACATTACGTAGGAATTTAGTTTCTAGTTTAGAATCTAGTTTCAGAGTGTGACATCACCGTGGTAAATACAGACAGCTGTACACGTGTATTTGTTATGGTTATATTACTTATTATATCAAAAACTAACAAGTTGACAACTTCAAGCAAGGTCAATAACACAAGACATAGCAACCACACTGAGCTAACATTAGCTAACAGCAGCTACAGTTGTCAGCAGTTTACTTCACTGTCCATCAGGAAACTCTGTAAATCACAGAGAGTTGAGGCAGAGCAGCCGGAAAACCAGAAAACATTTTCTCCATAAAATATGGATCCAAGTTCACCAAAATCAGTCATATAGTTGGTGGTGTGTGACTTAGTGCTGTAAAGTGTTACGTACTTCTCATGGGTAATCCCCCAGGAAAACAAAGTTACATAATGTGAGAACAGATGTGCAGGACACAGAGTGGGGATGACAAAGACGCCATACACCTGATTAGTGTAACATCCAAATAATTTCAAATTTGTGATTTTGTGGTAGAAAAGTTACACAATGTTGCTTTAATAATTGTTGGTATTGTTGTCTTTGGCAGCTGTTGTATCATCTGTAACAGATCCAACGACAGAGCTGTGATCATCAGTTTAATGATGCTGGGTCTCCATCTGCTGGTTAAATGTGGGTACTGTAGGTAGAAACACACAATCCCATCCATCTGTTATCTGTAACCGCTTATCCTCATTACAGTCACAGGGGGTCTGAAGACTATCACAGCCAACTTTGTGTGAGAGGCACTGTATCTACGGGCAGTTTAAAGTCACCAATTAACCTGCAAAGTAAATGTCTTTGGACTGCAGGAGGAAGCTGGAAGCTGGAAGGCCCCAGCCGAGGTTCAAACCAGGAACCTGCTTGCTGTGAAGCAACAGTGTGAACCTCTACACCACTATGCCCCACCCTCAACAACGTCTGTTAATTATTTAATTCTTTCTTTTGTCAGTTCTTTTGCAATTAGATTGTATGCTATGTAAAACGTATGATGCACTTGAATTACTGAATAAGTGAAGCTGAATCAGAATATTGTTATCATATTAGAATCAACAGCAAAGTCAATTTTCATGTAAAAACATTTCACGGTTAAACAATGAACTTTTCTGCTTTTCATTTGAATGGCTTTAATAATTTGAATGTATTCTTTAAATTATGTTGAGGTTTGGACTGGTGGTTGGACAAAACAAACATTGTGCAGGTATCACTTTGAGTTAATTGTAACTGCATTTTTCATTATCGATCAGTTCATTGAGAAAATAGTTAGCAACCAATCCAAAACAGTCAAAAATCAAAAAACATAACTTCCTTAAATAAATAAAAATACAATGGACCAGCCTCCATATTAATGTGCAAACAAACTAATAAGAATAGTTACAGTCATGTTACTGCTTGCTGGTCAGGAGCTGTTGAAGATCCCTCTGGCTCTGCTTGGACTGGGCATCTTAAGTATTTGAAAATTGCTCCTGCAAAGACAAAGCTCTTTAGGTTACCAAGCAAAACTGATCAGAAGCAAATATTCATATCATATAACTGCAGCTGTGTTGTAAAAATTCTGTTTTTATATTAAACATTACAATGTACAGTTTCTCTTTAAAGCATACTACCAAAGTTGTCACTTTGCGACTTTTTCTGCGTTTATCTCCACATTATACTCGTTAAAGTAATAAAAACGAAGGTAAATGAGTGACGAGCACCATATGATATAGAGGGAACATGCATTTTGCAGTGCATTACAAAGTGGACAACTTGCATCTAACTTAATTAGTCTGATAATAATTGTTTTTTTTAAATAAAATAGTAGTACAGGTCTATGCTTAAGATACGACACCCACCGGACGACGATATCGCAGACATACCCTCTCTCCCAAGTGTAATGTGAGCTGCTATAATCCGACACATCGGGTGTCACTTCAGTCAGTCAGTCCACAGCATGACAGCACAGTCCATTCACATGACACATTTATTTGAGCCCTTTTGTAAAGCAAACTCCGGATAACGCTGACTTTATTTACATACATACAATCCTAGCCAGCTAGCTGAGGTAGCTAACATTTATCTGTAGCTAGCTGAGCATTCTGGCTCCCCCCTCTACCCCACATCATGAACAAAAGCCTTACCTTCATCCTGTGAACGTTTTTCTTTCTTTTTCTGTTTTTCTGCAGCAGACACATAACGTTTATGGTGCATACCGTTATTCTCTCACTTCAGTGAAAGGTAGTGGTATGTCGTCCGTGAACGCAGTGTTTCCCCTATATTCATTCAGTAGCAGCGCAGCGCCTAAACTATTACCCTTAGCATGAAAATATATGTATATATATATCATATAGAGAAGGAATATACATAATATAATATATCCCATATTTAACTAACAACAAAGGAAATGGTCAGTGGCATAAATATATATAACAAGTGTAGTCCTATGGCAGCATAACTAAGGGATGACCTGAGCCAGCCCTAACTATAAGCTTTATCAAAAAGGAAAGTCTTAAGTCTACTCTTAAAGGTGATGACCGTGTCTGCCTCCCAAACCCAGAATTGTTCCACAGAAGAGGAGCCTGATAGCTGAAAGCTCTGGCTCCCAATCTACTTTTGGAAACTATAGGAACCACAAGGAACCCAGCATCCTGAGAGCGCAGTGTTCTAGAGGGGTAGTAAGGTACTATGAGCTAATTTAGATATGATGGTGCCTGACCATGAAGAGCTTTGTAAGTAAGGAGAAGAATTTTAAATTCTATTCTAGATTTAACAGGTAGCCAATGCAAAGAAGCCAAAATGGGAGAGATGTGATCTCTGATCTTGGTTCCTGTCAGAACACGTGCAGCAGCATTCTGAATTAACTGCAAAGTCCTAAGAGACTTATTGGAGCAACCTGATAGCAAAGAGTTACAATAGTCCAGCCTAGAAGTAACAAATGCGTGGACTAGTTTTTCTGCATCCACTTGAGATACAATGCGTCTGATTTTGGTGATGTTACGTAAGTGGAAGAATGCAGTCCTCGAAATTTGTTTTATGTGGACATTAAAGGACAAGTCCTGATCAAAAACAACTCCAAGATTCTTTAGCTGGAGCTGGAGGCCAGGGTGATCCCATCTAGAGTAACTAAGTCTCTAGAAAGAGAGTTTCTGAGGTGTTTCGGTCCAATTACAAGAACTTCAGTTTTGTCTGAATTTAACATCAGAAAATTGTAGGTCATCCAACTTTTATATCCTTAAGGTATGCTTGGAGTTTAGTTAATTGATTTGTTTCATCAGGCTTGATCGATAAATATAATTGGGTAGCAATAGCAATGAAAATTGAAAATTATGGCCACAACATGAGAAGATAAGTTATTTTTCCAAAATAAAAGACACGTCCAACATTAGATGCGCATTAAATATTATTTACTTTTTTTTTGACCAGCTGTCCGCGACCCACCCAGAACAGGTCTACGACCCACTTTTGGGTCGCAACCCACCAGTTGAACCCCTGATTACACCATTTATCATTTTGCATCTATTGATATGATCACGTCACAGTAGCATTTTTATTCCATAGATGCGTATATTTCCTCAGAATGACAACCACAAGCTCTGGAGGTAAACATTTAAATCCTTTGGCGTTTCCAAAGATAAATATAAATAAGTGTTTTCTATCACTTGCACCCAGGAAAGAACTGAGAGAGACCAAGATTTATCAGCCAAACCAGGATCTGGTAAGTCATGAACTTTAAACATGTAAATGTAAAACTACACCTTATATGTGCTGTGCTGTCTTTAGCCAGAACATCCTACTTGTCACAAAATAGAACTATTTTTCTTCTTATTTTCTTCATCAATATCTTAAAATATGTGTAGCCTACGAGTACATTTTGACAATGACAATATTGTGAGTGATCTTGCAATATGCTTTTTTAGACTGCCGTTGAGATACAGATTTTGGTCAAATTTGTTGCATTCATTACGTTGAAACTGTCCTCTCTTTTGTTTAGCCAAGAGCTCATGCCAGTTCTGATGCCTGGATCCCCCTAAGTGAACAATCTTCAGAAAGACTATCAGGAAATACAGAAGAGGTATGTAAGTTTCAAGAGGGTTTTCAAAGTTTCAAGTGCTGGAAAACTTTGAATAGCAGATCAACAAGCTCACAATTGTGAGTTTATCGGCTATTTTCAGCTAAGATATTTAATGTAGAGTGAATACGGAAAAGTCAAGAGCACTGAGGCACTCCGCTCAACAATGAATGGGCTTTAAGTGGTAGTTAGCAAAGATAGTTGTGATAAATAATGTAACTCAGACAATGATTCTGATGATGCTGTCATTCACGATACAGCAAGTATAGTGTACAAAAGGCCTGCACAATGTGAGGGAATTCTGCGATGTGTGATAATAGTGTTTAATATTGCAATGACAATATGACTTTTTATAAATAAAGAAGTAATATCTAGCTATACAGTTACTGTCTGCTTTAATAATGCTAACATAGTTAGCCAAATATTGATTCCCACTTGAGATGAAACCATGCACAATGTGTTTGTGCTTTGCACCACTGCCAGAGAAATGTGTGCACTGGATTTACAACACATTTTTTCTTTTTCTTTTTTAGGTAACTGATGATGATTCTGAACCTTGGGTTGCTCTCAGTGGACAACAAAGTTTGTCAGGAGCAGAAGACTCCTGACAAACTTAAGTTTCAACTGTGAGGTGTTTAGCTGAATAATGTAGGCTACTCTTTAGCAATGCTTTTTAACTTTTTACACTGATTCTGGCCGGTAGCACTAACATAATAGCGCAACAACATATTTGATTAATGCTGGTATCGACCCAGCCAGCTCAAGTTTTGTTGAGCATTTTGGTTTGAGTACAAAGTGTAAATTGTATTTGTGTGTTTATAGTACTTAGTAGGTTACATATGTTACGGGGCAGTAAGACTGTTTTTAGCATGGTTGTACTTTTGTTACTTTTTATTGTTTTGAGTGTTATATTTGCATGCTTTTAATTGTGTTGTGCTTTTAATTTTCATGTTTTTATTTGTGTTGTGTTTTTAATTAGCATGCTTGTGTTTTAATTCCTACTGCTGTAAACACACCACATTAATGTTAAGTCACCACACCTGGGAGGTTCCGCCCGTTTCCTCAACAGGTGTACGCGCAACCAATCAGCAGGAAAAGAGAGGTCCGGGCCAGGAAGTAAAAGTGGCTTCACGGCACATTGACGAGACACTCAGGAGGAGAAAGCAGGGATCGACACACGAGAGAGACGCCAGGCAGACGAAGCGAGACAGCTGGAGCATCGGGCGAACCAAGAGAGATCCAAAGCGTTACAACGTGACATACGCACAGTGGCAGGGCATAATGCTCTGCCAGGCGTCTGAGTATTCCTTTGGGCCCTAGTAACGCTTTGGAGTGTGTTTGTGCCATTGCGCTGTAGTCTGTGCGTTGTGTGGACACCCGATTGGCCGTGTGTTTTGTGTTTAGGGACTTCCTGGATGCTGCCGGAGGGAAGCTGTCGAGGCACCGGCAACACTTGAGACGTGACGGCAGACTCCCCTCTACCTCTGAGCGCCATTATACCCGGAAGGACGTTGACAGAGGGGAGCAGTTTGGACAACAGTGCCACTGAACCGCCATTATACCTGGTCTGCTACCAATGTAGGCTTTTATTCCCTGCTCGTTTATACTATTTTAACTGGACTGGTGTGCTCTTAAAGAAAATAAGGTTTTAATTATCTGTCCCTCTTTTACGTGAATCTTAGTATTGGAAAAAAAAGATTGTGTAGTACACACACACACACACACACACACACACACACACACACTATGGTTTTATGTCCTTTCTCTTGGTCACTGTCAGTGTGCTCTACCCTTGATTTATCTAAGAACTTGTAACCTAATTTAAAATAACCTTTTCTTCATCAATTGATTAATTATATTAATCTCACTACTACTCCCCCCCCACCCCCCTTTTTAACACATACATAGAACATGCTACATCCTGCTGGTGGTGGCTTGGTGGCTGGTGACTGTGCATGTAACAAAGGTTAAGCAATACTTTCTTTTCTTTTCTTTTCTTTTCTTTTCTTTTCTTAAACACAGAACCTGAATTCTACTTCCCCACGCTTGTTTAAGGATGAATGTTCCACAAAGAGGGAACCTCACTTCAATGATGAACCTAATTGCAGCCAAGCATCACCAAATACCAGTAACTGTATTCCTGATGACTTGGATGACAGTCTTGGATCCATTATTGGAAGTGAAGAAGAATATTCCCTTTTATTTGAAGATAGCCCTGATGAGTCAGTAAATGAGAAATCACATCTTGGAGAAGTCAGTCACGAACAGTTTCCTCTGGAAAACGAAGAGCCACTTTACACTGGTTCACAACTAACAACAACTAGTTTTTACTTATACTTTCATTTGTTTTGAGACATGGACTCACGGGCATGGCTCTTTCTGATCTCCTAGATTTGATCAATATTCACTGTCCATAAAACACACAGTTAACCTCAAAGCATCTGTTCTTAAAAGATCTTAAGCCAGTAGAAGGTCACCTACAATGTCACATATATTGTCCATATAACTGTGAGTACTACATCGGTGACCAGGATAGTGAAGGACAATGTGTTGTATGTAGGGATGGGCGATATGACTAAAAAAATTTATCCAGATAATTTTTGGTATTTATCACGGTAACGATAAAAATGACGATGAATAAACACCAATTCAGCCTAATGTTTTTGACTATAAATCTATCACCAAAATAATAATAAAGGCTAGGGGGAGCTGGTGGTGTGTTGCTGTGGGCGTTTCTATACCTGCTGAATGTAACCGCTGTGAAACTGTTGTGGAGAAATTGCTGAAGTCAAAGGTCAGTGAAGAAAGAAAGTGTTCAGGAGCCTCTGATGTCTTATGCTGTATTATTTATTGACGCTTGATCAAGAAGAATTAGAGACACTCTCAAAGTGCATCAGAAGTGGCTGAGTCGGTCTCACATTCTGCCCAACTCATCCCAGTGGATAGCCTTTAAACCCCAAATACCACACCACCACCACCACCACAAATACTATACGCCTAGAATTAGCCAAAGAGAATGTTTTTATCCATGCAGGTGTTATTGTCAGCATATTCTAGTCTCGAAACACAGATGTCTGATTACCCAGATTGGACCGTCAACGGCAAGCTATCTATTATGTCTAAGAAGGCAGCAATAGGTCTCTTCGACCCTGGCCACCACAGTGTTGAGATATACTGGTACCTACTGTTCCCAGTCAAAGCCAAACAACTAATACTGCCAAGGACCTCAAGGCCCACATGTGACCTCATGTCACCTAAGGACAGAAAATTCCGTAACAGAAACAATCAGGAAATAACTTTTTATTTCACTGATTAATCAAGGTCTGTGCTCGCTCTCTGTTATTGTTACTCTATGTCTCTCTACCGTCTCACTCACTCACTCACTGGACACAAAAATTGCGAGTCAGACTCAGATTTAGAAGCTGGTACATGAAATAAACAAAGTGAGAACACACACACACGTAGATTATCAGAGTTTAGTCCGTGAATCCACCTGGATAGTCTCTGCTTCAGAGACATTTCAGGCTGTCTGTGGAGGATTGACCAATCTGAGTTTCTGATTAGAGGCCGGAGTGTGAGGAAAGAGCTCCTCGCTGCCCGGCATATCTGCTCCGCCTTCCGCCATGTTTGTCAATACACGTGTTGGGCTGCCAGTGTGTCGTACACATATATATGTCATCAATGGGAATTTCTTGTTTTTTATCATGGGATGACATATTCTTACCCTGGGGAATGTTTTTGACGATATATCGTAAACAATGACATATCGCACCTTGCTAGTTGTATGCCACACAACATGGGATAAAAACAGCTCACTGAAGAATGGAAACTTCTTTATATACTTACCAATCCAAACACAGTTGGAACATCTTCAAAAGGAAGATATTGCACATTGTCTCAAGTCAACAGATGGCACATGTATTTCTGAAACTTATGATACTGGAAGTGGTGAAATGTACCATAATCTGCACAAAATTGGAGGCCCACTTCACTGTACTCATGGATACTCATTAACACTCAACTGTGATGGAGTGCCTGTATTCAAATCATCACTCTATGGTATTTGGCCATTATATGGGATTGTAAACGAGCTTCCTCACCCTGTGAAAATGTTCTACTTTTTGGCTTGTGGTTTGGTGATAAAAAGCCAAATGTTAATACATTTTCACTTTAGAGTGTCAGAAATTGTCAACTGTGGACTTTAAGATAAAAGGAAACAGCATTTTGTAACAATGTAGAGTTGTGGCAGCTCTTATGTGTGATTCGGTAGCTAGGCCCATACTTCAAAACATGACCCAGTTTAATGGTTGGTAAGGATGCAGCCTCTGTTTACATCCCGGTGAGCAAGTTGAAAAGGGTCATGGCACTGTCAGGGTATACCCATACAAAGACGTTCCAAAGAGGGACCACGTTTCAACCATAAGTGATGCAAGAGAGGCTTTACGTACCAAAAAATCTGTGAGGGGTGTTAAAGGGCCCACATGTCTGATAAAGATTTGGTGGGCAGAAAAGAGAGGGGTCGTAACACCCCCTCCATAAGAACGAGGTTCCAACTTGTGATCTACATCAAATAATTACCGCATTACAAAAACAGGTCCCAAACTGTCATAACCAATACATTACCCATAGTTGACTAAGCCGCACTGCACTACTTCCAGGCTGCAGCCTCCAGCACATCACTCCGTCCTCACCAACCCAGCAACCTTGGTACCAAAGAAGCAATTTTAGTCGAGGAAGAACCGAGAAATGAGCAGGGGAGAGCATGGAAATATGACACAGCATGCAACTAAATCTACTAAGGGCCTACAGGTGCCCGGGACAGCGCATCTGCAATTACATTGTCAGTTCCCTTGATATGTTGAATATCCAAATGGTAAGGCTGCAGAAACAATGACCACCTCATGAGTCTCTGATTAGGGTTCTGCAGCGACTTCAGGAAAGTAAGAGGGTTGTGGTCAGTGAAAACTGACAGGGGAGTTACACCAGAGCCGACAGACATCAAAATGCTGCACAGCCCAAACAAGCGCCAAAGCCTCCTTTTCTATTACTGAGTAATAGTATTGATGCTTGTTAAATTTGCGTGAAAATAAGCTCACAGGGCAATCTACCCCCTCCACATTCTCCTGCAACAAGACGGCTCCAGCACCCACATTACTAGCGTCTACGTGAAGCTTAAAGGGCTGATCAAGTCTTGGTGCTGCCAAAACTGGAGCTGAACACAGTAAAGCTTTTACACTATCAAATGCATTTTGACGTGTTGCAGACCAAACATACTCCACTTTGGCTTTTAGAAGGTTGGTTAATGGGGCAACCACAGAGGAAAAATTCTTGCAAAAACTGCGATAGTATCCCACCAACCCTAGGAAACACATCAGCTCTTTCTTGGTGGTAGGTGGGGGAAACTTTTGCACTGCCACGACCTTGGCTTCTACTGGGCAAACCTGGCCTGGACCCACCACCTTCCCTAGATAGGTCACGGTGGCTCTGGCAAACTCACACTTAGTAAGATTTATAGTCAAGTTTTTGCCCACACCAACCTATCAAAGAGTGCACCTATACGCTGAACATGTCCTTTTCCAGGTGTCAGAATACACTACCACGTCATTCAAATATACCGCACAGCCACTAAGTCCTGAAACAACCTGATTCATTAACCGCTGAAATGTTGCGGGAGCATTCCTCAACCCAAATGGCATGACAATATATGAATGCAAGCCAGAGGGAGTTATAAAGGCTGAGATTTCCCTTGCCCTCTTGGTGAGTGGAACTTGCCAGTACCCTTTGAGGAGATCAAATTTGCTTACAAAGATGGCTGAACCTACCAGGTCAATGCAATCTTCCATGCAGGGAAGTGGGTACAGATCTGGTTTAGTCAGACTGTTCACCTTACGGTAGTGAGTGCAGGGCCTCAAACTAGAATCTGACTTTTTAACAAGGAGGCACGGGAAGGCCCAGTTGGATGAACAGGGCTCAGCAATGCCATTATCGAGCATGTACTGTACCTCAGCCTCCAACTGTCTCCTCTTCTCATCTGACACATAGTAAAAGCGCTGCTTAATGGGCTCAGCAACTCCAACATCAATGTCATGCTCGATCAGGTGTGTTTGTGATGGAGTATCAGAGAAAAGAGATGGACAATTGCAAATTAATTTAATCAACTCATGCTGTTTAACCCCATCCAAGTGCCCGACTAGCATATCCAGATTCTTTAGAGTCTCTAAATTTTTCAACCGACCCCGCAACAACCCATCGTCAGGAGCAATGTCCCCCTCCTCCCCCTCAACTACTGGTCCAGAAAAGGTGGACGTCAAAACAGAGGCAGAAACCAAAACTGGCTTGATTGGGGAGCTCTGCTGCGGTGGGGGCACAGACTCGGGCATATGATAAGGCTTCAGGAGGTTAACATGGCACAGCTTTGTAGATTTTCTGCAGCCAGGAGTGTCAATCAGATTTTTTTTTTACGGACGCCAGATGACCTGCCACATCACCATGGGACGTCTGGAGCACTTTATTGCGGCAGTTTGTAGGGACAACAACTTGGCTCTCCTACAGACTCAGCACCATGTAGCTGCCACTTTCGAACTAATAGACCATCTAGGATAAAAATAGCACTGAGCAGAATTCCTCACCTCCAGCACTGGCACAAATCTGTCAAACAGCTCAGTCAAAGAGGAATCAGCCTTCTGTTCTGCCACTAACTCAACCTGAGAACCTGCTAACTGGTCAACCGGCAAAGTATCTGGCAAATCCAGACACTCTGGCTCTGCCACACTCTGTGCAACATGACTGGCAGCACGGGTGATAGCACAAGCAGGGAAAATGACACCTGAAAGCAGTGGTGTCACAGAGGGCGCTACCTGAGGGGATGTGAGCAGCTTCACTACCTTAGGCTCACCATCAGCCCACACCTTGTCACCCGCCAAATCATTCCCCAAAATCATATGCACTCCCGCCACTGGCACCTGAGAACGGACACCGACCGACACCTCCCCCACCACAAAACCACAAGTGAGGCTCATTTGATGCAGTGGGACAGAGAATTGAATCATACCCAACCCTAGGGTGATTACACATCCACCAGTGTCAGTTTTTGCAGAAAATGGCAATACAGACTCGAGGATAAAAGGAATCTAGTGCTCCAGTGTCTCTTAGGATTTTAATGGGAACCTGCACACTACTCCCCACCAAAGAGACCCATCCAACTGACTATTAGATGATCAATTTCGATGCCATATGAGAGAACAAGATCAAGAGTGTGGTTCAGACAATGAGTCGGTTTATTTACACTCTGACAGAAGCCAATTGAATCTAATAGAGAGATAAACGCAGTATTAAGACTATCATTGTGGTTGTCCACATGAATATTAAAATCACCTACAATAATTACTTTATCTGTTTTAAGGATCAAGCCTGATGAAAATTCTGCAAATTCAGATAAAAATTCAGAGTAAGGACCTGGAGCTCGATATACTGTAACAAATAAAATTGGCTGCGATGTTTTCCAGGTTGGGTGAGTGAGGCTAAGAACAAGACTTTCAAATGAATTATAATTTAGTTTAGGTTTAGGATTTATTAATAGACTTGAGTCAAATATGGCTCCAACTCCACCACCTCGACCGGTACTTCGAGGAATATGAGTATTACAATGACTGGGAGGAGTGGATTCATTTAAGCTAACATATTCATCCTCCTGCAGCCAGGTTTCAGTAAGACAAAACAAATCAATATCATAATCAGATATTAATTCATTGACTAAGACAGCTTTAGATGACAAGTACCTGATATTCAGGAGTCCACATTTAATTGTCTTATTTTGGACTGTTGGAGATGTTGATTTAATTTTTTTTTAAGTTTTTATGATGAACTCCTCTTCTGTTTGTTTTATCTCTAAATAATGTAGGTGGACGGGGGACAGACACAGTCTCTATACTAAAGGACTGGATGGGCAGCTGCTCTAATGGAGGCGCAGAGAAGCGTGTAAGACTGCAGCTCTGCTTCCTGGTCTCAACTCTGGGTTGTCACGGTTTTGGTCGACTAATAAACTTGGCCATGTTTCTAGATATGAGAGCTGCTCCATCCAAAGTGGGATGGATGCCGTCTCTTCTAATCAGACCAGGTTTTCCCCAGAAAGGTGTCCAATTATCTATGAAGCCCACATCGTTTGCTGGACACCACCTCGACAGCCAGCGGTGAAATGACGACATGCAGCTAAACATGTCATCACTGGTCACATTGGGGAGGGGACCAGAGAAAACTACGGAGTCCGACATCGTTTTAGCATATTCACACACCGATGAAACATTAATTTTAGTGACCTCCGATTGGTGTAACCGGGTGTCATTACCGTCGACGTGAATAACAATCTTACTGTATTTACGTTTATCTTTAGCCAGCAGTTTCAAATAAAACTCGATGTCGCCCGCTCTGCATTTAACTATGGCCCCCGGTGTCGCTAACTTCACGTTTCGGACTGTGGAGCTGCCAATGACCAGAGTTGGCCTCTCAGCGGGTGTGTCGCTGAGTGGGGAAAATCTGTTTGAAACGTGGAGCGGTTGGTGGTGTACCGTGGGCTTCAGTTTGGGGCTATGCCTCCTTCGGACAGTCACCCAGCCTCCCGGCTGCTCGGGAACTGCCGGGGAACGGCTAGCTGAAGCTACCTTCGGTGGTATCGCACCGGCTACAGGGGACTTGCTAACTATAGCAGCGACTGACTGTTCGGTGATGCGGTACCGAGCCTCTAACTCACTGACCCTCGCCTCCAAAGCTACAAATAGACTACATTTATTAGAAGTACCGTTATCACTAAAGGAGGACGAGGAGTAACTAAACATGTGGCACACAGGGCAGGAGAGAGCAGTACAGGAGAGAGGAGGAGAGGAGAGAGCAGGAGAGGAGAGAGAAGCCATTGCTATCGCTAGTTAGTGTGACTAACAGAAACTGGTGAAACTAGCAGATTGTGGTCACTATAGTAAAGATACCTGTTCGTGCACAAACAGAACAAGTCTAAGGATAGAGCAGAGATAAGTAGATAATCGCTGATGTGAGAAATATACGAAAATCTGTTTAGGTGAGCAGAGCAGAGAGCACCGTGGTGGCAACACCGATAACCGAAAGTGACACAATACGTTACCGCAAAGCACGTCGTCGTCGTAATCCCACACAATCAAGTTTCCTCACCCCCCTTTTATGTGCTTTGCAGAACCGACACACACACTGAAGCTTTCAATGTAGCCAAGAACGTCATGCAAGTCTAAATTGTCTCCAACCACCGTGAACTTGCCACTTGCCACAACACCTTGATAGTTGGGGGTATTAACAAGGATGCCATCACTCTCTAGACACCTGATCTCTTCCACGATAGGGTGCAGGATTGCATCAAGGCCATAGGTCGCTACGTCATCAGATTTGTACACTGCTCAAAGGAACTATGACTGCAAACTTGATAGCAGGTCTGGTGGCAAGCTCTTCAAGATGAAATAAATAAGTCCTAACTTGTGAATCCCAGTCTTAGAACCAAGCAGATTTACTATCTCACAACCATCTCGGTAAATCACAAGTGGGATTGAAACCTCGTTCTGGAACAATGGATGTGTTTTACAAAACTCCCCATCAAAAACATCCTGAATTATGTCACCCTCTCTGCACTGCCATTCCAGCATGGCCTGTAAAATACCAGGAATTTCAAGAATCTTGGTTAAAAGGCTCTTTAACAGAATACGGTGGCCGGACAATGCCAGTGGCAAAGGCCATTGACTGAACATAGGAAACCCCAGAGAGAAGCTCCTCAACTGGCTGAATGAAGTTTCCAGATTCAGCGAAATACTGCATCTGTTTATAATCTGTCTCCATTCCTTTGAAAGGCTCAGCTGTTTCTGTGAACTCCACCCCAAGCTCTTCTGCCACTGGGCTTTGATCAAGACCAAACTAACGAAATAAAGACATAGTCTTTGATTGCAGTCTTCTGACAATATTGCTAATTAAACTGGAGGTATGCTGAACCAGTTTAAGTTTGAGTATTTCATAGAAGATTTGGATTTAAGGTGTGCTAAAAAGAGGGCCACCTGATTGGTAATACCCTCTGGCTCTAGTTCATCCGAATCCTCCTCAACTTCCTCATCTCCCTGTGCTGCCTCTATTTCCACATTCAGCATTTCAACATTCTGTACATCAACAGGTGGGGCTGGACCTTCAAAGGGGTCATCAAGAGTATTTCCAACATCATGCTCCTTTTCCAAGTGTCTTTTAAAAGACCCTCGATGGATGGATGCGACCTTTGACTTTATTCCCATAGTTTAGAGAAGACGAAAGACCAACTCAGAGCAAAGTCTGGAAGTTGCGTCAACGTGGCTAAATGGTCTAAAACGCCGGAACGAGGCTTCAGTCAGTCGACCTTAAAAAAGCAGCTGCAAATGTTGTCTTTATTTCTGCAACTCCATTTAAGTTATCATAGTCTCCCAGTAATGTTACAGATTAATTATTGATTAGTAGACCATGGATGCAGCAACCCAAACCAAGAGTGCGTGAGCAGAGTAGCGCAGCGGAAGCGTGCTGGGCCCATAATCCAGAGGTCGATGGATCGAAACCATCCTCTGCTATCTTTATCGCCAAAGCAAGGCGCAGTGCTCCCTCTGTCCCGATGCTGTCATGTTCTCAGAAGAGCTAGTCTGTGCCATGCATTCATCTCCAGCAAATGTTTCTGCCCTATGAAGAGCTAGTCTTTGCCGTTGAAGACGCAATGAATTAATCTCTAGCAAATGTTGCTGTCACATGCCTTTGTTTTTGACGTAACTCTGCCGCGGTCTCTGGACACTTTTTCAGACCTGCACTGATGATTCTTTGAGGGATT